>CM020063.1:27890281-28265414 GCA_009769605.1 Bucorvus abyssinicus
AGTTACTGTGCCAGGACTGTAACACTGCCCTCGGCTGAACACACACTAACCATTTTCCCCCGTGGAAAGCAGCAGGCACTGTGTTCAAAACTCATTTGATTCTCAGAGTACTCTAGGAAGGCCTGAAAAACCTGGAAGGATGCGGGTAATTCCATAGACGCCCATCTGTCTCCAACACAAGCAGGGAAAAAGACTCAAGTTAGGAATGGACTGGAAGTTAGAGGAGCATCAACTCTGCAAATACATAACATGCTATGTTAAAAAACCCAAGAGACCTGTAAAATAAAGTAAATCTCTAAGTTTCTTCCAGATTCTCTGCAAGAAACTGATTCCTTTGCCCGGAATTTACTTTAAGTTTAAACAGTTTTAATTGCAAAGGGAGCACACAGGCAATGAAATAATCCAGAATTCAAAACTATGCATTTTTAGGTAAGAACAGCTCTGATGTATGGTTATATCATGCTGTTCAATGGACTGAACAGTAAATCTAAGCTGTTTAAGGAAATCTGAACTATTTGCAACTCCTCTTTCCTGTGATTACTGTCTATAAAGGGTTCTGGAGGACCCTCACCCATTAGAACAGACCAGTAAACGGGTTTCCCCCACTCCACAGCTCCTCGTAACAGATTAATACTATCAGACCCCCCTGTTCAACAAAAAATGAGAATGTTGGCAAGGTCTCCTTCCAAATAATAATCCCCTACTTGGCATACAATGACATTATCCCACCAAAGCTGGAGACAAACTGTAATTCTTGTTGTAATTACAGGCTTTAATAGGTATAGAGGGTTGTTAGGTATAGAGCAACTGTTCCCAATAGGGACTCTTCAGGAATACAACTGGTGCAGCCAATTCATTTATGTGGTTGAGACGGCGCTATGATCAAAGGAGTCCTTCCTTACTTTTAAAGAGTCACTTAGATAACATGCCATCTCTATTTGGATTTCTTTTTTGTGACTTCCATGTGTTATGTTGCAAGGTGATATGTTATTAATTCGATCCAGCAATTCATGTTGAAGGACACAAAAAAATCCCCAGACAAAAGACCATTTCAAGCTTTTTTATGTATAGTGGACTGAAATGTAAAAATAATGGCATTCTGTAATACAATTATTGAAAAAGTGGACAGAAAGATTAAAATTTATGAAGTTGATAGGAAATGTTAAATGTACAAAAAACTAATTAGTATTGAAAAATATTTAAATCTTCCAAGTCTAATGAACTTTTAGAATCTGAGCTTTGCAGCTAGTAATGATAAGTTTGAAAAATTCAATAGTACTAGACAAATGATTATGAGTAATGCCATTAAATTATTAGCTTGCAACAAGCATTAAATCCTATCCAGAAATACTCTTGAAAGCTTTGCCTTCTATATCTATTTGAAGTACTGGTCACATTGAAAACATTTTTTAATTAATTTTTTTCAGTTTGTCTAAAGTCTATGCAGGTTCTGGAAGACCAAGAAAAACTTCAGGACACAGCATGAGGTTAAGAAAGCCCGCTGCATGGCCATAATACCCATGCCTGAACATGTGCTGGATATTTCAAAGCCCCAAGATCAGAAGCAAGACTCCACTAGTTGGGCTCTCTTCTTAAGGTTCTGTCAGACTTCATCCCATATTTATTTTCCAGAAGTTCAACAATGGTGCCAGCAAAAAAAAACATGACTTGAACACAAAAAGATGAAAGCAAAGCTTCTCTCTTCCCTGTTTTAATATCTCTCTAGTCTGTCTTGTCTGTCCCAAGTGCCCAGAGATGATGCCAACCATGATGCCAATTTCCTCGCACTACTGTGATCCAGAAAACTTCAGTCCTTTCCTGATAGTCTTTTGAAAGGACTCATCCAAGACACATCCAGGTCTTGTTAATGGATACACATACGAGTTTTAAGAAACAACCCTTTCCAGAAGAGTTTATTCCTCTGACTGGGATGAACTGAACTTTCTTCACAGCAGCCAGTAAGGTGTTCTGTTTTGAATATGGGTCTAGGACAGTGTTGATTACACACCCATGTTTTGGCTACTGCTGAGCAGCGCTTGCACAGCATCAAGGCTTTCTTTTGCCCTACTCTGCTCAGCACTGAGTAGGTTGCAGGTAGACAAGAATTAGTGAGGAGACAAAGCTAGGACAGCTAAGACAAATTGGCCAACGGGATGTTCCATCTATGATATTTAAAAAGTCATGGCTGTCAAATGAATTCCCTGGTGACTGGAAAAAGGGAAGAACACTGCACCCATTTTAAAAAGGGTGAAAGGAGGACTGTGGGAATTACTGACCTGTCAGTCTCACCTCTGTGCCTAGAAAGATCATGGAGCAGATCCTCCTAGAAACTATGCTAAAGCACTTGAGGGACAGGGAGGTGATTTGAGACAGCCAGCATGGCTTCAACAAAGGCAAGTCCTGCCTGACCAACCTTCTATAATGGAAAGGCTACATCAGAGGACAAGGAAAGAGCTACGGATGCCACCTATCTGGAGTTCTGTAAGGATTTTGACACAATCCTCCACAACATCCTTCTCTCTAAATTAGAGATATGTAGATTTGATGAGTGGATGGTTTGGTGGATGAGGAATTGGTTGGAAGGTCACATTCAGAGGATAGTGGTCAATGGCTTAATGTTCAGATGAGGATCGGTGACAAGTGGTCATCAGTGATGAGCATTCTATGATTCTATAATATCATGCTTAGCAACAAAAGCTGGAGTAGAGGAAGAAGGTGGGGTTTTTTGTTTCCAAGGTGGCTGTTGTTCAGAGACTGGTTCGGTATTAGTCTGCCTGTGTGAGGTAGTAAGCAATTTCCTTCATGTTGCTAGTTGGTTTTTTTTTCTTTTTTCTTCTTTCCTTCACCTATTAAATCATCTGTATCCTGACCCATG
This sequence comes from Bucorvus abyssinicus, assembly GCA_009769605.1. Taxonomy (NCBI): domain Eukaryota; kingdom Metazoa; phylum Chordata; class Aves; order Bucerotiformes; family Bucorvidae; genus Bucorvus; species Bucorvus abyssinicus. The sequence continues at coordinate 27,893,157 of CM020063.1, forward strand.
AGTTTTTTTGCTTTTGCTCTTTCCAGTCTCTGAGGGGCATGTGGGTGGTGGAACTCAATCCACCATAAAGAGCTTTCAAGACTTAGAAAAAGCTTATTTGTAACTCAGGACATGGGAGCCAAAGCTGGGATCAGTCTTTTCTCCAGAAGTGCTACAGAACTGCCACAAAACTGGTACAGCTTCTAAATGCTGCCATTGGCCAGGGGGAATTGACATTGAGGTGAAAGTCTCCATAGCTCATTAGAATCACTCAGAGATTACACAGCCTAAGAATATGGCTCATCTCATTGGAAGAGGATCCTTTTGGTTGGTTTTTTTGGTTTTTTTTCTTTTTTTGGTGGGGGGTTTGGGTTTTTATTTGTTTTTTGGTGGGTTTTTGTTTGTTTGTTTTCAATAAAACCCCAAGCTTCCCAGAGTTCCGATGGGCAGAATCTGCCACATACAACTATGCAGGAGATGAAGACTTAGGGACACAGGTCGAGTCTCGTCACTGTAGACAAGCTATCAAGTACCAAATACATAAAGCTGCAAGATCAAAATAATACAAATTTGTGTGGATTTCAGTTTCTAAATTAGTTATTAATATTTAAAAAAACCTTAATTGTCTTGTTTCAGCAACCAGTTTTTAATCATAAACAGACTAATTCCAACCAGTAAAAAAGCCAAGAACCAGAAGAGTCATGTCCTTATATTGCTGAGTTTGTGCTGCACAGACAGCATGCAAGCCCAGATCACCAGGAACACTGGCTTTTCTTCTAGGCTCTAGGAGCAGATTGCCATCAGTGACTACAAGCCACAAGTAACTATCACATCTTTTTGGTGGGACCATCTTCTGGGGTTTTGATGTAAAAGCATGGGCCTCTGTTACAGAGCTATCCAACTTTGTGTTTGTAACTTACTGACTAAAGTGCATATCATCCCTACCTACTCATAGGGAGTGTGAGGTACTACAGGATATTTTCAGCAGTCTACAGACAGGAGCACCTGTATCTGAGGCCATCATTAATACATTTCTTGCATTTGTCTCTGCAAGGTAGATGACAGCTGGAACCCCTATCGCTGTTGCAAAGCTGATAGCAGCAGCCACAGTGGCAATTCTCATTCTACAGCTGGCAACAGGGATGAACACATGCTCCCCATTTCACTCAGTCTACAGACAAGTAGTGTCTCAACTCTTCTTTCCTGGCTCTGGTCCTATTACTGAATACAGCAGGCAGTAGGCAACTCACTGCAAATAAAGCCCCATTTTTATCTGGCAAGGAAGAGGTTAAAATGTTTGCTTTCTCCTTTTTTATGTGAAAAGTGGTCCTTGTTCTACCTTAAAAATACTGGATTAGAGGAAATACTATCTAAAGTCCCATGGAATTATTACAAGATCAAGTCTTTTCTCTTTATAAAGTACAATTACAAACATTTAGTATTTCTCTCAAATGATTGATAAACTGTACCACAAAGTGCAGGCAATTAAAAAAGGTAATTCTTAACAAGATTAAGAGAAACAGACATCCGAGAAAAATGTGGCCCATGACAATCAGAAACCAGATGAAATAGTGGCAATGATGTCCTGGTTACACTTTTTATTATAAATCCATGATGGAAGAGATGAGAGGTTGGTCGTCTGTAAATGATACTGAGCAACAGCCAAAAATAAAATACTGTTTAAGTCTTCAGTTTCAGACATCACACAGACACAATGTTAGGCAAGAAAGATTGAGGAGTCTCCTAAGGGACAAACTGAGAATTACAACTCTAAGTTTTTGTTAAACAACTCTTAATAAAATAACCCTTGTGAACACACCATTAGGAATGCTGAATTATCACTCTAATAAAGAGGAATGGGGATTCAAAATTCATAATGGAGTTTAAATTCTGTCATTATTCACAACTAGCTTAATCCCACACCTCTGGCAGCTGCTTCATACAGGTCAAAAACTTGTTCCCATAAAATCTGAGCTATTCTAAGACCACTGAACTCATTGTATGTACTCGTGATAGAAGGCATTTAAAAATAACCTTGCAGTCATTTTGCTGATTCACACTAACAGCTTAGCTTCAGCAGGTACTGGTGTTTTGGCACCAATGTAAATTCATGTTAATTTTAGTTGAGATCATTCCTAAAAAAGCAGACATGGAAGTCAGTGCCAGAATGACTGCCATGTAAGTGCAACGATTTATTCACTTAAAAAAGAGATGAAGTCACTTATTAGCCCATCTCTGGAATTTTGGTTAGTACTACAAAAGTAAGGTTTTAACAATTCATGTATTCGAACATAGCAGCTGTTACACTGTAATCCTCTCCTGAGCCACCAAAATCCCAGCATCCTAAACAAAAAAGGCTCTTTAGTGATGAGAGCGCTGCACATGCCCCTCAGCTGATTGCCCCTGTGAGGACACCAGGGCTGCCTGACCAGGCAGCCCCACTGTTGCAGCCCTGGACGGCTGGCAGAAACGTCCTGCTGGGGACACCATTCACAGCCACAGCAGTGTGAGTCAGCTCAATTCCTTATTCATGTCCTATTCTGCCTCCATTTTCTTACTTCCAAAGCACAAATACTTCAGGACACAAGTCTGGTAGCCAACTAAAATTAACCTCTCCAAATATATGAGCTAAAATGTCTCCACTCCACAGTTATTCCAGCTATAACTGGAATTCTCAATTCTTTAAAGATGAAGAATCGTAGTGCATACCTAAATGTGCATACGAGGCTGCTAGAGATTTTAAGCAAAATTAATTGCTAAGCACTTCGTGATGGTGCTCTGATACCAGCTCAGAAATCTGGTCTCGCCTTCTTGGTTCTTTTCTCTTTCTTTCTAAGGGATAGGTTTTGCTCAAGTACTTATGTCCTCTTACTTGACTAATTCTGATGAACTGCAATTTTTAGTAAGACAGCACTAAAACCATCCCTTCAGGATTTTTTCAACAACTCCATGACCTCACATTGCAAGCTACTAGGTGTGATGTTAACTGGGCTTAGATCTGCTTTGACAAAGACAATGGGACTATACACCACTATGGCAAAGTATGGAGCTGCGGGCATTGATGACCAAAATTCCCAGATCCAAAAATTCTCTGCAGGATCCTAACAGTCCTAGACAGTAATTTTTGAAACAGTAACTTTCAGTACAAAAGCTGTTACGGCTTTTTGGGGAAATGACAGTTTCAAAGAACAATAACCTTCTTTAGGCAGCCTGAAGGAGGCAAGCCCACTGCTGCTGCTAATGCAGGTGGCTGCCAAGGGGACACTGAACGTATCTTGCACTTTGCCAAGGTTGTCCCTGGCCACACACAGGCTGGAGAATATAAAGTAGTGGGCACAGGCAAGGAAGGACTTATTTAAGCCAGTGCAGTCACCAGCCATTGACTTATGGGCAATAGGAGACCTCAGACAGGTACTGCTCAGATAGGAAACATGTCTTCAACAGGTAATACGTTCTTCATAAAAACAGGACAAAGTAGCCACAGTGTATTGCTTGAACAGTATTTCTTAGGAGGCTGGCAGGGACTAGCTACTGAACAGCTATTTAAATAGAACAGAATTCATCTAAACACAGGCTAAACACACCAATGCAACAGTTAAGTGTCCTCAGGTGGAAGCTGAGGGACAAAAACAGTAGGCGTGGAAGCCTTGCAGAAGGGCCCTCCCCCACCCCCAAACCCATTTACTCAGTCTTTTCTGAAGCTGCTTTTGCAGCCTGAACTTTTAAATTAAGAACAGATTGTTAGGTACAGCTGCAGTTGCAACAGAGCTCTCTCCAAGACTCTCCTCTTGCTCTGCCTCACTACCAGATACACAGTTCCTTTTCCAGCACACACGTTACAACTCATTGTTTGAATTTTACGTCCTTGCGATGTTAAGATGGAAGTTATCGGTATATGACAGAGAAAACAGAGGCAAGCACTGGAGTACCCATTTAACATCATCTTCCCTGTTGTCTTGGCAACTTGCTAGGAAGATCTGGTACTCATTTTTCACCAGCACCTGACAACAACCTATCTGCAAGATTTGGTATTATTAAGGAATCTGCTAACTCAGCTGCATTACAAGATATCAGAAAAGATCTGCTGGCATTTCCAATCTGAATCCTATTTTTCAGAAATCATATATTATCCATTATCCAAAAATTGCCAAAATAGGCAATCCATCCAAAATAGGATGCACAAATAACACTACGACAAAACATTCTCTTGAAAAGAGCATAAAAAGAGTGTTGGGGTCTGGTCATGCTCCCAGTAGCAGTGTATACATTGCTATTCACTACGCAGTGAGAAGGATTAGACCTCAAATTGCTCAAGTGAAAACACATGAATGCTTTGACGGACATATCCTCTAGCATGTCTCTCCTTCAAGTTCACAGGCATATGGCATGGGGACAGGGTTGGCCCCATTTCCTCCAAGCTTCCTTTTGGAGAATGCGTCCTACCCTTCACACTGCTGCTGTGTGTATCCTTGAGCTGCTTTGAGAAGCATGCAAGCATGTACTGAGTTGGCACTGTAATTACCATAATTAAACATTATAATCAAACAGGCTTCAGTCAGCAGTCAGACCTGACTACAGTAGGAGCTGTGTAGAGACACTAGATGACTCTACCCTTCCTCAAGAGTAAACCGCCCCTATGTGCAAGTTGCACAAATAGTTCATTCTCAAAAGATTGAAAAAAAGGCTATTTAATTACACCCCACAGACTGTCACCTTGGTGACCTTTCGTCCAAGGAAAGTATTCATCCTAGTTACCCAAATTCAGCAGAATTTCTGTGTTTGGGACCATACAGGAATATGTACTTACAATCATCTCTTCTAGTATGAATGTTGACCATTTCACCAGTTAAACACTCAAAATTCGACATTTGGGTGTTGTAACAGAAATCAAACATTGTGAAGTTTTATTACAAATGGCTACCAAAAAATGCACCACCTTTCTCCCCACCAAACAGTAGAGGATACAAAGGAGCCACATGCAAATTCAACATCAGAGAACCACCAACAGAGAGAAACTAATATAAATGATCCTCTGATCTGTGCAATGGGATTTGCGAGGTGCAAATGGGCTTCCCCACGAAATTGTAGGAAAGAAATTGGTCAAGAGGGCTAGCTTTATCGCTGGTTGTTCCCTTTATCCAAGTTTCAGGCTCCCTTAATGCTCTTTCACCACAGATTTTGGCAGTTTATTGTTTAAAGATTGAGCAGCGGTGAAAAACACATTCATTACTGCTTGTCATAGAGATGTTGATGAATTCCAGTCACATGTGATTAAGCTGTAATTCAACACAATGACAGACTAAACAGGCAAGTCTAGACAAACAAGAAAAGAAATCAACCAAATACAATTCCTAGAGAAAAAAAAACCCTACAGGACTGTATAATCTTTCTGTTGAAAAAAGGGGTGCATAATCTTATCATATGAAAGCAGAGTATTTGCTTGATTTTAATTCATTCATTGGTATCAGGTTGTATCATCTAAACAAGACAGCAAAGAATATCAGATGCACTGGAATATTTTTGCGAAAGGAGAAGTGCAGGATCTTTTTTTGTCCCTCAAGTTTTAAAGCAAAATACACACATATTAAATATGCACCTTGCATTCCTTAAAAATAATTCTGCTAACTTCACTTATCAGAATACCCTGTTAAACAAGGCAACTAGTGTCACCAGTAAGTTGAATTGGCTTCATTTCATTTAAATTGAAATTAAAGACATGTCTTCTAGGCCTGAGTTTGCTTCCATGTAAATCAGGATCTACATGCCTTGACTCCAAATCTTCACACTGAGTATTATATTAGTTGTTCTGTTGGTTTTCAAACCGGGGGAATAATCATAGAGGGAGTTCTTCATTTGTTTTTTTACTCTGGCAATGTTTTACTCTCTCTATATATGGGCAGATACAGCAAATCTGCTGTATCATGCTGCAAGATGAAGAATTAGTTACAAGATGTTTTGGTACATTATTCAAAACCATCAGGTCAATGCCGTTGTGCCAGCAAGACATCAGGATCTCTTTGTCAACAGTGTACAGCAATTGACCCTAGGAATGTGATGTAGTAGTAGGATACAACATTTCATAGCCTTTTTTCACTACACTAAAGAGATGTTCCTGAAGTTGTAACTTCTAACACTCATCAGCAATAGGTTGTACTAGTCAGTGACACATGGCCACAATGATTTCATCAATGAAAGAAACCTCTACTCATTTGAGAAAGTTAGTTATTTTTACATGAAAACCATTATTAATTTCACCCATGCGCATTCAGCATTTTTGTTAAAGTAATGAGATGTTAGAAAACTTACCAAACATTTGATTTCCATGCAACCAGAATAACATAAGAGTTTACACTTCATGAAATCGGATTTTTTTGTTTTATTTTGCTTTATTGTATGAATCCTCTAAAGGAGGGACAGGCTTGAAGAAAAAGCAGCAAGAGAGATTTAATCTCATGAGTCCTGTGAACTTCTAATTTCATCATACAAGACACAGAAAGCTCCTGTGAGCAAGCTAGACCATCTATATCAAGAAAGGGAAAAGTCCAAGCCCTTTGGGAAGAAACACAGGGCTTAAGCCATGCTTGTGCAACAGCCATGACACCATTTCTGGCTTTGTCAAACTGTAGAGCTAACATTTCAGGAGTTTTTTTTGTATGTGCTCTACTATCACAGTAAGCTTCAGACTCTGGGACTACTAGGCTGGTGCTAAGTAAACACACTTTTATTCAGTCAAAAAGTGACTTTTACTTAACTTTAATGTGGCCCTAAGACTAACATCTACTAGCAAAGTAATCACAATGATATACATGAAGCTAATCTAAAAGGCTTATTACTTTAAATTGTGAGAAAGTTAAATTATAATTTTCAAGCCATATTTTAAAATAAAGGAAAAAAATATTCGTTGTAAAGAATCACAAATGAAAGCGGGCCATAGAATTCTAGAGTGTATTTATTAGTTCTGCTCTTAAATAAACATAAAAAAACCCTTTGTCAAACACTTCCAAAAACTCACCTCGAACTTCAGGAGAGAATCGAGCTGAATGGCGAGACACAAAAAGTTTCAGTTCTTGATCCAAGTTGCATTCAATCAAGTTTGTGTCCCATGATCGGATTCCTAAAATTCAAAATACAAAAGACATCCAGCTAGGTACATGAGTGCTGGAAGTTTTAACTGAGTACTTCTCCCTTTGCACTCATGCTGCTTCCGTATTTCTAAAGCCCAAACCCAGCCCCTCTTCATTCTCAGGTTATCTTCTTCAAAGTGCTGAGAAGGAGCACTCTGGACAGGAATGAGTCTCAAGCAAGAGGAAATCTGCCTTTCCGAAGAGTGACCATACTTTAAGACCCCAGCTTCAGGACTGCTGGTCTCGCATCCTAGGAGCCACATTACAAGAAGTTACTGATGTCCTTGAATTGACTTTTAAATAGCAATACACTGATTTACAAAACTGAAAGAGTGAATCTCTCAGAGGACACTTTAGTCACATTGCAGGACCATTGTACTTGTCCCTCTGAGAAAAAAAGACTGCATCACCTAGCAAGTTGCAAATTAATATTTAAATATAAAGTATTAAATTTCTGACTTCCTCATTCAAAAGCTTTGAAGCACCCCATATTTTAAATTAAAATTTATGTGATCTTTTATTTATGAAATATCAAAATTCTAGTTTTGAGATTTAAAAATGCTACGCTTGATCTTTCAAAAATGTAAATGGCACATTCCCTACCAATTTTTTCCCCCTGCTACTTAGAAAGTGAGACTCATATATGATAAAAAAAAGTGTTATTCCAAAATATATTTTTAAGGATTTAAATTTCACTAGGAAAAAAACTGCAGCCAAAAGAAAAATGTATAATTTCTTTCCATAACATTTTGATGACTAAATAAATAATAATAATGGGAGAATCCGATTAACATTTTTCTATAATATTTTTGCTTCAAAATTGTTCTGAAAAATCTTGTTTTGAAAAACAATGAGCAGCAGCTGCACTACAGGTAAGTCCAGGCACTGCTGCAATTTTGAACACTAACATCACAGGGATGGTTTTTTTACCTAAAGGAACATAACTAGACTTACACAAATAAGCTGGCAAACTCAGTAGGGACTGCAGGAGAGGAAGTGTTTGGAGGCCTCTCTCCACAAGCCTGACTGGCCTTTTCATGAAATTGTTCAGCTAAACCACTTTGGGGTTTGGCAAAACATCTGAAAAGGTGTGTGGCCAACTTCTCACTGTGAGACTAGCGGTAACACTCCTGCTGGTAACTCTGACAGGGTTTCAGGCTGTGAACATTACTGTCAGCGCTATCTCCCATGCTATTCTCTTTTGAGGCAGCAGAAATGTCAGGACTCATGCTGGCAGAAGCGATGTTGTAGGATTGAAGGACAAGGAGGACAAAGAGAGGGAAGACCAGAGAATCCAGATCTGCAGTGCCCATCTCCCATTGCAGCTCTGGGTAGGTTCTCCATGCAAATATGAAGATCTGCATTTCAAGAGTCTAAGCCTCTTCAGAAAGAATTAATCCAGAGCTTTTCCTTGTCAGCATCCCAGTCCAGCGAGGAACATGCTTACTACTGGGATATGCTACCAGCTATTAATTAGCTGCCACTTGAAACTCCAAATAAATTTGGAAATACCGTATTGCCTCTGCGTTTCATAACCACTCAAGAGAAAAAAAAATAACTGAGCTATAACCAGCCACCTCCACTTCCTGACTGATGCATCATTGTTCAGAGGCATAAGCAGTGAGTCTCTTCTACAAGTCTCCTTATTTTCATTTCTCAAAGGTCTCTTGGCCATATGGTGCATTTTTGGGGCATAATTTTGGCAGACAAAGACAGTTCAGCAGGCTTTAATGTTTTCCAGGTGTTGGAACACTTGAGAGCAAGACAGTGAAGATGACATAATAGCAAGAACGTACAGTGCATATGAAAACTATGACTAGTAAACCAACGTTGATCACGAAGCTGAAGTACATTGATTGAATAAGCACTGAACTTCAAGAAGCTCAAAGATAAACCACTCAATGGCCTCTGACAGCAAGCTTGTGTAGGGAGACTATAAAGCTTTCTAATGGTCAGTTAAGCAACATGGACTATGATTCAGCAATGCTGCTAATGATAGGGCCTGTCCACCATCCCTAGCTGCTTTTGTCATGAATCGAAATTTGCTGTAGGGATAAGATTCTGATTAGGCATAATCAAGACGAGGCAATGTCCAAAATACAGGACTCAATGCAACGTAAATAGCAGGAAAAAAACCCTTAGATATCCCACGCACACAGCATTCCTAGAAGCTGAAGATGGGATTTGGATGGAATATCCGAAATCTGCAGCTGTGTGATTCAGCAGTCTGGATGCAAAAATTATGAGTGTACTTGGTAAAGTAGTATAAGGTATTATATATATTACACAACTAAATCAGGTTTGGATAGAACCGATCGAGGACAATAAAATGATGGAGACCATTAACAGCATGGACATAACTACTGGAAGAGTGGCTGAACTGGAGCTATTTCTTTTTTTCTGCAGTCTTCAGAATGCAATGCCCCTAGACACAGGACTAATGAGACAACAGGCAGGGCACACCCAGTAGCATCTGCCAAATCAGTGGAAAAATCTTGACGCTTTCTCTTCATTCCTCTCTTCTTTTTTGGTGGACGATGGGTTGGAGGACTGCCCCCTTAGCAAAGTCAACTCCCAAATGTAATTACTGAGAATGCATCTTGCCATGCCATTCCCTCTTCATGATATATTAAGAAGTGACTCTGCATTCCACTAGGTTGCGTAGCATCACACCACTGATGTGTTACCAGCAGATGTTTTCTTTGACACGTTGCTCTGCAGTTTGGTGCATGAATCCACAGTTTTCAGTGCTGGTATTCAGGAGATGTACCAGAGAAGACCATGAGGCAGTTATCAAGAACTCAAACACATTTAAGGCTTTTTTGAGAATAAAAGTTGAAAGAAGTGGGTTTTTCCAGACTACAGCACACGTTCCAAAGAGAAAGAGATTAGTTGAGCCCGTATTTGCCTCATGCAGATAGAGCTTCAGACTCCCAGTGTACTTCTCCAGAACAATGCACCTCAAAATTTGATCAAGGTTTTTTTTCCTAGCTGGCAAAACCTTAATCAGGTTGTCCTACACCAGAAGCAGCGAGGTTACTTCTAATCTGAAATGATGAATAAAAAGGCCAACGTATTCCCTCTGAACATCTGAAACTGTAAGTGGGTGTTATGCTTAATGCAGGAGGTAGCAGCAGCAGAGCTCTGCAGCAGCAACTGTACAATAGAAGCTTCAAGAAGAAACCGAAGAGCATTTCTTCAGAGGAAGGGTCACATCAGCTGTCTTGAAGGCAGAATTTTTATTCACTTGCTGTATAATTTTTAATAATTTCATTAAAATGCAGCCAATTCACTTCTGACACAAAATTAGATAGAATTAGGGAAGTGCAATGCTGAAGAAGCTCTGAATGACAAAGCATCTGCCTCAGTAGTTCTCCCTAGGAGACAATGGTAGCAATAAAGATGAACAGGTCATGATGAAGCTGGTTAGCTGTGATGAGGCAGCCCTTTACCACAAACAGTCGTGAAAAAGAATCAAGAGAAACAGCCAACTAAAGCAACAATGCTTGAGAAAGCAACAATGGAGACAAATGAAGTCCTAGCTGGACTGCTGAACCACACCTACATGACAAGGCTGCTACCAATTCCCAGCTCCTGGGTCTCTTCCTCCTCTCTAACAATGGCAGGTTTCTGAAATTTCTGCTTTCACCAGCCCAGAACAAAAAAAACGTGTGTTACAAAATCAGGTATCAATTGAGTTTAACAAACTATACGGTCTGGCAGTAATTTTCTTTGTGCTTCATACCACTATTACTGCAATGGGGCTTTTTTCCCCTCTGTGTGCACTCTGCAATCTATTGTACCAGAACACCACACCAAGAACTTAAAAAACTGTGGTTTTACTTGCGATACCTTCACTGCATTGCCGTCTTAAGAAAAGGACAAATAAACAGCGAGTCAAAGCAGCCCGTAACTGGACAATAATGAGGCTGAGCACTCCAGTATTAGCCTTGTTACCCATATGGTTTTCCTTTATTGAAATATATATAAATGCACATATAAAGCTCGGCTCCTGAAAAATTCTCCAGCCGAGAGAAAAGTCTCACCGCCCAAAGTTAGACACAAAGGCACGGCTGCGCTCCCGCTCGGGCAGTCTTCGCCGCCGAGGAGGAAAACGCCCTGAATCCCGCCGGTTTGGTTTGGCGGCGGGGGCTGGGGGTTTGCGGACAGCAGCCGCCCCGCAGCCCCAGCCCAGCCCATGCCCAGCCGCGCTTGCCGCCGGCACCGCGGACGCCCTTTGTCCGCTCCGGGCTGCCATAGGGACCGCAGTGCGGACTGCGCCACGCCCACCCACCGGTGTCTCCGAGCAGACGGGCTCGGCGGCGGCAACGGCGCCGCGGGTGCCGCGGTCCCGCCGCGGTCCCAGCCCCGGACCCTCCCCCCCAACAATGGCGGGCAGGGGGCTCGCCGCCGGGCTGGCCTGGCAGGCGACCAGCTCGCTGCGGCTCTCTGCGGGGGCGGCAGCGGCGCCCGGCCCGCAGCCCGCTGCTCCGCAGCGGCCGCATCCCACCGGGGGAGGATGGCGAGGCGGGGAGGGGCTGCGGCGGGACCCTCGTGCAATAAAGAAGCGCGGACCGCGGCTCGGCGGCTCGTGCCCTGCGTGGGGTGGGGGGGGTGAGCCCCGGCCCTGTCCGAGGAGAGGGAAAGCGCTGGCGGGGGGATGTGCCTGTTCCCCGCCGCCTCACCTTGTTCGATGTTGGCGATGGCCCGCCGCAGGTGCTCCTCGGTCACCAGCTCGCCAACGACGACCAGCAGGTAAAACTTAGAGTCCAGAAAGCGGTGGGAGAGGCTGGGTGAAGTGGAGGTGAGGTTGGGAATGCTGCAGGAGGGCTCCGAGTCCACTTCCACCACCACGGTGGCCATCGCCGCCGCCCCGCCCCGCGGCTCCGGGGTTCTGAGGGGAGAAGGGCAGCTCGGCGGCGGCTCCGCAGGCGGCAGGGAGGGAGTGAGGGCGGGCGGGGAGGCGGCGGCGCTTTTATACGGAGACGGTGCAGGGCAGGGACCCGGCGAGGAGGAGGAGGAGGAGGAAAGGGGGGAGCCGGCACATCCCCGCGCCGCCGCCGCGTTTCCAGCATCCACAGCTGATGTCATCTGCGGCAAATCCTCCCCGTGGCGGCCCCCGGAAACAGGAAGGACGCGGGGGGCGAACAACGCCCTGACGGGACGCTAAGAGGTGCGTCCAGCTCCCGGCCCTGGCGACGGGACCCTGCGGCCCGCGCCGCCCTGGCCGGCTCAGCTCCCGCGCCCCTCCGGCGTCCCGCGTCCCTTGGTCCCCGTGCCCCTTCGGGGCGTCACCCTGCTGCGCTGCTCAGCCCCGGGGTCCCCGAGGCCCTCCCAGGATCCCAGCCTTGGAGCACGGCGATGAGGAGCCGCAAGTGATACCCTGGCGACCTGGGGCGCTTCTCTGGGAAAACCGGCGTTGAGGCCCTCGCTGCACCCCAGACCCCGCGGATGAAAAAGTAGTTCCGCTGTCCAGGGCCAGAGTACCTGTCTCCTGCATCGTGCTGTAGCACTGCAGCAAAGTTTGAGTCGTACTTGCCCTTCCTCACACGCGAACAGTAATCTGAATGTTCTTGCTACCTTTTTCATTTGAAAGCAGTTCACTTAATAAGATGCTTCAAGATACTTTCTACAGATGCTCAAGGCTCTTGGATATATGACTTACACCAGAAAAGCACTGGTTGTGGACAGGCCGCCAAAACCCACACCCTTAAGGCTCCAGAAGTTCAAAGGGCTTTGAGCAGTTAATTTTAACCAGGGTCAAGCAACTCCAGGGAGCATTGGAAAAACATCTACAGTTACAAAAACAAAGGTGTCATTCCTCTCCACATAAAAGTTAGTTAGGCATCTGCTCTCCAATACTCACTGAGACCCACTCAAGAGATAAACTCAATCACGTCCTGAAAGTCTTATTCTCTCCTGAAATGGGATGGAGCAGTCAGATAAATCAGTCTCTCTGAGATGTTCTTCTCACTTCACTGGCAGAAGCAAGGCACTGGTTTGCACTAAGCCTCTTGTTTGTATCGCTGAAGTGATGTGGGAGAAATCTCACTGTGACCTTGGAAAGGATATAAACTTTCGTAGCCTGGTTTTTAAGATAAACTCTGGGCCCTGACTGAGAAGGCCCTTCCTCTATTCGGCTCCTTCCAGTACAGACTGCTCAAATTCACTGCCTGCTGCTCAGAAACACAGAGTGCTTGTCTGGATGAAACCAGTACATCAGTTCTGTTTTCTTAAAATATGTACTTTGTTCCAGGGCACACTGGACTCATTAATTTCAGATTGTCACTGCTAAGTTATTTGTCTTACTTGCCTAAAGGCACCCACAGATTGAAACATGAGTGTTATAGGTGCTCGTCCATAACATTGTGTCTGCCTGTAGCACCTGGTGTTTTCAATATGAATAGTGCCTCTGCATAAATACAGCCTGGAGAGCCTTGGCTAGTATGGTGTGATGCGTTTGGATGTTGCATCCAAAGTAGACTATTTTTCTGAGCTGTCATGAGTCTGAAGGCTGTAGAATACAGACAAGCTTTTTTACAGCTGTGTCAGGTGGCTGAGATGGCACAGTGGTAAAGAGTAACAGTGCTCATTCTTCACTAGAGCTGACACTGCTGATGGAACAAATGCAACAGCATAGATGCAGAAGAACTAGCTGGAGTTCTTCTACAGTTCACGAGATATTCATAGGTACAGAGAGTTGTTCTTTGGGTACCTAGAAATAATGTCCACTTCCCCAAGTGGCCGTGTCCTATATGACCCCCACCCTAATAATCTATTCTAATTATAGATACACTCAACACTTGCCACATGGTGCCTACTGTAGCAATCTAGCTTCTTGCTTCTCCTACTGCAACATGTGGCTTTTGATTTCAGTCATCAGCAAAGCAGCAAGACTCTGGAGCATGGAAGGGGCTTGCCAGGGGGACTTGCTAACTGGTAGAATGGACTGGTAATGGTTGCAGAATAGACTGGTAACGGTTCCCTGACATAAAGGTAAAACAATTACTTGCCTCACAAGCACAGCAGGTTAAATGCGTTACTCTGAGAAATGGCCACCGGTAGTGAAAATGCATTATATGTGCACATTTTAAGAAAAAATTAAGACATACATAACTGGGAAAATGCCTGTGAATTTGAAAAGTAAGTGGTGAGAAGAAAGTATTGTATCAAAGAAGAGAAAACTTGCATACAGATAGGTGATACAGATACATTTGAAATAGCCTGATGAGAGAGTCTTCTATTTTATATTGCACTGTAAAATAATATGCAGCTAGAACATGGGATGATAAAAGGTGAACTGTTACAGAGTGTCTTGTGATGGGAGATGTGTCACACATTAAAACCCTAAGGGCAAGAGGCTGCCTTTGGAAGAAGATGATCTCATGCTGAAGTCTTCAAGGGATGCAGACCCTTGCCTTCATCTGTTCACAAGCATATGCCACTTCACCTAAGATGGAAGTTAGACAAGAAGAGGTGCTTTAAGCTCCTGCATGTGTCTCTGAAAAAGTTGCAGGTTACCAGCTCCATGGTCAGTTTTCATGCTGTGACTTGCCCTGTTGGTATCTCACTTGGGTCGTTTTGTTTGTCATTATCTTTCCCTATCTGGAAACCCATTTATATTCTGCAATATGGAGCATATCAACAGATCTGCTGCCAGGTGAAATGTGGAGATGTGCTGTATAAAGCTGACTCAGTGTCATGTGACCCTCACATTTGCTAGCAACACCAGCTTCCTCGCTGCAGCCGAATCACATAGATATACCTCTTCAGCAGAAGAAACAGCAAAACTCATGGGGACTATGGAATACGTCTTGCTGTTTTAAAGAGGCAATGATTGATACTTATTGCTGTCTGGCTCTTTTTTGCTTTGGTTTTATTCCTTTAGTATGTTAATACCAAATTGGCATCCCCCAATTAAATATAGTCAAGCATTATGTGTAGATCTGTATTTTTTTTTTTGGTAGATCTGCTATTTTTTTAAAGTAAACAGGCAGTTTTAAATAAAGCGCTTGAAGTCTAGAACTAGAACATACTTCTTGGTGGTGTGTGCTATTCGTCATCGACTAATGTTCAGGTTTCATTCAAGACCTGTCTTCAAGTTTTGAATGAGGTTTCAGTGAAACTGTTAGCCTGGCCCTTTGTCTGAGGCCAAATGTCACCCCTAGCATAAAAGAAATATATGTGCGTGTTCATTATTTCAGATCAATTTAAGAACTTTACTGAAAGTAAAGTGGTTCAGGAGGCTGTCTTCACTGAGAGAAATGTCTGTCTGGGGACTGACTGCACACTGTGTCATGAAGTGGGTTTGTGAAGTGGGTAGGTTTTCGTAAGGAGAGGCAGTAAGGCATAACGTATTTTAGAGATGAAGCTTGGCCAGCCTATACCAGAGATGAGAGAATCACAGAATGGCTAAGGCTGGAAGGGACCTCTGGAGATCATCTTGTCTATCCATTCCCCCTCCTTAAAGCAGGGCCACCTACAGTATTGCTCGAGTTTGAGTATCTCCATGGGTGGAGACTCAACCACCTCTCTGGGCAACCTGTGCCAGTGCTTTGTCACTCTCACAGTGAAAAAGTGTTTCCTGATGCATGATGAAGTCAATATACCATCAATGCTATAGCAAATAATACCTATATAATTTTGCACCTTACCTGATGCTTTCCCAATGTGACCTACTGTCACTCTCGATACTCCCACTGCCTCATGTGCAACTCTACACTCCCCATTTCCTGCAGTCAGCAGCTCCGCAAACCCTGCGTGGACCAGCCTTTACCTCCCAGAGTCTTCCGAGTGTGTTGCTCATTTAAGGCCACTCAGCAAAGCATGCAGCAACAGCACAGGCACAGAGGAACAATCAGCACATCATCCTGACCCCAGCAGAGCAGAAGTGTCATCCTGGAGCCACTGGTCATGATGTGATTAGTCAGGAGCTCTGAGTGTCCCTGCAAGAACCTGGCCGTGTGGCTCATAAAGACAATGCCTCCTTCCTTCCCCCATGTTTTTTTAGGCAGGGAGACATCCACATTCCTAACATCGTCAAGTTGGCACTGCTGGAGGAGCTTCTCCCGCAGCAGTGATGTGACAAAGGCCAGGGGCACCAGAGGGAGCTGCACCTGAGTGAGCACTCAGGGACTTGGACTCCAGGAGAGACTCTTTAAGAAGGGAAATACTTTACTTTTTAAGATGGCAAACTTTATGTTTAACTACATGTACAAGAAAAATTACTTGTCTGACATTCATTTCAAGTGGTTTAAATTATATTACTTCAATTTTATTGATTATATTCTAAAGAACAGAAGAAAGAAAGTTTTTATTTGCTTGTGATGAAATACCAATTTCAGTTGGAATTTCGGCTGTTTTCCACTCCTCCCACTTTCCCCATAGAAAAGGGGAGTTAAATATTTTTTTCAAAAAGTGAGGAAAGCAACACTATTGCTTTTAAAAATAACATTTTCTCTCACTTTCACATTCACTCTTGAAGTGAGAGAAAAATAGCACCAAGTGACATTTTGCTTTAGTTCCCAATGGAAAAAGTTGTGGGTTTTTTATATATATATATATCAAAGCAATTTCCCTCCTTTTGTTCAGTGGAAAAGTAAGTTAGAAGTAAAAAATGGAAAAATGCTTTATTTAACTTCAGTGGGAATGAAATTTAAAAAAAAAAAAGGTATTTCCTCAACTATTAAGAAAAGACAAATTAGAAATTAATGATTTTGAATGAACTTATCGTAAAATTTGCTATGAAAAAACCATAATTTTGCGTGAAAATAAAATTATTGTTTCTCTACTGTTGGAGAGAAAATAGGGCAGTTTTAAGTAATTAGATCCTGTTTACTAATTAGGATGACACTTAAAATTCAGCAATAAATGATAATAAAACCATTGAAAGCAGCGATACCTGTTGTACTGCGGAGTTGAATGTGTAATTAAAACAACAGCAACAGCAAAAGCAATGGCAAGCCGAGGTGGTTGGCATGAGGCAATAGTTTTGAGCTTCCTTTGAGCAGTTCTGAACCCTTCTGAACAAGAGAGAGAACAATGGTCTGTTGGTATGTGTCCTGGTTTTGCTGGGGCAGTACCACAGGCCAGCCATGGTCTGCAGGTCATTAGCAGTGTGGAGTCACCCAGGGCAGCTGACTCCAGGTGGTCATACCATAAACACTGTGCTCCTTATGAATGGGGAGAACAGAAGGGCCTCCTGCTGGGGCTCCTGTGCTCGCTTGGGCTGTTTCTGACGCTGCTCCTTCTCCCCCTGCCTCTCTCCATCGCTGGGGGTCTTGCTCTACCCTTCTGCTTCCTGTTTAGTGTGACTGCCGTATGTTTGCTGAGCTAAGTATAACTTTGAATATTTCACATTGGCATTAGTTTGGCTATTTCATTAGATCTGTTGTCATTTCAACGTCTGGGTCTCTTCTCCTATTCCTGATCCCCCTTCTAGGCTGGGAAGGGGTGATAGAGCAACTGCTGTAGTTTAGCCCTGGGTATGGTCTAAACATAGACGATATGGGATATAGTTTGAGATTCAGGGGATAGGTTCTGCAGGTTTTTAATTCTTGTGGAAGGACTGCAAATTACAGAATTATGTTTGGCTTCTAGGGACAAGATACAATTTATCTCCTATCACACCAACCTGAGAAGCCCTGCAGTCCAGAAGCTCAACATATGTGTCCTTCCAAGTTTTCGAGTTCCCTCTTGATTTAAGAGGTTTTGAATGACTATGCATACACTGTCATCTGCTTAGTTTGAGGGGCAGCCGGAAGTTGAGAGTTCCTGCAAGGTGGTAATGGCTGCCTAACACCTACGATCAGCCGGGCTGCAGGCTGCCTGAAAGCTGTCTGCCCTGGCAGCACACCCTGCCTGTGGTCCCACTGGAAGGCCATCAGCTGTCTTGCGTGCCTGGTGATAGTCTCATAACTCACTACAAGCAGAGAGGAGAAAAATACCCATGCTGCTCCATCCTAATTACGCAGGTGGCAAAAGCACATGGAGGTACTCTAGAGCAAAGGGTGCGGCTTTTGTTTTCCCCTCAGGCTGAATCATCTAAAGCTGTCTCTGGGAACCCCACAGCAAGTAGGTGGTTTACATCACATATTCTCACCCAGCTTTAAGACATGCCTTGAAAATACTTTGCAGAGGTTGTCTAGCTCTGCTAGTTCTGTAGGATTTAAAACTGATTATTTTTATTATTTTACAAGTGTCCATTCTCATGTTGTCTTGAGCATGCTGCAGTAGAAATGGCATACTGCTACTGCACAGAGAATAGGAAATCCTGGCACGCGTTGTTTCAGAGGGTGCTCTAACTGACTTTTGAATGTGGAAGCTGGGGAACTGCATGGTCCTGCACTGGGAACAGCCCAGCTTTTCAAGGCCACAGCTATTTCACATATTTCATAGCTGCAGTCAAGGTAATGCAACCTTGCCCAGGATTTTTTTGTGCATGCAAACTACATTCCTGCAAAGGTCTTGATGGAGCCTTTAATTCCAGTTCTCTTTAAGAGACTCTGGATTTCACCTGAACACGTGCAGCAAGTTACATCAAAATGTGGCCTACTCCTATGGGAATAATTTGTGTCTCTGATACTGCCTAAGCAGGTTTTAGTCATTATACTGATGTACCCTTTAGTCATACTGTCACAGTAATCCAGTTCTTTAACCATTTCAACTAAAACAAAAAATCATACAAGTGCATAGAACCTGATACTCTTACACAATAAACAATAGGATTGGTTAACTTCATTTTGCATGTCTCTACAAACAAATTCCAAAGTTGTTAATTCAGACCACCTACGAGACTGACCATCTGCTTCCTTTCCACCTTCTTGCACATTCTATTGTGGCTTAACAGCAACATTACTATTGGTACAATTTTGCAGCATCATTTTGGCTTTATTTTGGCTTCACTTTGATTTCTGTCTACTGTTTATCTGTCTGCTTCATGCACTTCAATAGTCTCATACAAAGTAAAGGTGATTTGAGGATGATTTCCTCTGATCTTTTCTTTCTTTCTACTTTATCTGCTCTTTAGTTTAATAAGTGATTCCTAGTCAGCAGTATTTTGCAGTAGGTTGGGATGTGCCGACTAAGTGTCACACTGCAGAATGTAGCGAAGGGCCTGAGTGGAAAGCGTGCAGCAGGGCTGTCCGAAGAGGGCAGCAAGCTGAGCATTTTGCTAAAGGGTCCCTGTTGTGGGAGTGGGCACAGACCGCCACCACTGTGCATTCTGATGTACAAGGTCAGTGTTTGCCTTGCACTCATGGGTATCTCTACTGCACTCACGGCAGTGCCCCAAGAGTCCTTGTGGAGCTAGAACCAAGCCATGGCACAGACAAGGGTCTGCCATGATTTCTCCCCAAGAAATGTCCTGATTTTTGTCAGATATCCTGTTTGCCAGATGTTACATTATAACTTTTTTGGGGGTAATGCTAGAGTGCTTTATCATATTTCTGAAATACAGAGCAATTTTTTTTGTTCTTCATTACTTGCTGAAAAATATGATCTACAATGCAAAAATCTAGATCCACGAACAAGCACATTTCAAAATGCAGAAAAGTAGCATTATTTTTAATGTTCTTTTCCAAATATTCCACTCAGTTTTACCTAAGATAGCTTGAACTTCTTTGGTTGTGTTTTTTTTTCCCAACTTCTGTTTATGCTGTTTCAAACAACTTTTTGAATTACAAAATAAAAGGTCATGGTTAAGCCTTCAAAACTCAAAGAAAGGCAAGGTTTGTGTTAGTTGGGACTAATGTATTTTACTGCAGCCACCCTGAATATACACTTTTGAGACAGCAGGTATTATATTGACATTATGTGGCACAATAATATGTATCTGTATTGATCTTGTACATGATATGTGTATAAGCATCTTTTTCCTCCCAGTAATTCTGCAACTATGACTTTTTACATACAGAAATAATTTTTTCCAGCACTGAAATGCTGCTGATTCTGAGATAACACACAGTACACTGCCGTTGCAGCTTTGTGGAAAGACATGAAAGAGAGTATCCTTTCCAAGCGAAGTCATGGAATTACATTGCACAGACAGAATGTAATCTCCATTTTTGGGTAATACAAAGGTGCTGGATTTTAGCATTATGTGGCCAGAGCTATTTTTTTTCACATTCCACTGAGAAAATCCTGATTCCACAAACCATAATATGTCAACTCTGTAGTAGGAAATACATTTATTAATAAATTGAGGGAACTGTGTATTTCATCTGGATATCTTTACCACAGGCACCGGCTGTTTTCTTTGGAGGATTTGCACTGGGTAAGTTCAGTCACAGTAGCTTTTACTGTTATTGAGAAAAAGCACCCCAAAAAAATTCCTTATGACCCACAGGTCATAAAAATTTGTGTTGTTATATTCCTGCATTCACATGTTCTATTTTTAACAGCATTAGAATAATTTGAGATGATTCGTTCAAATAAAAGTTTTGCTTATCTCTTCAGAGGAGTCTCTGATTACCTTTTCATTTTCCAACATCTCAAAGCTGGAGGCTTATACTTCTAGTTTGACCAGAGCATTTTCCTTGGCTTCAATTAGTGTCTCAATCTCATTTGCTACTAACGAACTCAGTGGGGAGTACAAAGAAGCTGTCCATGGCCAATTTTACAGAAAACTAATTAAGACCATGGTAGAAGGACCAGTAAAACTATCTAGAGGAAAACTGCTAAAACCGCCTTATGGTGCAAACTACTGAGAAGAGTTATGAATAGAGGAAGAAAACATTGGGAAGTGAATTACAAAGGATGTTGGTGAAGTTATAACAAGATGGTTAAAGTGTTATTTTTCTCTCTCAGAAATACTCTATGAAGTCTGGGTTTTGGTTTTATACTCCAAGAATGATCAAGGTTGATAATAAACTTTTTTTGTCATCGTCTTTTCAGAAAATCGAGTTAGGTGGTGAGTGTGCATGTCTGGCTTTGAAAGGGCATTGCTGACTGGCAAGGCCCATGTTCTGCTAGCATCCAGCATGGAAAAGGCGTAAACAACAAGACTCTGAAATATGTTTAAGAGCAAAAGTTTCTGACTAAAACCAACATGAAATCAAGGAAGACCCATGTTTATTTTGTCTGAGAAAGATGCCCCAGGTACTGTGCAACTTTCTGTGGTAATACCTGCTAGTACCTGCTTTCAGGCTGTGGGCACTGTGGAAAAAGTAGAGTAAGAGCAAAGAGGTGATTAGCAAGAAGGCCCTGGCACTGTAAACTAAATTTGGAAGGTAATTATATAAATAAAGGATAGGCAGCTGTAGGAAGAGATTTGCGAGGATGAACTAGGAACTTAAATAAACATTAAACCTGATTGCTTCTCCTCCCATGCACTCTCCTTGGGAGAATCCATGACCCAGATGTGGGATGGAAATTCATCATTTGGAGGAAAAAGGGGGAGTGGGTTGATTCTGAAACAATTCCCCTTCAGCTTCAACCCTGCAAAAGCCAAGGCATTGTACAAGGGTGGACCAGGGTGAGCACTGGCCAAAAGAGCCACTGCATCCCCTCAGGCAAGAAGAACGATTTCTTGCAGCAATGGTTGTCTATATTCCCCATGGAGCAGAGCACTAGCCAGGGAGTCAGCACCTCTGGTGTGTGCTGACCATCAGGATCCTTGCAACATCTCTCATTTCTCTGCTGGGCACTTTCGAAAGGTGACTGATAGTGACCATTCACCAATTGTCTCTTGAATTTTAAAACTGAGCGAACAACTCCTTATGATTTTAATCCAGTTTCAGCCTTTATCAAATGTATGGGCTGTCCCATGGAGGTGCAAATTACTGCAGTGAGAATTTAAACCTGTTGATGACAGACTAGATTTCCTGAGTTACCTTCTACAGCTCCTGAGAGGGCACCTGAAAATTCCCATGCACCTGCAGACCACACTATAACCCCTGCTGTAGTCCACCGGATTGTTTGTCCAAGGCAGCGGCACAGCGTTGTGTCACAGAATTGCTATACAGCACGCTGCTCTTCAACATCTTTCCAAGCAGTACCAACATGCTCTGGCTCCAAGTCCAAAAGCTAACAGGATGCTTTAATGAGTAAGCATTTTCCAGACTGAGTGTACTGTGATCTGTCTGAACTCTTGTCTTTCAGGAGAAATTTCCTAATATTGCTTGCAGACCCCTCCCTCTATCTCTGCAGTGTGCCACCTGCAGCTTGGTCTGTCCATTCACTATTGCACCAACAGCAAGAGCACAAGGACTAATGAGGGGCATCTAACCAATCTCCAACTTGCTGCTGCCTTGCTGTCTGATCAGAGGTAGCCACTAAAATTTTCATTCCATAAGAATTATTTTTTAGTGGCTTCTAGACAAATTTCCATTTAAAAGCTTTTTTATTTATAGGGGTTTTTTTTGCTTTTTTTTTCCTGAGCACGAGCAGGAAAACATACACCAGAATCTAATAAACATTGAAAGCCAAGCTGCGTTATTTTGGGTTGATGCATCTACAGTGATGTTTTGCACTGAGAATTTAATTAACAGTTCTTTTGATGATAAATAAACCCGAATAAAATCCAGCTCATCTTCCAAGAGCTGAATTTGTTCTTTACTGCTAATGGCAGTAAAAATGAATAAAATCTTATTTTAGTGAGAATAGTAAGGTTAGGTAATTCTAAAAGAATGAGAGGAGCCCACCTGCCAAGAGAGACGATGTATTTTACATTTTTCACATAGATGTATTTAGATGAAATAATTTATTTGACCTTCGTTATTCTCTTTTCTCACTTATAAGCAGCAGATTTTCTTGGTTTTGGAAGGCTGTTTGAAATACATAGGAGAAAAGATAGGTGTAAGTTATTAAAAACAGCAAAAACAGCGGTATTTTTTCTCTGGTTTTGTTTGTTTTATATGCTTTTTCTTCTGCTTGATTTCCCACATGTGTATTTTGCTCTTAATGTGTTTTCTACTAATATTACTCAGTTTTGAGGGTTTTTTTTTTAACCTTAAGCATTGATGCTCTTCATGTCATTGATTCAAAAAGCAGGGAGATGTTGTCACTATGCAAATGAATGAAGATGAGATTTCTATAACAGAAGAGGATGATGGTGCTCCTTTTTCTTTCCCTTTTGCTGTCTCCTAGTCTGAGAGGTCTCCTCAACTACTCTCCAGATACATTTTAAGCATGCTCTGACAATATTAACAAAGGGAGTTTATTGGATCAGGGAGTTTATTGTTCCCAGAGAATTTAAGATTCAGGCACACTGAAGAAAAGCCTACTGTAAATGGTTGTGGGATTTTTTCCCCAGGAAAAAAATACAAGAGACTGAAAAGTTTACTGTGTTGGGGTAATAGTACAATATAGTAGTATAGCTCTCTTTCTGCTTGTGATACAGTGCCTCTGGGATAGTATAAGCTCATTATGCAGTACACCCAGTTTACTGAAATTTTGGAGGCTGATAACAATAATTAAGCAGTAAGATATGACAAGTAGTATTTTATTATGCAATCCCAGAGTGCCTAGGTGAGTTGTTAGGCACATGGCCAACTGCTTTAAACCACCTGGATGAATAATTTTTACACATTTTTTGGATAGTAGTAGGGAATGATCTGATTTGCTTGCAGCTATGCAGTTATCCTAATCACCCTGGTAAGAACTCATCTGCTTAGTGACTAGGCTGATACTAACGTGAGTAATGATGGTCGAGGTGAACATTGCTGCTGGTTTAATGGCTGATGGGTATAAACACATGTCCCAAGGCATAGCAATAGGCTCTTAGTCCCCAGGCAGAGCCCCAAAATGCATATGTGGGTGTTATTATAAGCTGAGATCGACTGCAGGTGTTTCAGGTTTGGAGGAAGGGGCAGAAAAAGGCAGCATCCTTGGGGAAGCATAGGGTATGCCTATGGAATAAGGTGTGCACGACTCACATGAATTAAATGTGTGCTAGACATTTCCTAGGGGCTGTAACAATATGTAAATTGACCCAAATAGCTTCTAGTCATCTTTTTTTTTAAATACTTTAAATTATTGTGTTAACCCATCCTAAAAGGTTACATTTCCAGAAAATGGATTAAAATCAATGGGAACTTCATCCTCTGATGTGTAGTTTAATAAATTATTGCCTTGATTTCTGATTTGTTTGTGCACCTTCCCAAGCCTTAGCTCACACGAGGTCTAATTCTAGGTATAATGAAGTCACTGCAAAAATCTCAATTATTTTAATGGGATGAGATTTGAGGTGCAGTTGGTTTACAGGTTCAGGATACCAACAGGTTAAAATTTGTAGCATTTCTCTAGTCCAGACCCTATAACTGCATTGCTTGTCTTTGTCCTGGTTTGAGTTAGGTCAGAATGCATTCTGTGCAGTGATTCTACTTCCCAGTTCAGTCTCTTCTTAGTAACGGCACCTTCTGAAGGTAACAGAATAATTTTGCAGTCAGTATTTGCTTCTAGAACTGATAATGGTTGATGTTTACAGTTACTACCAGGGACTGGTCTGCAGAAAGGCTCCTGCTTACACTTGCTCCTGTGCAGACCAAGGTCCCTGCTAAATCCTGTGTACCATGGTGGGGGTGCAGTAAGTGAGAGGCCGCACCTGCAGGGAGGAGCAGACAGGACAGGTGACCCTACACTGACCAACAAGGTGTTCCATCCCATAGATGTCTTATTTGGTATAAAGCTGAGGGATCACAAGGGCCAAGCTCTCTTCTTCAATGGCCGGCGTTCAAGGAGGACTCTGTCCATTCTGCCTTCGATCCCACTCTGTGCATTCCTGAATCCAGTTCCAGAATCCAGCTCCTGAATCCAGTTCCTGTCTGCCCTGAGTCCAGTCTGGGACTTCCCCAGTGCCTGCCCTCAGCATTAGTGGTGACAGTGATGTAATTGCCGTTGGGGGTGGGCGTTGGGTTCAGTATTGGGTTTGTATATATTTTATTTTATTGTTATTTTAGATATATTATTTTATAATATCATTTTATTTTTTATATTTTGATAATTTTAGTTTTATTTTATTTTTGTTGAAGAAGTTTTAGTTTTCTTTTCCAATCCGTAAGTCTATCTCCCTTACTCCCTTTCTCTTCCCCTTTGGGAAGGGAAAGCTGTTAATAAAGAGCATCTGTCATTTGTCTAGTGGCCTGCTCAGCCTTAACCCTTGACAGTCTTCACTGCAGCCTTAATAACATTAACAGTCTGTCCTTGTGCTACTTATGCTTCATATATGTGCATTGGGTAATGATCACATCAGAATTTACCGTCAATAATCCTTACCAGGTAAGCCTGAAAACTGCACTGCAAATATTGGGAACAGTCATTCTCTCTCTAAGAGAGACACCAAACTTGGGTTTCTAGGTTAGGAAGAAAATCTGTCTGCTCCCTGTATCATTAGGAGAGGAGGAGCTGGTTTACAGAGCAGGAACCTGACTGGGTTGCTGTGAGCAGCACTCTGTGGGAGTGCCCATTTTCCTCTGCTCATTGCAGTGGGGACTGAGGATGACGAACCTTGCTCTTCAGGACACTAGATTAGATGCCTAAAAGATTAACTGCGGTAACTTAAGCTTATAATGTTGAGATTTTGTATTGTATCTGGAAAGTAACTAAGTTACTAATTTTGAATGAAGGCTAAAGTAATTTCAGGTGCTGAGCTGATGACAACTCATTGGTTCTTACAAGATACTGAATTTCCACCATAGGTGTGTAAAGGAAGCCCAGGTGAAGTGAATGAACACTTTGTCACTTTCCCAGTGGTCTCATTGCTGAATTTCATCTAAACTTAACTGTCCAAATAAAGAGATAGCTAATGAAATGGCTGGAGATAAACCTCTCAATTTTGCTTCTTGAAATATTCATTGACTGCCGTGATGCCCTGAGGGAAGAAACATCAATGTATACTTTAGATAAAAGAAAGCTCATTTATTTTGCCTTTTTTTCCACTGTGTCCACGTCATTGGTAGAAGCTGACCCATAACCTCATGACATAATATTGATTTGGGTTTATTGTTGCCAAATATCACCTGGTTCTCTAGCAATGCACACAGGTCACAGCCACTTTGTAATATGGACCTTCTATAAAAGGTTTGTTTTCTAACAAAGAAATTTCACTGGTATCAAGACTGAAATTTAGTGAAGTAATGGAAGGTACCTCAAATGTGCAAATAATGACTGAATAATTCATTACTGTGTTCGTATCTCTTCAGAAAAAATTCTTTCTCTCAGGTATACCAGCACAGTGGTATAGTTCTTCCTGTTTTCAAAGTGGGATCTGCACCCACCACTGTGACATCATTACTGCGCGTAGGTCAACCAGAGTAGCAAGAAAGGTTACTTAAGTCTTATTTGCAGCTGGGAAGGCCACAGAGTTGAACTGAATTGTGCAAGAGCTCCCTGCCCTCTGCCACATTGACTGTACTGGAAGGTGAGAAAGACAGGCCTTCCAGCTATGGTCTCTGATACAGTGGATACTCTGATACATGCGCATTTACTTTCTCAATGAAAAAAGCTTAATGGGAATTTACTATGCTTTCAGCTCTCTCTAGATCTGTACAATGAACCAGTGACTCATAGTACAAAATTGTTAATAATGCCATTATTCAGATGCTTACAAGTACTGCAAGTATTTGAAGGAAAATTGATGACCTGTTCTTAGTAAGTCAAGGACCTATAAGCAATTTTGCCTTGACTGTTGCCTCTGAAACATCATTTCATTCTACTTTTTCTATGCTTCAGAATGCAAGTTCAGTATATGCATTAACACAAAATTCTATGCACCAGTTACAAATGAAGTTTATTTTCTTAAAAAGTATTTCTAACCAAAACTGGAATGGAGATATTTTATAATTTAACAGTGTTCATGGTTAGGCAAATAGCTGCAACTCAACTTCTTATCCTCTCTACAATGTTATCCCTTCAGAAAATCCATCACTCTCTTTTCCCATTTTTATGCTAAGTGCTAAATGAAAGCAGTGGTCATTCTTACCCAGGAGGCCTGACTGGGTCCAGTATTGACATTATTTCCTTTGTGAGTCTGAGCTGATGGTGATTATGGTAGATGCCGTAAAACAATGTATTGATCAACCTGATGACGGGAACAGAGCAGGATATAAAAGAAGAAGAAAGCCTCTAGACAACCTAATTCCTGAAAGAGTTTCCAAACAACTCTTGCAAATTAGTCACTTTTTACATAGCAAAGTTTTGTCTTGGCAGTTTTCTGCTTCTTGATCTGCAGTTTACTACCTAACTCCTGAACCTCACAGGAGGTCAAGCCAACCCCCTTGGATCAGCTGTTCACCAAGGCATCTTTGAACAAATTCCCAAGAGTTTGTGGGAAGGTCTTT
Source organism: Bucorvus abyssinicus (assembly GCA_009769605.1). Lineage (NCBI taxonomy): Eukaryota > Metazoa > Chordata > Aves > Bucerotiformes > Bucorvidae > Bucorvus > Bucorvus abyssinicus. The sequence goes on from CM020063.1 coordinate 27,920,536, forward strand.
ATCCTCATTGCATCATTTTTCTTCATTAGTTCTATCCCGAGAGTCCTCCTGGCTAGTTCTAATACAGTTACATATTCCAAGGTCACAGTACAACATGAATAAATTTCAGACTACACATACAAAGTTTAAGCCATATCTAGTCTCAGGCTAATAGGGCTGCATTCAGGTACAGTCACAAACACACAAGCAGTGCAGTTGTGTTTCCTGGGAATATTTCACCTGCTTTATGTAAGGTTTTGAGTTCCGGGCACAGTGTCCCCAACTCTCTCCAGCCCTGGGACCCAGGTGCCAGCTGAGGCCAACCTCGCTGATCAGCCTGCTGTCCCATGGGTCTGCACACACACTTCTTGATGAGGCAGCAACCAGCAACACTGTTGTTTCCCTGCATTATATTCTCTAATATTTTTTGTCCTTTTAGTCTTGTGAACGTGTTATTTATGTTTAAATGAAAACAGACTAAATAAATGATCAATAATAGGTATGGCATAGATCCACAGTCAAATGTATAATTAATCAAGATTATTTCCTGAATGTGTATCCCACAGCATTCTCCTGGAGAAACTGGCTGCTCGTGGCTTGGATGAGTGTCTTCTTCACTGGGTGAAAAACTGACTGGATGACCAGGCCCAAAGAATTGTGGTGAATGGAGTTCAATCCAGTTGGTGGCCAGTCTCAACTGGTATTCCCCAGGACTCAATATGGTGGCCTGTTGTTCGGTATCTTTATCGATGATCTTGACAAGGGGATTGAGTGCATTCTTAGTAAGTTTGCAGATGACCCCAAGCTAGGCAGGAGTCTTGATCTGCTTGAGGGTTGAAAGGCTCTACGGAGGGATCCAGACAACCTGCCTTGGTGGGCAAAGGCCAATGGCACAAGGTTCAAGAAGGCCAAGTACTGGGTCCCTCACTTTGATAACAACCCCCTGCAACACTGTGGGCTTGGGAAAGAGTGGCTAGAAAGATGCCCAGTGGAAAATGACCTGGGGGTGTTTGTTGACAGCCAGCTGAATATGAGCCAGCAGCGTGCCCAGGTGGCCAAGGTGGCCAACAGCCAATCCAGGACTGTGTAAGAAATAGTGTGACCAGCAGGAGTAGTGATGTGATTGTCCCCCTGTACTCAGCACTGGTGTCGCAGATGAGTGTTTTAGATCACTTAAAGGATTGTAGAAGTGTGACTTGAATCGAGTTCAATGGCAGGATTCACTCTACTACTTACTACATGAAGGAAATATACAACGGAAAATCAAGTTAGAATCAATTTAGCATGACTTACACACAGACTGGAGATGCAGAAAGGTAAGGGAGACCCTTCCATTGAGTCAGGAGGTTCAGAATGGACCTCTTGATTTCTAAACTCCTTCTCAGAAACAAGTCTTGATACGGCTAGACCCACTCCTAGTCCCAGTAATGTTTTACTGCTAAAAGAATACGTGCATTCACTCAATCCTTTATATCACTTAGCTAAGATTTCAAAGTTTCAGCATGCTTATTCCCAATTCACTTAATTATTGTCTGGGCAATTGATGTTCACTCCATAGTTTGAACCCTATGTTTCTTGGGCTTCATATTCTATAAAAATAAATAATTCAGTAGAGTGGTACAGCAGCAGCGTCAGCTCATGCAGGGTGCCTCCCGGGAGGGGTCCCCCAAAGGGATCTACAAAAGGAAGGACCAAATAAAGAAATCCTGAAATAAAGAAATAAAGATTATACACTTACAGACTATTCACCTGTCCTTCACATGACAGTTTAGTCCCATAGTAATATTTGGGTCTGGGGTCTTCTTGTTCCTCATTGGATCCAGTAGTGATTCTGGACTGAACATCTTCTGACTCCTTGTCAAATTTCTTCACTGTCTCCACACAGGCTGTTATCCTGTCTAGTTGCACCTGCTGTTGATAGTTGCAGCCTTGAAGCCTCTTTATCTTCTGATTTATGCAGGTTCTGGAGGCCCTGTTTTGACTAAATAGGTACGTGTTCAGAAAGCCTAAGTGAAAATTTACAGCTAGGGCTTCAACAGATCCAGCTACTCATGCTAAGTAAGTAAAGCTAAGCAAACATCATACTAAATCACTCAACATTAAAAATAAAGTGATTCGTTCTATTTAAAACTTACTTATTTCAGCTAAACAACTAATACCTCTTAATATGGAAAGGGATTCCTGCTCCAGGGGAGCCTGGCATGCGGTCCAGTTGCCATCCAGGGGGAATTCAAATTGGGCTCATCGACCTATCTGTTGTTGGTGAAAGGTCTTGTTGAAGATCACTGCCAAGCAGCTACACTACCTAGCAGGGAGAGCACAAAGAAGGCTCTCTTAGGCTGTCATGTTTATGGGAAAAAGTGGTTGGCTCATAGTCATATTGCATACGATGGTAAAGGTATGCACAAGACTGCTTGCACCCACAACTTCTTTTGTTCTCTCTGTTCCTTTGTGGGTTTCCTAGAGTTCTTGGCCCAGCTACAGCTCAAACCTTTACCTCCTTTGAGGCCTGCACCATACTGCTCCTGGTTTGGTTAAAGGGAGGCTGAGTGCATCCATCGAGGCCACACCTCGAATACTATGTCCAGCTTTGGACCCCTCACTACAACAAGAGTATTGAGGTGCAGGAGCATGTTCAAAGAAGGGCAATGAAGCTGGTGAAGGATCTAGAGAACAAGTCCTGTGAGAAGCGACTGAGAGAACTGGAGTTGTTTAGCCTGGAGGAACGGAGGCTGAGGAGAGTTCTTATTGCACTCTACAACTACTTGAAAGAAGGTTATAGTGAGGTGGGGGTTGGTCTCTTCTCCCTGGTTACAAGCAATAGGATGAGAGGAAATGGCCTCAAGTTGTGCCAGGGGAGATTTAGATTGGAAATTGGGATACATTTCTTCACCAGAAGAGCTGTAAAGCATTGGAACAGGCTGCCCCTTGAAGTGGTTGATTCACCACCCTTGGAGGTATTTAAATACCCTTGGAGGTAGTTAAAAGACATGTAGCCATGGCACTTAGGAACATAGGTTAGTGGTGGACTTGGCAGTTCTAGGTTAATGCTTGGACTTGATGGTCTTGAAGGTCTTTTCCAACCTCAATGATTGTATGATTTGATGTATTTTCCAGTTTCAGGTGCCAGCAGTGAGGTAGACTACTGAATCACTATTCTGGATAGCATGTATCCTCATTACCACATACTGTGCTTGGGCAAGTGATTATAAATGTATACGTTGGGTATCACTCTGGAAAATATAAGTGAGCAAACATGCACTTAAAACAATAGAGGAACCATTCTGGTCATTTATCCCATTAAAAAAAAAAATCAGTTAATATTCCTTTGCAATGTCCCTGCCAAACCATTTTCATGAGAAGCAAAATAATACCATTGATCACCATGGCATTGCTCTTATTTTCACTAATTGACCTGGGGATAGCTCTAGTCCTCCTGTGTAGTTGTCCTCACCCAAGGCTACAAGAATTGTTTTAGGAACTGAAAGCTGTTTTTTGACTAAAGCTGACTCTTAGCCAAAAGTTGATTCATCAGAGTGGTTGCTGTGGCTTGATTTGGAAAAAATAATACCCTGTAACTGAAACAATCCAGGATGTGAGTTAAAGATGTTATTCTTTTTTGGATATGAGAGTGTCCATGACAAAAATGAAAAAGAGTTTGTGTGGTTCTTCCTTTATGTCTGTTCTCATCCTGCTCTGCATTTTGGCAGAATTTGGCCCTTGGTTATCCATTAAATTAAAGAGACTACAGGAGCATTACCAATGACAGGTATTTGGCCCCAAATGGAATATTCATAAGTGAATGGGGTTGAGGTTTTATATGCTTATTTATTTTGGGGGACGCATACATTTGAGCCTTTTTAGCCTTTTGGGGTGTTGCATGTGACTCACGACTTTGGCTGGAATATTCTTCATTGCTGCTTAGGAGCATATGAAGCCATGCAATGTGCCGTGCCTCCTTAGGTATGGGGTGAGGTTCACATCCTATTTTGGGGCTGTTCTTCGTGACGTAGTACAATAGCAATGATACTGTTGTATGCATCGTACAGGCTGTGTGCTTTGTCAAGGAGATGTTATAATGATTCTTTCTGTGCTAGATGCTATAATCTAAATAAGGCCATTCAGACTAAAACCACGTGTGATCTGTGAAGATGCATAATACTGGGTTTCATGGAATAACATAATAGTGTTGGGCTGGAATTTCTAACGCAACTGGGGCCTGCTGAAAATTAGAAAGTACGCTCTTTTCAGTGGGGTAGTGCAATAAACCATGAGAATTGACCTAGGTGGAGAGCAAATAACAAATTTTGCTATCAGGCTCTGCAAATGTTCTTTGTCAAAACACACCTAGTTTGAATTACCAGATGAACCTCCTTTTACGATGATCCTGATGCCAGGATTGCTTTGATTTTTCTCAAGTGTTTAAATAAATGGACAGTATTTCTGTCTGCTAGTGATTGTGAGGGAGCTGTAAGTTCCTTGAATAAGCCTTCTCAAAAAGCCCTTTAGCCAAGTTCTGCTTTAGAATACTGCAATGAAATTAAAAATTGGAAGAAAAAAAAGAAGAATTTGAAAGTTTATTTTAATTCTGTAATCTTAAGTGTTTTCCTCAAAATTCCAGCTCGTTATTTGGCTTTTAAGATTTCAGCATTGCTCTGTATGTGGTATTTCTGTTCTCACACTTACTGGTGATCTTACCCTTAAAGTTAACCTTAGCTTAACACTCTGCTATGCTCAGGAGTAACCTGGGGACTACTTATCCAATCTCAGATCCCTTCAACACTCTGGTGGAAGTGATAAAATTTACCAATGTTGTAGCACTTCTCAGAGGTTTTTACCGATGGTAAATTAACAGCACTGAAATGAGGACATTTGAAAAATCCGATAGCAAGGGCTGAAGAAATTTGCTCTTGCAGGAGAAAATCTTATTCATGGCAAAGTCTTTTTTCATTCAAATTATAGAATATTGGTAATTTAATTACCATCTACAATTCACCTAAATGCATTTACCTTAACAGCTCATTTCACAGGGTTGGATATATGATCTTTCTATGGAAATGGATTTTAGGTTTGTCCCTGTGTTATAAATACAGTGCAGGAGAAGTGGCTGGGAGACAATGGTAATCTGTAGTTCATCAACTATTTATATTTTTCAAGACTACAAAACCAATAATTCACTCTATTGTACCTCAGAAAAAGGCTAAAGATTTTTTGTTTCACCTTTCAGGCCATAAATGAATGCTTACAGTGATCAGCAAATGGTGGGTGGCTTCTGAGCATGCCTAGTGGGGAGGTTTGTTTTTTCCAAAGAACAGATTTTTATCTTGAGGAGAGAAGGAGAGAGCTGAGTTGTGCTGTATCACTCTCCTTGCAATCTGTTCTGGCACAACTCCCCATGCTGTGCGAGGGAGTTCAGCCATTCTCCAGCATGGCCTTCAGAGAGGACTTAGGAATAATGAAGACTGAGGACTTGAAAGCACTACACCAGAAAGAGGTGAAAATATTGACATGTTTTTAGGAACAAAGGATATTTTAATATATAGCCCCCTGTTTTGAACAAGACGGTTGCTGGAATGCAGTACTAACCTATTTTCATAGCAAGGTATGCACAAGAAACCTCAAGGTCCTCCATTTCACTGGTCCAGATAAAATGCAAGAAAATCAAGCAATACAAAGGAAATCTTAAGTGCTGTTGTTTGAGACAAGGAACCTTCCTTGCCTGCATCAGCTACTACTCTCTGGCTATCTTAGCTGATTGTAAGCTTTGCTTTATCATCACTGCTGAGCCTCCAGTTGGATGGGGTCCTAGACCTAAAAGCCTGAAAATTACAGAGCAGAAGCACATTTGGCACAGCTGCTGATGGTATAGCACCTTGCAGAGCAAGTTGCTTCTGAGCAATGAAACTGGAAATTTCTTCAGAGCCCGGTGGTATAGACTGTGCTTGTCTTCTGAAGCCACCTGCAGAGCTGTGGTTTAAAACTAGCTTTTGAGCCCATCACGCCCACCAAGGAGAGTAGCACAGTGGGAAAGTCTTCACATGCCTTCTTTTATTCCACTCCATTCCCCATTCATGCTTTATGGAAAACTTCATGGATGGCACTTTTCGTTGGGCTTACAATAGGAAATTAAAACTTAAAACAGGCATTTTGCTGTGTTTGTCTGTACTTACCAGTATTACACACTGTGCCGAATGTTTTGATAACAGCAAGGAGAAGCCACTCCGGCCTGGCAGCAGCATAGTCACAGGCTGCATGTCTTCTAAGCTGCCAAGGAAGCAAGAGGCAGCATAGCTGTTTAGGGCAGGATCAAAGCTGGGAAAAGGGGAGCTGTGATAGCTCCACTTATATTGTGTAGCTTTGCTCTTGGAAACGCAGTTCACAAGCCTCTGGTGACAGTGTTACTATAGAGATGATGCCCTGTGCCACTTGCCCTTTTACTGCAGTCAGCGACTTGCGTGAACAAAGTCTACCAAACGCTTTCTGCTAAGTGTTTTCTCTAAGATGGAGGATTTACGTGGCATGTAAATATACATTCAAACACTCTCCTTATTCATCATTACACAGAAATTTTGCAGGTTCCTGATTTCGCAAACCAGAATTTCAGCTCTGCTTGAACTTTTTCTTTCACATGGTAGATTTACATGACAGGTTAATGCTGTGCTCCCCCAAACTGTCTATGGGCTCACAATTCTGTCTGCAGCACTTAGCAGTTATGAGGATTGGGGTTTTTTTCCAGGTAATTATCTTACTAAGTGCTACATCGAGTACAATACAAGCAAACCAACAGACCGTATGGTCACAGGTAGAAGATCAAATGTCATCTTCTGTCCCCAGCTGGTCCCTCTGCTGTAATCCAGCTGACCAAGGCATGTGCAAGAGCAAGCTGTTGTTAGACAGCCAGCTAAACTGGTCTGCTCTTCAGCCAGGCAACCCAAATTGCCATTGCATGTTAGAAATTCCCTTCTGTGTTGCAGCAAATCACAGAGACTCATGGAATTTGAGCTGTGTTTCCAGCTGGGTTTTGAAGGGCATGCGACTGGTGTGATCACGCTGTCGGTCTGTGAACTTCCCTCCTACCTCCTCCCTGTGATGTATGGACTTATGGACAGGTTTCAACCAAGTTTGAGAGAGTGGATGATGTCACAAATACAGTTAGGTTTTTTCATATATTATGAGTGTTAGTGACTGGGTAGAGAGAATCAAATTACTGCCCCAGTTTCAGAGGAAGTCAGTAAAATGTGATAATTATATGTTGTTTGTCAGTAATCTGTGGCTAGCCCATGGCTATATCCTGCTCAGCCATGTGTATAACACTCGGCTAGACTCAGTAGGCATACTCAGGTGGCAGTACCACAGCAAATATAGCAAGGGAAAGCCAGGCTCCTCGTAGCAGGATTGAAATAAAAGAGGCAAAAATGCCAGCCAGTGCTGAAATCATCCTTCTTAGAATATTTAGCATCTTATAAAGTGCCTGCTCCTGTAGTCCTGTGAAGATGAGACTTTGCTTTCATTTAACAACAGTTTCTAGCTTATGTGTTTTTTGAGAAAAACTTAAAAACAAGACCTATGAGTTTCAAAAGGAAAATTAAAAAAACAAAAACAAAAACAACCCAAAAAACTTCAGAATTTTCTCTTTTAAAATCTCATAGTATTTTTAAAAATCTCTTGATCTGGAGTGAGGACAGAACATATTCCTAATGTAGTACATACACTTGTTTTAAGTTCATAAGACCTTTATCTAATGCTCTGCTGAGTATGGTACATCTGCAATCAAACTGTTGGCCCATTTACTTCCTTAAGCTGAAACCTGCTATCCTGTGTGCTGCTCTGTAAGTAGAACAGTGGACATCCTAGGCACTAATTGTATGAAAAGGGAAATTTAAAGCAAGTAGTGAGCTTGTTTTTCAGACAGTGTGTTTCCTCTCTAAAAAAATAAAAATCAGTTTAATAAGTTGGTGGGAAAGCAAGTCTATAAACCTTATACATAAAATGCTGGCATAATGCTTACAGTTATATAGATGTAATAATGAACTAAAAGATTAGCAAATTTGGCTCTAAATATAGAAACAATGTTTTTCTATATTTAAGCTTTGTTTAATTTTTTGTTTGGAAACATGAAATTTTTCTTATGTGGGGCCTGCTTTTACGTTACAAATTTTAAAACCTTTCCAGCTTTCATAGTGTGTTATCTGAAGACTGAAGGTGATAAAGCATGTGTCTTTCTTATAGATTTTAGGTATGCCTAGAAATAGAAAGTCATAAAAGCAGAGCACATGGAAGTTTAGAATAAGTGAAAAAAAGTTTACTTTTAACATTCTTATTGAACTGTGAAGTTCTTAGTAGTATCGCAAAGATGGTTGAGTCAGAGTCCCAAAACACTGCAGGTGCATAAACTCCATTGACACTAACCTGTTCCCGTGTTGTTCACTGATGCTCCCTTCACAGCCATAGTTGTGCAAAGGTTTCTCAGTGACTATCCATACAGTATGTTGGGGTTTCCCCCTTGAACCTCATTGACCATGCAGACAGTTAAGCACACAGAGAATATATTAGAAGACCAGGGCTTCAGGCAGAAACTAAGTACTTTCGTATTTTGTTATATTATGGGCTAAACCTCAAGGAGAGTGTATATCAAATAGAGGACAACTGCAAAGATGCTCCAATGCTTCAGTTGAATATGTGACCAAGAAAGTGTTGGGAGGCAGGAAGGTTCAAAAGGTGCTCTGCCTTTCAGTTGCATTGAATTGTATAATGAATGGGAATTTATATTTCTCTAAGTTTTATTTTGGAGTTATCTTAGAATCATTAAATCATAGAAGCACTGAGGTTGGAAAAGACTTTTAAAATCATCAAGTCCAACCATTAACCTAGCACTACCAGGTCCACCACTAACCCATGTTCCTAAGCTCCATGGCTACACATCTTTTAAATACCTCCAAGGGTGGTGAATCAACCACTTCCAGGGGCAGCCTGTTCCAAAGCTTCACAACTCCTCTGGTGAAGAAATGTATCCCAATATCCAATCTAAACCCACCCTGGCACAACCTGAGGCCATTTCCTCTCATCCTATAGCTTGTAACCAGAGAGAAGAGACCAACCCCCACCTCACTATAACCTTCTTTCAAGTAGTTGTAGAGTGCAATAAGAACTCTCCTCAGCCTCCGTTCCTCCAGGCTAAACAACTCCAGTTCTCTCAGTCGCTTCTCACAGGACTTGTTCTCTAGATCCTTCACCAGCTTCATTGCCCTTCTTTGAACGTGCTCCTGCACCTCAATATTCTTGTTGTAGTGAGGGTCCAAAACTGGACATAGTATTCGAGGTGCAGCCTCACCAGTGCCAGCACAAGGGGACAATCTCTTCCCTACTCCTGCTGGCCATACTATTTCTTACACAACCCCAGATGCTCTTGGCCACCTTGGCTACCTGGGCACACTGCTGGCTGATATTCAGCCAGCTGTCGACCAACACCCCCAGGTCCTTTTCCACCAGACATCTTTCTAGCCACTCTTTCCCAAGCCTGGAGTGTTGCAGGGGGTTGATGTGACTCAAGTGTAGGACCCAGTACTTGGCCTTATTGAACCTCATACCATTGGTCTTGGCCCATCGATGCAGCTTGTTCAGATCCCTTTGTAGAACCTTCCTACCTTCAAGCAGATCATCAGTCCTGCACAACTTGGTGTCATCTGCAAACTTACTGAGGGTGCACTCAATCCCCTCATCCAGATCATTGATAAAGATGTTGAAGAGAATGAGCCCCAATACAGAGCCCTTGGGAACAGCACTGGTGACCGGCTGCCAACTAGATTTAACTCCATTTCCGACAACTCTTTGGGCCTGGTCATCCAGCCAGTTTTTCACCTAGTGAAGAGTACACTCATCCAAGCCATAAGCAGCCAGTTTCTCCAGGAGAATGCTGTGGAAAACAGTGACAAAGTCTTTACCAAAGTCTAGGTAGACAACATCCAAAGCCATTCCCTCATCCACTAAGTGGGTCACCTTGTCATAGAAGATCAGGCTAGTCAAGCAAAACCTACCATTCATAAACTCATGCTGGCTGGGCCTGATCACCTCTTGTCCTGTACATGCTGCGTGATGGCACTCCAGATGATCTGCTCCATAACTTTCCCCAAGACCAAGGTCAGACTGACAGGCCTATAGTTCCCTGGATCCTCCTTCTGGCTCTTTTTGTGGGTGGATGTCATATTTGCTAACCTCCAGTCACCTGGGACCTTCCTGGTTAGCCAGAAGTGCTGATAGGTGACAGAAAGTGGCGTGGTGAGCACTTCCACCAACTTCCTCAGTACCCTTGGCTGGATCCCATCTGGCCCCACAGACTTGTGTGTCTCCATGGTGTAGTAGGTCCTAACCATTTCCTCATGGATTATGGGGGCTTCAGTCTTCTCCCTGTCCCTGCCTTCCAGCTCAGGGATCTGAGCCAGATCTCAGTCAGAGAAAACTGCTCTTACTATTAAAGATTGAGGCAAAGAAGGTGTTAAGTACCTCAGCCTTTTCCTCATCCTTTATGGCTATGTTTCTCCCCAAATCCAGTAAAGGATGGAGATTCTCCTTAGCTCTCCTTTTGTTTGTAATGTGTTTTTGGAATAGAATATATCTTTTATATTACAGTAACAACATAAATATAGAAGAAATATTCCATCCCTTCTTTTGCCAAGACTGCATTTACCAAAGATGAGGCATATACCATGGGTATCATCTTGCCTTCAATTAAACCCATCGTGTTCACCGAAACAAAAAAATAATGGGATATGCTGATGATGGCTGAGCTAAAATATGGTTTAAGACTGTCTACATGCTTGTTATATGTGTACAACAACATTCAATAATGGAAAAAAATAAAATGACTTGAAGTTTATTTTGCATAAGTCTAGGCTTATAACACAAAACAATGGTTTAAGATTCCATGGGATGTTTTTTGACAGCTCCTCTTTAATTTTCAATCTGGGTGATACTGGAGCAGTTGGATGGGTGTCATCAGTATAACTCTGAAAATTACTATCCAGACCATTTTGATCTTGTCCTCAATTAATTTAATGATATCCCAGGAGGCTGATGAAGGATTTCTTATGGTTGAGGCATGTCATTCCTTGCAATTTTGAGTTTTATACCCTGCAGTCATGAGCTTATGATCTAAGGTCCTGGAAAGGAACACTTCCATACTCCTGTCTTTATAGGTCTCTTTTTTCTTTCATTTTAAGATAGAATCACAGGCTTTGCTTTGCCAGTTTACTTGGATTTTTGCATGTCACTTAGCACTTTCTTGCATACATCTACTGGAGTTCGTGTATGTGGTGCTTGTCAATTCACACAACAAATGTGGTGAAGGCTCACTGTGTGTTCATTTTTAATGGTAACTTTGAACCACAATGAGACCTTATGGACTATGCTTTCCTTCACTCAGAACTATCCTATTAATACAGCCTCTTCAATGGTATGATTGCTTATTCAGTACCAATGTAGCAAAGTCTTTGACTTGATTTGCCAAAACCTACACATCCTCATTTCACTGGGGTTCACATTCCTGCCTCAGCTGGCAATTCTGGGAATGCAATAGTAAGAAAAGTTATATGCATACAGAGATCTTTCTGTAAATAAGATATATGCTTTGGCTGTCCAAATGGAAAATCATATCGCGTTTTACTGATAAATGATGTTTTTCTTTCACATTTAATGCAGGGGGGATAAAATGTTAAGGTTTTTTTTTAATGCTTCAACTGACAAAAGGAAAAAAACACAAAGGAGTGAAGCTTTCTTTCAAAGAATAGACACATATGCTTCATATCACAGTAGCGATGCACTGATTCATAGCAGCTACAGCTTCTGTGCCATACTTCTAGATTAAAGTAATAGAAAATAAAGGAAATGTTTGGGTTCTAACATAATGGCCGAATATTTTATTTCTTTATTTATGTACAAAAACCCCTTGCTTTTCAAGTAGTGCAGGAGAAGGCTGACAGGCATTTGGATGCACCAGTATGAAATACCAGGAACAGAATTACAGAGCAGTCTTTCTTCTGTCAGAAAAAAATATTGCCGCTGTCTTTTTGTCCAGAGCCAATCACATCAGTGTGAAACTGGGCACTGCTTTCAAAAGACATTGCACTGATCTATACTAATCTATTAATCCTGTTCCTTGAGCAGGCATTGTTTAATTGCACACAGAGATGAGGTTTACTAGCAGCCAGGTCAGAAAATTCATAGAAGAATCATGATGGGGCTGGATTTGATCCTAATATTTACACTACTTGTCAAATTCTTTTTAATGAAATAAGAAACAGTGCAGAGTTTCCACTTTGTGATGCTATTCTGAGACTACATTATGCTGCCAGAAGGGGTTCAGCAAAGTTTAGGATACAGGGCAGGGAAAACCCATCTGCCGGAATTTTTTAAAAAGGGGGATTGGAGGGCTCTGAAGTGACTTAGAGTTTCTGAAGAGCTGTCTGATCCGTGCTCTTCAGAATTTAAGGGCTTCAGACAAGAATGACCTTTTGAACCATCAGGCAATATAACACACATATAGCTGTATGCTTTGTTACTATCTCTTCCTCTTTGGTAAGGAGCCTTTTCTACCCATCTCATCTCCACGCATATCCCCCCCCCCCAAAATAAAAAAAAAACCCACAACAACTGGAAGGTTGCCCTGCAGTAAGCGTCTAGTTTTGCTTGGGTGCTAGGTGCGTCGTCCCAGCAGGCAGGGCCAGTGAGCCTGGTATGGGTAGAGCAGCTCAGCCTGATGTGCTACTCAGACCCAGCTATTGGTGGGAAGCTCACCGGGCAGCTCTGCAAAGGCACAGAGGCCCCATCAGAGGTAGATCTGCATGTACACAACATCACACATGCGCAAAACCTGGGCCCCAAGGCCATAAGATTGACTAGGATGGCCCCACTGCTCTTAAGGTTAAGCAGTATTTTAGGTGCATGCGACCAGCAGGTGACAGTTGGTAAATAAGCAGTCACACTGCACTGTCAGATTCTCATTGCCATGTCTTGACACCAAAGCCAGTGGAATTATTCTAGATTGGTGGAATCAATTGTTAGAATTCTGGTAGAAATGAGATAGCATCCTGCCTGCTGTATGTGAAGCTACTGTAAATAAAAAACCAGGATAACATTAAAATGAAACATATGCCAGCCTTTTATATACAGTTTGATTAACTTCAAGGTGGTTTCTATAGCACAGAAACCACTTCATTTACCAACAAACAAACAAACAAACAAACAAACCCACCAAAAAATCAGAAGCAAGCTCATTTGCCTGGATCTTGTGTATCTTGTATGTAGTATACTAACTTATAATAGTTGGTTCTAAAGATACAAAAAATAGCAGTCAGATATGCACTTTTTCCCACTGCATATTGATCTTCTGTATTAGACACATTTTATTCCACAGCCTTCCAAGGATATCCCTTTTTCGCCACCTCTGTGTGGCTCTGTGCCTGAAGATACCTGTGTCCTTTGTTCTACAGGATGTGGAAGGAAAGGCATAGAAATATGTTCTGTGCTACCACATGCCTGTGCGCACTAGCCTTGTACATGTCTGGGAGCATGGGAGACCCCAGTGGCTGCACAGCCCCCTGCCCGTCCCCCTTGCATTCATTCCACAGCTGCAGCCTGGCTGGACAATAGCCTTTCTTCCCCCGCATGATCCCTGCTGAAGCTCCACCAGTGGCAACAATAGAGTATCAGGCATGAGTATCAGGAGATGCCTGATGCATGGTGTATTGTGGGCTCCCTGGATGTGCAGCCAGGGGCCCAGAGGGAGTTTAGAAGTCTGAGTAAGACCTCCAGGCAATGTTTACCTGGGTATTTTTGGGACTCATTGCTGGACTCTGCTCAGCTCCCAATCTGGTGCATATGTGTATGGGGATGTTGCCCACCCAATATCCTAGAAAAGCTCAGATGCAGAAAAGAATCCATCTCTCAAAACATTGCAAAGAGGCTGGGAATAAAAATTCCCAGTAAAGTTCATCTTACTTTGATAGCCTCACTGAAGTCATAAACCTCTTATTTCCCCAGTCTTCAAGAAAGTCTGTCAGGATGAAGAAGATAAAATTTCCTCATGTGGGAAACAAACACATTGTGCTATATCGAGTGAAGACAAACACACACAGAGGTCACAAGCCCTTACTCCATCGGGACAGAAGTATTTTTTCCTTGGAAAAACTCTTTTTTTTTTTTTTTTTTTGTTTTTTTTGCCTTTTTTCTTTTTTTTTTTTTTTTTGAGTTAGAACAGAATTAATTCTGTTCAGTGATTCTACTTTTCAGCTCGGTCTCTTCTAACTAACTGCGCTATCTGAAGTAAATGGAATAATTTTGTTTCTAGTAGTGATAATGCTGGATGTTTACAGTTACTAACAGGGACTGGTCTGCAGAAAGGCTCCTGCTTACACTTGCTCCTATGGAGACCAAGGTCACTGCTAAATCCTGTGTGCCACATTGGAGGTGCAGTAAGTGAGAGGCCGCACCTGCAGGGAGGAGCGGACAGGACAGGTGACCCTACACTGACCAACAAGGTGTTCCATCCCATAGATGTCATATTTGGTATAAAGCTGAGGGATCACAAGGGTCAAGCTCTCTTCTTCAATGGCTGGCATCTGAGGAGGACTCTGTGCATTCTGCCTTCAATCCCACTCTGTGCATTCCAGAATCCAGCTCCAGAATACAGCTGCTGAACCCTGTCTGCTGCCGAGTCCAGTCTGGGACTTCCCCAGCATCTGCCCACAGCATCATTGGTGAGGTAATTGCCATCAGAAGGGTTGCATTCGGTTTGGTATTGTGTATATATTTGTATATATATCATATTATTATTATTCTCATTAAAGCAGTTTTAGTTTTCTTTTCCAGTCCATACATCTCTCTCCCTTATTCCCTTTCTCTTCCCCTTTGGGAAGGGAGGGCGTTAACAGAGAAATCTGTCATTCATCTAGTGGCTGGCCCAGCCCTAACTCATGACACCTTACTATCATTGTTCATTCGTGTTACACCATTACCCTCTAGACCAAATGCAGGGTGAAGAGTTTAGTGCTGGGTGCTGCAGAAATCTGAAAGGAAACAACAGTGTTTACTTCAGGCAGATGAAAATGTCCTTCTCTAGCTCAATCCTGGCTCTTCCTATAAAAGCACGAACTACGCAGCATTCAATGCAAACATTTTTCCACCAATAATTGCCCCCGAACAAAGAGATGCATGAGGAGGAGGATAAAGCAGAGATAACCTGAGCATGTGTTCATGTAGATTAGCTGTGCACAGTTGAACTTACCACCTGCCTCCTCCTAACCTGTGTGTTCAAGATAGTACTGGGAATTTGCCTGATGCGTTTGTCTGTTTGCTGTTCAGTGGTTTGTTAATAGTCCCCCTTCCACCCCATCATAATGGCTGCATTTCAGCCACACTAAAAATATACACTGTACATTTTTTTGCACTGTGGTTCTTTGTTTGTGTATAACTTATATGCTATATAGAGAGGCTAATACGTATATCTACATGCGTGTGCTATCTCTGCACATATGCGCAAGTACACACACACACAAACACATTTCTCTATACATATGAATCTACACATTAGAGTTCTGTAGGATGAACAGTTTATGAAAAACCTGGACATTCATGAGAAAAAGGCAGCAATAGAAATCCAAATTCAGGTTTCAGCATATTAGTTATTAATTATTATAACAAACATGTTGTCTGTAGGGAAAATTCCGTTTTTGCAGAATTAGTGGAAAATTAACAAGTTTTGATATATTTCATGCATGAATTGCTTATTCAGCTTTGTATCAGAAGTAAACAAACATATTGACTAACCTCTCTTAAAATCACATTTGCAAGTAACTGCTTAAAATAAAGCAGTGGCTGAAAATGTAGCAGGCGGTGTCATTTTCACTCTTATGGCTACAGGTCCTGTTTGCAACCTTTGGACCTGGACTCAAAGCCGTCTCCCTGGAGCAGCTGAACCCACAGCTCATAGGACTGGTGGCGTCCAGAGGAAAGGGCTTTCTGTACCCTGAAGAGGCAGCTCCCCCTCTCCCACCCCCATGTCTCTGTGGTTTTATAAAGGTTATTATCTTCCAAGCACAGAGAAACATTCTTTCAGCTCTGAAATATGAATGATCAGGAAGGGTCATAGGCATATTAGGGTCTCCCTGCCCTGCAGATACCAAGCGTGGTAGCCCAGGTTTCCTTCCAATTGCATGGACTGATCAGCAGTGAGAACACTCTCAAGAGTCCAGGATATCCTGGCTCTCCATTCACGCTCTCGTAGCTTTAGTGTTTCTGTAAGTAAACGTGATATTTTGCTATGACCTTTGAAGGCAAAACATAGAGCTGAATAACTCAGGCCCCATATGTTTGTTATTACATTTCAGAAATGGTCCCACCTATATTTTTGACTGCTAATTTACACTCCACAGAACATTTTTGGCTTCATAAGGCCACAAAGACACTGCTTCCAGTTTTTCTCAGCTATAAGCAATCAAGGATGCTGTGTCCATGACGCCGTTCTTTTCCCAAGGTATTTCTGCATGGCCCAAAAAATCTCCTTTAAAAGCCAGGGTAGGAAAAAATACCAAGATTCAAAAGACTACAGGAGATAAAATACCTGCGCAGGCCCACGTGGATTTCAGGCAAGCATTGGAAGCTGGTCCCCTTGCTCATCCCTTAACAACAGGAGAGGAGCAGCGTCCGTCTCTTGCGTATGAATTTGTAGGTGAGCTCTGTGAGAGAGGGCAGGGACACACTTTTCTACTCCAGCAGCCTCCTAGATGGCCTCTGCCTGCAGGAAAGCTTCAGGTTCAGGTTTTGTAATAACACCATCCCAATCTCTGATTTCTTTTGTCCTGCTGTGTTTTACTTTGTTCAAGCCATCTTCCATATCCTCTCAGTGTTGCTTTCCTCTCTTTCCCTTTTTCTCTTTTCTAACTAGACGCTTCCAAGATGCGTTTTTTCTTTAACAGCTTTAGATATTGTCTACCCTGTAATTTACAACCACTATCTATTACTTTGCATGCTTACTGTAAGGAGAATGTGAGTACAAAAACATTTGTGATGAATCAGGGACTTTTAAAACCTCTCCTTATTTTTTTAAAGGATTACTTTAATATCCCCATTTTACTAAATGAGCTTTTTAACTTACTTTTTGCTGCCTGTACTTTCTAATGACTTTCTAATTGCCAAAATTTGTAGAGGAAATTTTGTTTAATAAAGCTGATGTCTGCTTGCTCAACACAAGAGGACATTTGCTAATAAGAGGTCATTAAATAATCAGCAACACAGCCCTAAGGAGCAATGCAAGAAAACAGGAAACTGCAAGTCATGGTGGATCTGTAATGGAACGATACTCTCCAGCCTAGCATGCTGCGTGAGAGGAGCATCTGAGTTCCGCAAAATCAGCTAATCAGGGCAACGGAGGCCCTACTTGCATGAAACAAAATCAACAGATATAAAGCATCTCAGATCTGGCTGCAAAAAACAAATTAATGAAAAGGGAGGATCTTAAGCCTGTCACTGCAGCCTTTTCCAAGGCAAGGGCATTCCTACTGTAGGGCTTCAGAGAAGACACTGCCCAGGCAACCTTTGCACACTGATGGGATGCAGTGACAAGAAGATGAGTCCTATTGCCTGCCCTGTCCTCTGAAGTTTTCTCAGATACTTTCATTTTAAAAGCATTGTACTTAATTTCTGATGTTTTGGGCTCTTCTCCTATCAATGTATTCAGTGTCATCTACCACAGTCTTTGGAGACTCTCATGTTTGCTCGCTTTCCGCTGTTGGGGAGCCTCAAAACTGAAGATGAAGTACTTCCTAGAGATTCCCTCACTAAGGCCATTAAAAGATAGCAGCAGGATTTGAATCCCAACATGTCTGAAGTTGCTTGGTAAAAAAATTTTCTTATTTTTCCATTTCTAACTTTTTTGGAACACTGCCAGAGGTGGCAAATGACCAAGGGGTCATTGCCCTGAAAAGGGAACTGCCACAGAAGTCAGTGGGAGGTTAACGTAACTCTCAGTGATGGATTTGGCACATTGCATTTCTAATACTGAATTTGCTTAAAAGGTCAAAATATTTAATCACTGTTCATATCGACACCTTTAGCCATGTAATGGTATATTCCATAACTGACACAGCATTAAACACTTGAAATTCATTACTCACTGAACCACCTATAGTAATTTTGCTATCGCTCACTCTTATGCAAGTCAACTTTGGTACCATAGATGTTATTTCATGACAGCTCTGCAGTTTTTTATAGTCATCACATCAAGTTGTCTCCAGCCTCTTGTCACTTCTACCTACTTTAAGGTTTTATTTTCAGTACTAGTTTTTAAACTCCTGCCTCTAAAACTGCTTGTGAAACATATAGGCACATATTTTTGCACGCGAGTGGGTATTCATTAATTCAAATTCATATATTCATTGTTAGACACTTCCTCGCTGGCCTCTGTACACATGCAGAAATGCTAATTCTGAAGGCAGAAATAAAGGAGGGTTCAGCATATGTACATGTGAACTCAAATATTGGTTTGAATCTCACTGGCATTTTGACCTTTACTGCTTACCAGCTAAAATTCAGAGGCAGGATAGTGAGGTGGGGGGGGGGGGGGGTGGGGGGGGTGGGGGTAGAGGGGGGAAGAGGGGGAAACTCTGTTTTCATCCAAAATATGAGCAGTAAGTGACACTACGGAAATTGGGCAATCATTTCAGTACTGAGAGAGTGAAGTTATTTCAGATTTATTTTGGATGAAACCTCAAAGTGTTACTAATCCCAAGTGAAACACAGCAGACAATTATCATTCACTTAGAGAGATAAATTTTAAAATTTATCAACATTTTTTTACAAAACAAGGGCAATTAATAATTCTACACTAAACTTTTGCAGCTGAGTCCAAATACTCACCTACCCTCCGCCCATCTCCGCAGGGATATGCCCCTCCAGCCCAAAGCAGCAACAAATGGAAGCAGGTCTGGCTCTGCAGAGTGGCCTGCAAGCCCATTTCCAGCTCACAACCTATTATCCCACATCATTTCACCCTTTCTT
Organism: Bucorvus abyssinicus; assembly: GCA_009769605.1. Classification (NCBI taxonomy): domain Eukaryota; kingdom Metazoa; phylum Chordata; class Aves; order Bucerotiformes; family Bucorvidae; genus Bucorvus; species Bucorvus abyssinicus. Next base: position 27,939,562 of record CM020063.1, read on the forward strand.
TCACAAAGGTCCTTGCTACACCTTCCCTTCTGATTTGCCTCACTGTTCAAGGTGGCCATGAAAAGAAATCTGTGTGATGCCTTTCACTGTCCCTGGCAACCTGGAGATGAAAGATATCCTTTCTAAACAAGAACCCCTGCTGCTGTAATTTCAAACCACTGGGGGAAAACAGAGACTGAAAAACTTAAAACTCTCTTCCGTAGTTCCAGTTCTTCTTTCAGGGTTTTGTGAGCTGAAATGCTGCTTTTTTAGCTTTGTTACTGGGCTTGCCACCAATGTTTACATTGCATTACCAATATCTGCTCTATATGGTTTCTATCGCAGCGTTTCAGACAGCATACATTTTCATTTTATAGCTCTCAGGCTTCCCTTTAACTTATGACCTTTATTGAAAATGAACACATTTGTCTGCAGACTGTCAAGCAGAAGGGTTGAATCACAGGGGCTTGGCATCTGTGAAATGCTTTGCAAACCACTGCAGCTGTATTGGGAAAGCAGTGATGGAAAACCGTAACCTGCCTAAGATTACAAGTTTATTCTGGAGATCCTTAACTTTCTTTTGGAAGGCCAAGCACATTTCAAACACTCACTGAAATAAAAACAAAGACCTGTTGGGAATGAACGTCGTCTTTGTTGACTTTTCAGCCTTTTAAAAACAATCCTCTCCTTTCCTTCATATCTTTACTACTCATGCAACTCACAGCTGTCCTTAGTGGATCCTAGGTGCTTGCACGAAGTGTTTCAGAAGCCAAACAGGGACTGGGTGAGTTCCAGGACTCAGCAGTGTTTGGCAGCAAGGACCCAACCGCAGCACCAGGACATCACATGGTACAGAAGCAAAAAGCTATTTTGCTTTTACTTCTGCAACTCATTAAATCACAGCCACTCAAGATCTTACATCTGCATTGTTTCCCAGCAACCTAAAGGATGCTCTCAGTTTAAGAAATGTATGCATCTTGAGTTCAAAGCTGAGCTCTGCGCCAGTGCCCCTGACAAGGGGAAGGGTTTAGCACTAGCGGGGATGGGATGGGTATAAGACTGCTTGTGTATGTTTGGTGTTGCTGCAGATATCCCCCTAACAAAAGACTCTTCGTATCCATACTCGGAGCTAAGGAAGTTCTACCTGAGAGCACCATTCAAGAGATTGAACTGTTTTCCAGTGTTTTAGGTGGAAGCTGATCCTAGATTCAGTAATTTGTGGACAGCAACCGCAGGTTAAGACAATCTTCTGTTTGCTGCCCCCCAACCCACTGATAATGCTTGGGAAGTATGTAGTGGCAAGGCCATGTGCTGTTGCCCCCATTATGGGCCTCAGATGAATATCTTCTCTCCTCTGTGTGCAGCAGAATAGAAACCTCATGGCAGCTTCCCCGAAATGGGCATAGTCTTCAAGGTGGCAAAGGGATGAAACAAAAAATGAGCAATCATGTCAGTGGCACGTGTCTCTCTTATTTACCTGGCCATTGAGCTGGTGCTTAGGGTCTCCTTCTAACAATATGCCAAGTATTGACAACTCATACAAGTTCTAATGACCTTGGCACTAGTCAGAACAACAATATCTTTATCAAATCTGAAGGTTTGAAATTGGAGGGCTGTGAGATTCTGTGATAGGTAGGTTTGGAACATGTTTCTCAAAAAAAACCCCAAACCAACCCAAAACAGAAACCAAGAAGCACAATTAAGTTGGCAGAGGCATTTATGCATGGTCCACGCAACAGAAAGTTAATTTTTCATCCAAGTAAAACGTGAAGTTCATTCTTACCAGAGTTTTTTGGAGGCTCGTTGCAACACCAGTTCAGCAAGGTTAAGCTGGGGTGAGAAGAGAGAGGAGTAGGAAGGAGGCGTTACTTGATTCTACACCCTTGATAATAGATATTAAAAATGTGGATGCCCATCATTCTATCTATGAAAGGAAGAGGGCAAAAAAAAAAGAAAATTAAGAGAGAACATTATTCAACCATTTGTTGATCACACACCGTTGTTCAGGCCTCTCCATCTGGTATGAGATACCGTGGAGGGTTACCATATGTAATCACTATTTCTGTACTGCAGTATTTCCCATAGCAGTGCATTTATTTTTACGGCTGTAGTATGGCACCCTGTTGCAACAAAATAATTGAACTAAAAAAGGTATGGAGCCCTCAGGACTCTTCTAGCTGTTCACATGAATTCTCATTTGCTTCAGCATGCTATCTCAGGCAATGGCCTGATGTAAACAAAAACCACCCCCCAAAACAAAAACAAGAGCACCCCAAAACATAATAGACAGTTATGATACAACTTGCCTTAAAGGGAAATGTATTCATACCTCTCAGATCCTGAGCTGCAGCCTCGAGGACAAAAGGAATTCTTATAGAGAGCTAGTCTAGATGAGTAACCTGGACTGGCCCACTGTCAAAGAAGGATTGAGATCTCAGTAGCAGGCAGGATTTCTGAAATGTGTAAACTGCATGTTCATGTGGAAAATTCATCCTCAGAACTCATCTGCTATTTAGGGTCAATGCTTTTATTTCCTTAGAAAACTGTGCAGGTTGTTTCTGGCACTGCATGAAAGAGATGAGATGCTTGGGGGGAGGGGGGTGTTGTTGATTTGTTTTTTTTTTTTTAAGGATGTTATTTCAATGCTGTTCTTGCTAAAAATTTTTACTTGCAGCTAAACAAGATTACTTGTAGGCTGTGGCATATTTTGTGATCTCTTCTTGGAGTCTCAAACAGCCAGATCACCTCATAGCAAAATTAAGCTTCATCTCCAAAGCATATTTATTGGTTTTTGTTCTACAGCTGAAATACCTAACCTTGTCTTCTCTCCCTTTTTTGGTCACTGCATACACAATATGCTTCTGGGCAGGCTTGTATTGATCTAAAAAGCCATCATAAATTTTCCAGGTTCAGATTAAAGTTGCAGTAGCTGGAAAAGTCAGGTCACTGTAAAATGCAGTATTCTCAAGAATCAATAAATCTTGCTGTCGGAACAGAAGAGGGTTTTCACTGCCTCCTCCTCACTTCCCATCCCCCTCTTCAGGAGGAAGCAGGACATCTTGCCACACAGGAGGAACGGTCACAAACCGGGTCCTCACAGCAGCTGAGAGCATTGCATCTTCCCACAGCAGCAGCATCCACACTCTGGCTACTGGACTCGGCACAGCTGCAGGAGCAAGAGAAGGGCTGGAGTTGGCGATTAATTCAAGTAGCTTTGACAGAGCATTTCAGCTTTACCAGTCATCTTGTTGCCTTCATACAACTGAGGTGTGCCAGGCCTGAATTAATCACTCACCCAATCTCCTTTGGCATTCCCCTTTTTATTATAGGGTTGTGTGGAAATTTAATGATGCACCTCAGTGTTTTGTAACTTAACTCCCACAAAGGATTTTTTTCTTGCAAACATCCTTCAGACATCAAGAACAGCAGAGTGCCATTTTGATTTTTGACCTCTTCCTGCACATTTTTCATTATAAAAGCATTACTGTGGACATCTGGTCACAACAAAACCTCGTTGCAAAACGTGTTTCTGCGTTAGATTTGTTGCTGACTGTTATGCCGTGAACAGCTGGTCACAGAAATTTCGTTCAAGCAAAATTTCTTATAATACTGGGTATTTCTTTAACACCAGATATATGAGAGTTTCTTAAAATACTTCAGGAAAGAGATCTTTGGGACATGACATCTTTGGGTATCTGTACCTGCAGGCTGGTCTCATGTGCTACTTCCTACACTCCCATTGATGGGCTGGCCACAACATTTCATTCCATATTTCCTCTGAACTCACAACCACTCACATCTCAGATTTTGGTTCAAGCTATTCTGTGCAACAAGTAAGATTTTGCTGAGTTGGGAGCCTTCATAGCAGTGAGTGTGCCTCCTGTATCTTGTCTGTTTATCAAGTGATGGCCCTCAGACTCCAACCTTTTCCTCATGACATAGAACATGGTATAGCAAACACCTCAGAGCAGCACCAGCACTCACCTGCAGCTCAGGAAAGTGCTTCTCCTCCTCCTCCACCCCCCCACCCCCACCCCCCCAAATATACATCAGTCAAGATGGCGTATGCCACCTTCTCCTGCCCTTGCCTGAAGCAAGCACTTCCCTTTTTGTGTTCCATCTGACCTGCCTGTAAGGTCACTGCAACCATATTACCCCCTGTGAAGGGACGTATCTGAACAGGGCAACCCACAAAGATGCATTTATTAAATTGAAAAATCCTGTTATCATTTTTATCTCTTCTGATTTCAGCTGATGACAAAACCTTGTCAATGATTCAAAACTCAGTCCTGCAACATGGAAACAAGTGAGCTTTCATTGAAAGCAAGCACTTACTTGTACTTGCGAAGTGAAGAATGGAAGACATGAAAATGCAATAGGCAAGGCATTACCTGGGGTGGAAAGAAGCAGACCCTAGACCTAGGGAAATGCGAGGGTTTAAAGCTGCCAGCGCTCCTGCCTTACATGTTAGAAATATGTAGGTACATTTGTCATCCGCATGGTCAAGCTTGAATAGTAAGAGAAAAACTAGCCCAGTCCACTGCTTGCCTGGGCACCGCACCAGTGGGTGACAGAGCGCTACACTGTGCAAGAGGAACTCGGGCTGAGGCCAGGGAAGAAACAAGCCAGGAAACCCAGCTCCTTACAGGTACAGAAAATGCTGAAGCAGCAGCTTGCTCCCATGTAGGAGAGACCAGTGGGTTACAGAGCAGTCAAATGAGTCACAGTAACAAGGTCTGTCACTGCTTTTGTCTCCAGAGAAGACTAGACACCTATCAGAAAGGTGATTTTGGAAATGAACATGCTGTTTCACACAAAATCCTGCCTGTGCATCTTGAAAAAAATGGAAGGTCTCTCTCTCCAAGCTCCTCTTCAGCCTGCATGTAAATCTCACAAATGCATCTGAGCTCAAGTAAGTCAGCTGAGGTGATAAACATTTCAATAAATCACATGGCTGACTTCCTCTTTAGCATATCCATTTACAACCTGTAAACAAACCCTGGCAGGTAGTAAGCCAACAAACCTCAGTATGAAATTATTTGTTTGCATTCTTTGAACACCTTTACAATGACAATATATAAGTCACAAAAATGATGCAGATGGCATTTTCTATTGCTATTGCAAACAAACCAGTTAAGGCTAGCAATAACTTTGAAATTATATTGTAGGGCTAGATTTTCAAAGCCAGCTTGCATTACCTTGATTCTTATCCCAGAGAAGATTATGCGGTCCACTCTGAGAAATGCTGAGAATCCCAGCCATGAACGCTATTGTTCATACATGTAAAGCATATTCCCCTCTGAAAAGTCAACAAGCCAATCCAGTATAAAGCACTTTATGCCAGCCTAACTTTGGACCCTGCCCTACAGACTATTACATCAGTGAGGGTATTGAAGCTCAGACCATGCACCACAAACCACTTTGTGTTGACCAGAGTTTGAGGGTCTGTTCAAGGTCTTAGAGAAAGTCCGTGGCAGAGTCAGATATTAAAATCAGCTTATCTAATTTCTGGAGCAGTGCTGCAACCGCTAGTTTTACCAGCTTGTTACCCTTTCTTCAGTATATATGTGTGAATACCATGTTAATTTATGATGCTTTATGAAGTGTGTTTAGAACAGCTGGATTTGTCACAGATGCAGAAGAAAAAGACTGCATCAGACTGACGATGAGTTACAGAGATCATAATCTCACCCACAACTCAATCTCCTCAACTTAAAGGCAGTTAAGATTTACTTTGATAGCACACTATTTTTTCTTTAATTAAAACATTATCTAAGAGCATTCTATGTTAAGAGGAGCAACAATTTTGCTGATACTTCCCTTGCCAAAAATCCACACTCCAGCATCCGTTTCTCCTTTTCAAAATTTTTTACTTCCTCTACATTGGAATATCAGTACCTCAAAATCAGTATTGTCCTTCCCAAGGCACAGCGTGATTGTACAGTTTTAGCACCAGAATATCATTCAGCAACAATAAAATAATTACCACAAGAACAGTTCACAGTCAGTGCACCAACTTATCTTTTGAAATGCCACTAACAAAGGTATGCACATGTTTTTCTCCAACTATTCCTTGAAATATACTCTTTCCTTTTGTGCTCTTTTCCCATGATTATTGGTACAACTTCATTTTGGTACTTGCAGGTGGAAAATCTTAAATTCACAGATTTCGATACCCAAAACACCCCTCTCCAAGCAGAAGTATCTCCCAAGCTTTTGATGAAAAGCTATGTTATCCTTAAAAGTCTTGAAATCCAAAACACAACAGAGCAAGACCGTGTGATTGATGCTCTACTCCACTCAATGTGCCTTCAGTTTTAAGCACTGAATTCTCACAGCAAAATGTTTGCCATAAATCCAGAGGTCAGGAAGAAGGGCGAAGTTTTACTGAGAAATTCAAGGATAGGAAATCAGAATTGTCTCACTACCATTTTGCAAGCAGAAGGAGGGTTGAAATGAATCAAGTAAATCATGCACTGTTGAATTATTTACTCAGAACTAGCTAGGAATATTTGAAGAAATAGTACTTTAGAGGTGAGGTTAAACTCAACATTACTGTGGCCTGCTCTGTCAGGTGAGTCATATTTCTTTGGACACAGAGTGGTTTGGTTTTTTTTCCCGTGACTAAAGTGTTTATATCCACTTCTTGTCAGTCAGCCACGGGCATTGTCTGGCAGCTCTTGAAGCACTGAGTGACAACATCAAGGGGGACATTACTAATATAGTAGAAGCAGCCGTGCAGGGAAAAAAATTCAGCTTCTGCTGAGCCCATCTCTGGTTTTCTCTAGGAATTAGTGTTCAACAAGGCGTTCATAAAAACCACCTGAAAACTTATCGCAGGAATTAAGCACATGATTTCACTCTGTACTCTGCCGTAAAATGCTCATATCACAAAGCAAAAAATTGTTGCTGGTAGACCTCTATTAAATAAAAGTAGGGCAAAGATGTTGGAAGAGAACAAAGGGCTTCAAGGAAAAAAAAAAAAAAACAGCAGCTTTTCTTTTCTTTTTTCTTGAAACTACCAGCATGTCTCTCTCTCTCACACAGTCTGTAACTGCTCTGTGTCACCCCACAGCACAGCACAGCCCAGAGGTTTTCAGGAAGCCCAAGTGTAACACTGTGCTTCTATTAGTGTTCTTTATGTTGTTCTGCTTGGTGATTTGCCTCCAAAGACAGAGATGCTGAGACAGCTGTGATGCCTCGGGGGCAGGGGTGGCATGCCTGGTGGGCAGCGGTCCCACCGAGGGTCTCGCTGGAGACAGCCAAAAGCCAGACCACAAGCCAGAAGCCAGTTCAGCTAGTTGCCTAATTTTCTGCCCTTCAGACCACTGCTGAGCTGTCCCTGAGGCCTCCCCCTCTCCAACCATGCAACAAAGACTTTCACAGGGAGGGGCATTTCCAATTCAAGGGTAGAAAATCTGTGTATTCAGGTTTTTGGTTTTGTTTTGTTGGGGGGCAGGGGGTGGCGTCGAGGGGGGGTGGTGTGGGGAAATAATTACACAACACTTCATCCAGTTGCTCTGGTTTTGTCTGACTGCTTAGCAAGCTTTCAAAGGAAAGCGAGTAGTCACTATAGAAACTGCCACATTGTGCAGTTGTTTATGCCGCCTCTAAGATATGGAGTATCTTTTTAAAGAGACATTTGTATTTTTTTGCTGCCCTTAGGAATCATTTCACAGTAAATAGTCAGGCTTTGTTGTGTGGATTTGTGTGTTTGGTTTGGGGTGTTTTATATTATCATAATTTCTTCAGGTTTGCTTTTTCACCACTGAATGGAGGATGATATACAATGCTTTATTGGGAAATTCATTTCCACAAGTGATAAGTGAACAATCATTACAGACTGTTTGAGCTTCCTTTCAGCAGCAACATGAGTTCTTAGCTCTGTGGAAGAAATCAGATTGCAGGATAGGTATAAAAAAAGAGAAGACAAAACCAGCTGTATTTAAGCAGTCAATCTACAGTTCATCGAGAAGAAGGAGAGGCGAAAGATCACATGCTTGAAAGTCCAGCAGGTCCCAGTTTGATGACCAGTAATTCAAAACTAAATGTCTACGGAGAAAAAAGCCCTAGCTGTTTGCTTTGCCTTTCTAGATAATTGAGCTGTCACATAAAAGATAAGACCTCACAAAAAGCACTGATATGTGCAAAATACCTAGAATCAGTGAAGTGCTCAGTAAATACATTAAGAAAAACAGTATACATAACCTCCCAGCAATCATTCACCTTTAAACCACGGCCACCTATTTCTATTTTATCATCTTCACCACAATAAAGATGAGAAGATATAAATTATTCGATGGCACAAACCCATTTAATTCCTTTGTTCAAATGCTCACGACTCACTATCCAGGTCTAGTTTTTCTTTTATTTCTCCCCGCTGAAAGGATGGAGGACTTTTGACTGAAGCATGTGCTGCCTGGATTCCCTTTTCCTGCAGTGAATGCCTTTTTTCTGTCAAGAGTTTCTTGGGACATTTGCATTAATAAAAGCATTACTTATTCAGAGGTGCAGATTATTTCATGAGATGCTCTGGATGTTCTCCACTCCTTCAGCACAGCCTCCAGCTCAGAACGACTTCTTCCACAAACCCCAGCCTGATCCCTCAGCTCCATGTCCTCCTGCTCCATCACATAGTCTCAAGCAACCTTGCTCATCCTCAGATGGTTCTCTCCCCACCCATATTGCTACCTGTTTATCTTTCCCAGCCCCCCTCTATCTTGAAACTCTCCAGTGTGCCAACTGCCCTTCTTGCCTTAAAACAGGTTTTTGCCTGCTTGGCTCTGCTAGAGCTATCAAGACCTTCCAGCAAAAGTTGCAGGTTGCCCTCTGCACTCCCCTGTGACTGGTGCAGAAAGCAGCTGGGGCTGGGTTGGGTGCTTCATGTCCACATTGTGGGGCTGGAGGGCAGAGAAGACAAAACTAACCACTCCCTTGGCCCCAGCTACCTAGGTGGCAGCAGTCCTGGGAGCTGGGCTAGGAGCTCAGAACCAACCAGCCAACTCACCCCACACAGCTGGCAACAGCTGGCCTAATTTGTGTCTCTGTCCTGCACAGAGACACAAGCCTAGTAAGCTTGCATTTCTATGTTCGTCTCTTCCCTAGAGCTACCACAGCTCTGGCTCTGCAGGTAAAAAATCCACCAAGGACTCTTTCAGGAGGTTTTTTTTCTCCATTTTTGGGTTGTAACTTCCACCCCCACCCCCCCTTTTTTTTGATTTGTAAGATTATCTTCATAACATAATTTGTAATTGAACTCCTGAAAAATTACTGTTGATCAACCACAGGATACTGGCCATTGTCTAAAGACTGTAATGAACTGTGAAGTACACAGATCCTGGATCTCTACCAAACATTACTTCAGCAGAGTTTTCAGTCCAGTTTTGAGTCTGACACTGGATAAACCTTACCCACCAGTAAAAACTTGGCCAGAAGATACCTTTGTGTATCAGCTTGGCAGACATCTTCCTGCTGCTAGATCTCAAAGTTACAAAGATAGATGAAAAACGGAGTAACTTCTTGTGAGCCAAGAGTCTGTTCACAGTCCAGTGCTATTTGATGTATTTTCCTCTAGATGATGATAAGGATACAGCTGGAAAAGTTGGAATATGAGGCAGAAAGGGTGGAATGGTGAGTAGACTGGGTCATGACTACTGTCATATCTGTATCCCAAAGGCAAGACAACTTCATATTAACATGTTGCATTATGTCTATAGATATGCGTGTAGGAGTGAAGGCTGTATAGGACACAGAAATAGAGTCATAGTTTGGAAATCCAGGGTTCAAAAATGTTCAAAGTCAAGCAGGTTAGTGCACTGACCCTGCCCTGACAGCATGCCTAACAAAATGAGTAATAAGCACAGGACTATTATCAGAAGTAGGGAGGTATTACCCTGTTTGTACAGCTGCAATGGTATCCCCCACCTCTGCGGGGGAGCCTCTATGATGGACACGCTGCAGCACTGAAGCGAGCTCAGAGGAAAACATGGAGAACAACAAGAGGTCCAGGAAAAACTATTTGCCAAAGAAGCACAGTCTAGTCAGTTTAGCCAAGGAAAGGTTAAGAAGTGATTTGCTCCCTGTCCAGGAGTAGCTGCTTGTGGAGGTGATTACTACTAGCAGAGAGTTCTTCAGTAGGCAGAGACTTAACAAGGTCAGACAGCTACAAGCAGAAGCCAGCTGAATTCATAGTAAGAAAAGGCTTCTTTTTAAAATTCAGTAAATGTAATTAACCAATAGAACAATTTTCTAGGCCAGTGTGCTCACCTCAACGTTTTAAATCAAAACTCCCTGTTTTTCTCGAGGATGTGCCAGGAGTTAAGCTCTTGCTGTAGGAGTAACTTGTTTAGCTCGTGTGGCCTGGTTACAAGACATGACAGCAGCTGCCGTAGGCCTGATGTAAAGACCTACATGTAACTCATCCCTCTCCAAGAGAGGTCAGTGCAGGTGCTCGGGGAGGGCTATTAGAGGGATCAGGCACAGCAGCGCTTCCACAGGACAGGTTCCCCCACCCCCTGGTTGGCACCGCTACGAAAGAGCCTGAAGGTAGCTGCTGGTCTCTGTTGCACCACAAGAAGAGGTGTGGTGATCAGCCCACTGGAAACCAGTGCAGACAGTGAACAGAAATGCCACCAGGAGAAAGACCAAACCAGCTAGCCTTGGAAAGGCATCCAAAGGCAGTGAGAAGCCTGGGGAAGAACACCCTCACCACTGGGGCCTCAGGCCAAGGGCATTGCACAGCTCAGCCACTTCTCTCCTCTTATGAGCCTATCTGTCCTCCATGGTCAGCAGCTGCTGCTGTGGTCCCTTGGGTCCTGTTTGCCCACCAGCAGCTCTGGCATCACTCCAGACACCCAGCTACTGCAAAGATAACAGACCATCTCCAGCTGCTCCCTCATTCCCTACCTCTTCCCTCATTCAAGCTCTAATGCTTCCAGTCATTACCACCTACCTCCTTCATCAGACCTGCTCATGTCCTTCTACATCTTCCTAGTCTTTCTCCCTTTCCCCACATCTCCTAGTGGCATGCTGTGTGATGGAGACTCCAGGATACAAATGCTTAAGCACAACTTGTCCCTGCTGTGTGGCCACCAGGAGTACTGTCCAGCCAAGTTCCTTCAAGGAGCTGGAGTGTTTCCAATGAGAGTCTTCCCAGCAGAGACTTCTGGCAAGGTGAGAGCTTAGCAGAGAGCTTCCAAAAAACCTAATGTAACAAATGCCATGAAAATACTGTCAATGATTGGGATAAGAAAATAAAAATTATCCAGTGCATAAAAAAAAATAAAATAAAAAGCACGGGGAAAAAAAAGAAGCGTTTCAAAGTAAGAGCTATATGGAAAAAAAAAAAGATAAACTTTATCAAGTGAAAAAGGGGGAAACAGACTTACAATAAAAGCAAAAATGGATATTGCAGATAACAGAAGACTGTAGCAGTTACCAGAACTACAGACCTGATCCACATCATGCCTGGGAAACATTACAGCTGAGTGTCCTACTTCACTAGGGAAGGTAAATGTTTGCACTGTCCACATATAAACCCATCAGCTCTTCAAAGCAAAGGGTGATCATATGTAAACATGAAACACTATCGGGACTCAGCAATTAACTGGAGTAAGAAAACATTTTGCACAGCTCCCCAAAGACCAGGGAGCTGTCTAAAAAACCTTTGTTCATGCATCATAATTTCTTGCAAGATGTTATCAGAAGAAAATTTCACCTTCATTAGGAAAGAGGGCATTTCATCTTACTTTTGCAATTGGCTGCTGTCAGTCTTTGGTTCAGAAGCGCACCAAGTAAGACCATAAATCTCAGTGACTAGACCATAGCTTTGTACTTCTCTGAACAGCTGGTCACCAGCCCTCACAGTAGCAGTGAATCCTGCCATCTACCACCAAGATTTTCATCATTGGTCTGCACATTCAAACCTGGATGGAGTTTGCAGAAGATTTTTCCACAGACAACAACAATGCGATAAATCGCACAGGGTTTGTTAGTTTGGCTCCAAGGTCATCTTCATGCCTGCCTGTGCTACATATAACATGGGATGGACTTCCACTAGTGCCTATCCAAAGTGGGTGAAGAACGACAGCCTCAACTGTTTGCATCTCTAAGGTTAAAAGCCATGCAGTATCCTTCAGCAATAAAAAGGCGGGTGGCCCTGTTTTTTGTAATCTGTGAAAGCAGTATGCTCTATGTAGATGGATGACAGGAGGCAGTTTATAGTGTAATTTCTGTTCCCCTTAACCTGTCACAGAGGCTTTTAATTGCAGGCTGTATTCCAAGGGATTGCCTTGCCCATCCCCTTTGTGAGGCAGATGCTGATTACCCTGATCATCCTTCCTCAGGACTTTTCCTGATGGAAAATAACTCTGTATTAGCTTCCTTGAACAAGGCCTGTAGGCAACTTGCTGTGGAGGATATGAGCATGTGATCCTGCCTCTGCCTCCTCTCTTACCAGTTTGGGAGATGCTTTAGCTGAATCTAGCAAGTTAGAGTTTATAGGTATCCACAGCTGCTTCCAGCAGGCTTCCCTATGTGCTTATCATGTCAGATCCTCATTTGTGCACTTTGCCACAAAGGTAGTAGTGTGATGTAGGTTTGAGGCTGCACTCTTAATAGCTTCGTTAATGTTCTTTACAGTAAACTCTCTTCATCCCAGTGTAACAGCAGTTAGAGACTTATCTTTTCTGTGCGCACTGGGCTTGAGAAAAAAATTGATTCTGTGGGGAATACAGGATTTCCCATTTTGGCAGATTTGTATCTTTTCGCTTTTACTCCAATCAGTGCAAAATTCTTGACTGGGTATTCTGTGAGTTCAACTTTTTGAGAAGAATAGAAACTTTGTATTTTCCATTTTTACACAATGGTTGGTTTAATGTTTGGTATATTTTATATTTGTATGTCTGAGGGGCCGTTCAGCTAGTAGCAGTTCCTGGTACTGTGAGTGTAGAAAAAGCATTGAAAAGGCAGAGCTGTTTAGAGGGAGAATTGTTTATTTCCATTTCCCATTGAAAGAAACTACAGTCCTTTATGCAGAAACCCTTCTTTCTAACGTGTTCAAACAGGTTTTAATAGACTTTTAAAACATCAGTGTTTAGGAATTGAGACCTCCAACATGCCTGATTGATCAACTCACACAGCCCTGCTCAGCTGGGCTGCAAAGCATTTCCCCGATATTGAAGAAAAATGTGTAAAGAGTAATTTCTAAATATTTAATTCAGATATCAGCTATTCTTTATTTTTGTTCTTTGAAATAAAAATTTTCTTTCTGGAAAAATTACACTTTCTCCTGAGAAAGCATCGAAATGAAGCAGGTGAAGAATTTCAAAAAGTTATTGTATAGGAAGTGCTGTACCAGGTTAAAACAGCCCATGGCTGCCGTATCCCCTTTGAGACACAGAAACAGAATTGCACAAGCCATCCACCATATGGGCACACCAGGGATTTACACAGCATCACAAGTATATTCTTCCTATCCTGTTTTCTAGTAATCCAATTTGTTTTCTGGACTGCTTCTGGGTTTTTATGCTTCCACAGGTCTAGTACAACGCCTCGATCTCATTTCCAAGTGAACATAGCAGTAGTGTGTTGAATCCAGAAACTAAGGGAAACTGCCCCTTCTCCCTGAAGAGTTTGTTTTGACAATCCATCAGAAATTCATAAGGGGGGGCTTTGCTGAAAAAAATTCTCAGCCAGTTCGGGGAAGAAACCTCTATCTTCCACAGGCATCAGGCTAAACTATGAGACTCACTGTCATCTGATATTTCACAATGTTAGTTTCTACCCCAAGCAAAGCTGTGTGAAAGAGTTGTGCTCTTCCCAGCACTTCCAAGCAAAATGGGTTCCCTATGCAGGGGCACAGCTCCCATCCCTCCCATCTTGGTCCTACTAGCACTACAGCCATCACAGGGCTAATTAGCCCAAAGCATGATTAGCCAGGTCAGACAGAACAACATATTGTAAATTGAGTTCTAGAGCTGTTAAACTCCAATATTTGAGTAAACGTTTTATTAAAATCTTTACAAGCACAAAACATCCTCTTTCAATAAACTGCACCGAACACAACACAGAAAACTAACTGGCCTAGTAAAAGTTAAGGATTAAGAAACAATGATAAACTGAAGCAAGGACAACAGATCCTGTTTTTATAGTAGCCTGCCCTTAGTTTACAGTCAGGAGACATCAGGAGGAATGCTGCAGTATATTTGTAATTCAGTTACTTTTGCTGTAAATGGTGAAAAGAGTAACTACAGTTCAGCCAATAGGTCAAGGTAAATCAAATATATTTGAATGGGTAAGTGAAAAGAGTAACATGGAGCACTTCTAAAAATAATACTGACGTTAAATAGAAAGACATGAGCCAGCAGTTTAGCTACAGACAGGGGAGTCAGCGGCTCCTAATTTCAAGCCCCAGCATTCTTTGTGGACTTCAGCAAGCCAAGCTCAGTATTGATCTGAGGCACTTATAAGACTCTGTCCTTTCAGTGCTTTCCACATAAATCAACGTGTCTTAGCAAATTTCCTTATGCTCTTTCAGCTTCTGGCACATCTTCATTTTGTGTAAAAATAGCAGACCACTTTGATGGGCATTTTCAGAATTTTGGCGATTTCAGTTTTGGTAATGAGGAGCATTATTAGTTCCTTGGCAGTTTTGTTGTTGTTGTTTTTATATAAACAGAAGGAAAATCAGCCAATACGAAGCTGCCATTGTTTGGGGACTATGTCATGCTCAAGAGATAACACTGTTCATTATCTTGCCAGATGCATGCTTATGAAAATTTGTGCACATTTCTAAACTATGGCAGAGATGACATACTGTTCAGGTTTTGACTGGTTGTTTTATTTGACCTCTGCTATAAAGGAGACATCACAGGGCAGAGGGCAAGCGCTGCCCTTGGGCATCCCCAGACTCCCTTGTAGTTTTTGGAACCGTGGGTGGACCATGGGCCGAGCCCTCTTGCCCTGGCAGAATTAACCCTCACCAGCTCACCAGTCAGGCTGACATGACAGGTATCGGTTTGACCTTGCCTTTATGTTGTCTTTGACTGGAAGTTTGTAGATGAATTTTATTCAAAAGTCTCAAGCCAGATAGCCAGACAAGCAGTATTGAGCAAAAGGCTGAATATGCAGCTCATCAGTGGTTATCCATCACCCAGCTGCACATTCTTACCTCTTGCTCTAAGTGCAAGGTGGCTTACAGCTACCACAGGACAAGCCATTACATGTGTCTGCAACCACTAAAATCTCTCTGAGGTTTGTATTAATTTCTCAAAGCATCTATTTATAACTGAAAAATAATCTCTGTAAATTTAGATACACATTTGCTGGACCTTCTAGTGACAGCAGTCAGAGTTAAAATAGCCATCCACTTAAAAAGACAGAGAGTTTTTCTGTACCCGTCAACAAAGACAGTGTTTTTTATACATATTGAAATTCCATCTTAAGAGCACACACTATGCAGAAACTGCAGGAGTCTCATTTCAACCACAACCTTGCGAAAAGAGTTTGCCAACTCCTGCTCTGAAGATAGCTGCAGACAAGAAGTGTAATCAAAAGCCGGAGCAAAAATTTTCTGATGGATAAAGAGTAACAGAGTTAAAGCTGCGGTGTCCTTATGTTTACATTTGGGATACTGCTTATTTTGCAATGGAATATTGCGGTAAATTTTGTAGCAAAAGCCTGATGCTGTGAATCCACGTGTTAGCTTGAAAAAGGTGATGGGAAAATTTTTCTGAGAAAATTTCTCTGCGAGTTCTAAGCAGCAGTCTAGAATGTTCTAACACTTCATACCAGAGCTAATAGCAAGGATGAAAAAGGCAAGAGAAATGGCTGATTATATTAGCAGAGATAAAGTATGGGGAAAGGATTTTTTTTTTTCTTCTGGAGTTTCCTGCAGAATTGGCTAAAATTTGGAGTGAAAGTTAGGTGCTTAAATGCAGGTGGAGTTGCAAAAGGCCACATGTTATACTTGAACAAATGCATAGATTTTAATCATGATGAGTTATTGTTGCCTTGCATTGTGACGTATGTTTTAAGGTTAAGTCCTAGAGAAAAAGTACGGGGTTTGAATTTACTCCTACTGAAAAGGATGGTAGTAAATAGGTTACTATTTAACATTTATGTTAAATAAAACATTTATGTATATTAACAATTTTCAAGGAAAAAAAAATATGAGAAAGAGGAGATAGACTGCAAACACTGACAAACAAGAAGGGCAGCAAACAACCACATCAGTTTAGGAAATAACTGAAAAGCAGCACTGAAAACAGAAGCTAAGATGGGATATGTTTAAGTAATTATAAATTACTTTAGAAAGTTACATGGTGACAGTCTTAAAGGTAGGTCAGTCCCAAATTCTTGTCTGAAGGGGTGCTTCTTACTTCCTGTGTCTTTGCCATAGCTTTTCTCCTCTCTCACCACTGCTATGCTAATAAGAGACTAGCTCCCTTCACTTTGTTCCTGTCACCGAGGCTGACCCCTATTCTTGTATGTCATATATTTAGTGTAATTGAATTAATCCCTTTTTACAGCAGGAGCTGCAGTATTGCCCATTGGGGATTCCTTTCGCTTTCCCTCTCTTAGATAACAGGTCTTCACAGAGGACTTTCCCATGACAAAAAAGCCATAAAAACTATGAAAGTAAATGAACAAATGCCTGGATAGAAAGACTCACACATGGATAACCACCATGATTTGTCTTCATTAAGTGGTTCATGCCAGTGGCAGTTGCAAAAGCTGACTGGCTGAAATGAGAACTATTTTATCAGTCAAGGTACAGGCATTAGATGGACTGATATCGGGTGTAATTCTGATGTTGCTAAGAAAGTGTCATTGTTAGATGTTTGATAGATAAATAGACAGATGTAAATAGTTATACAGATACTTTTTTGTATTTGTGGTATTTCTATATGTGGGTCACTGTGATCTTGGTTCATCACTTTCCATGTAGATTGATTTCTGCTTCTCAGAAAACCTGAGCAAACATTTTTTTTGTGAAGTCGAAGAGAGAAGAAGTCTGCTACATGCTTGTCCACTGTTTCACAAAATCCTCCTTCCTTGCTCTCTTGGGGAAATCTTCTTCATCTAGCACACACGAAAAATTTAAACTCGCTTGAGAAACTCAGGCCCTTGCCTCACAGCTGCATGAACTCTCAAATTGAAAAAGCAGAAGTAAAACCCTGAATTCTACTACTGTGATTTAGCTGCTGCAGATAAGCTACTACATCTCGGCCTTTTGGCTAAGATCAAGTGTACGATTCTTATCAGTTTGATATCTGATATGTCCTCGATGAAAGGACTTTTATTTTTTTTTCCCCCAACTCCCTGAAGGGAGGTTGTAGTGAGGTGGGGGTCCATCTCTTCTCCCATGTAACCAGTGATAGGACGAGAGGAAACAACCTCAAGTTGCACCAGGGGAGATTTAGGTTGGGTATGAGGAAAAATGTGTTTAGAGAGAGTGTGGTCAAGTATTGGAACAGGCTGCCAAGGGAGGTGGTGTATTCCCCGTTCCCAGCAGTGTTTAAAAGATGTATAGGTGTGGTGCTGAGGGACATGGTTTAGGGACCCTGGCAGTGCAGGGTGAATGGTTGGGCTCGATGATCTTAAAGGTCTTTTCCAACCAAAACGATTCTGTGATTCTGTGATTTTGTGGTTGCTCTGAAGTTAACATTGCACTCATGCTGTATCCAGGATTTGTCTGCAGCTGCATTTGACGTGTTAAAATCCAGCTCCATAACTAACATGCTGGCAGATCAGAGAGAGGGTGAGCCTTGCACAAACAGCAAACTTCACCCCCAGGAAACCCCTCTGTCAGTGACATCTATTTGAATGCATACAGCCCTGGAGGGGCTGAAGGATCAGTTTGCTGTACACCTCCTGCACAGAGGACTGTGGAGCAAGAAGCAGAAAATACGTGTGAATTTAACTTCCAAATAAGGAAGCTAAATATTTTATGCATTTAAGGTCTGAAGCACAGTGGCATGGCTCATAGGTTCAAATATCAGAGAATCACAGAAGTGTTGGCTGGGATGGCACCCCGGACATCCTTCGTCTAACCTACCACTTGAGCAGGACTTTGTCCAGCTCTCTGGCAGGTTGCTGGGGCTTTGCCTAGCCAAGACTTTAAAGCTTCTAAAAATGGAGACCTTCTGTGGGCCACCTGTTCCAGTGCTGCACCACCTCTTAGTAAGCAGGATGCCTTGTCTGAGCTCTGAACTTGCAACGCTGCATCCTATCTCAGTGGCTGCCACTGCCCGAATGACACCAGCCACTACCCAGCCCTACCACCTTGGCAGTCACCCCTTGCACAACTGCAGGCAACATTTAAATTGTACTTTAGACTCCCCCTTGCAGACCAAGCAAGTCCAGCCTCCTCTCTCAGCCTCTCTGTGTGCCTTAGGACCTGAGGTCTCACAAGGTCGCTGCTGGACCTTCACCACATTCCTCACATTCCTCTTGAACAAGGGGCTAAACCCTCTATACAGCCCCCCACATGCATCTGGGCATGGGAATTACAATCCACAGCTGAAGAAAAATACTACCTGCAATCATTCTTAAAGATTTGGTATAGAAAAGGTATTTATATATTTCTCCAGTGAATGATAGCTAACCAGTGAATTACTTTAATCACAGAGACTGGAAGATTTGGAAGAGAGTAGAGCACTGTTTGAAATGCTTAGTCCCAGGGTTGCTGAAGGTGCAGGAGGCTGCCATTCTCAAAGGCAGAGCTAGGCTATCTTATGTGTGCATTGGCATTAGACATGCTTATAATTTTGCAAAATCTCAGCATCCCTCCAAATAACATGGTACACATGATAGGTATTTCATTATCTTCAGCAAGAGCCACTCCTTCCAGTTTTGTATCATCAGCAAACATGCTGAGGGTACACACTGTCCCTTCTTCCAGGCCATTGATGAATATGTTGAACAAGACTGGACCCAGTACTGACCCCTGGGGAACACTACTAGCTACAGGCCTCCTATTCTCTGCACCACTGATCACAGCCCTCTGAGCTCTGTCATTCAGCCAGTTCTCAATCCACCTCATCTAACCCACTTCCTAAGCTTCCCTAATGAGGACCTTATGGGAGACAGTGTCAAAAGCCTTGCTGAAGTCAAGGCAGACAACATCCACTGCTCTCTCCTCATCTACCCAACCATTTCTGCCATAATAAAAGAGTATCAGATTGGTCAAGCATAATTTCCCCTTTGTGAATCCATGCTGAATACTACTGATAGTATTTTTTGCCTGCACATGCTTAGAGATGACCTCCAGAATGAGTTGTTTCATCACCTTTCCAGGGATGGAGGTGAGGCTGACTAGCTTGTAGTTTCCTAGGTCCTCCTTCTTGCCCTTTTTGAAGACTGGAGTGACATTGGCTTTCCTCCAGTCCTCAGGAATCTCTCCTGTTCTCCATGACCTTTCAAAGATGTTGGAGATTGGCCTAGAAATGACATCTGCCAGCTCCCTCATCACTTGTGGGTGCATCCTTCCAGGGCCCATGTGTTGTGGTTGTCCAGCTTGCCTAAATGATCCCTAACCTGATCCTCCTCAACAAATGGAAAGTCTTCCTTTCCCCAAACTATGTCTTTAACCTCTAGGAGCTGGGATTCCTGAGGGCCTGTCTAAGCAGTAAAGACTGAAGCAAAGGCGGCATTCCGTAACTCCACCTCCTCCGTATCCTCCATCTCCAGGACACCCACCTCATTCACCAGCAGGCCCCCATTTTCCCTAGTCTTCCTTTTGCTACTGACGTACTTGAAGAAGCTCTTCTTGTTGTCCTTGACATCCCTTGCTAGATTCAATTCCAAGTGGGCCTTAGTCTTCCTCATTGCACACCTGCATACTCTGACAACATTCCTGTATTCCGCCCAAGTGGCCAGTCTCTTTTGCCACATTCTGTAAACTTCCTTATTACATTTGAGTTTATCTAGAAGCTCCTTACTCATCCATGCAGGTCTCCTGTCTCCTTTGCTTGATTTCTTATTCTTAGGGGATGCACCGATCTTGAGCTTGGAGCAAGCTTGAATATTAACCAGCTCTCTTCTATATTCTGGAGTCCTAACCCATGGGATTCCTCCAAGAAGGTCTTTGAAGAGGCCAAAGTTATCTCTCCTAAAGTCCAGGGATCTACTTTTTGTCCTGCTTCTTCCACACAGGATCCTGAACTCCACCATCTCACGGTCACTGAAGCCAAGGCTGTCCTCAGCCTTCACATCCCCAAAGAGACCTTCTTCGTTTGTTAGTACAAGGTCCAGCAGTGCACCTCTCCTCACTGGCTCCTCCAACACCTGTGTCAAAATGTTACCATCAATGCTCTGCAGGAACCTCCTGGACTGTATATGCCTGGCTGTGTAGCCTTTCTAGCAAATAGCAGGGTGGTTGAAGTTCTCCATGAGAACCAGGGCCTGTGATCATGAGGCTGTTTTCAACTGTCCGTAGAAGGCCTGATCAACTTCTGCTTGCTGATCAGGTGGCCTGTAGGAAACACACACAGTGGTGTCACCCATACCAGCTTGCCCCTTAACTCTTAGCCATAAGCTCTCGATTCGTTCTTCATCATCCCCCTAGGCAAAGCTCAATATATTCCAGTTGTCCTCTTACATAAAGAGCAACTCCACCACCTTGCCTTGCTGGCCTAATAAGTCTGTAGCCGTCCATAACAGCATTCCAGTCATGCAAGCTATCCCATCATGTCTCTGTAACTGCAGTGAGATCACAGCCCTGCAATCGCACACAGATCTCTAGTTCTACCTATTTACTTCCCATGCTGCATGCATTGCTGTACAGGTGTTTCACAGAGCTAATGGAGCATGCAGGTTTCCCTGGAGGGGTGCAAGAGGATCCACCTTAGCGATACACACCCTTGAGGTGGTTGGCCTTCTGGATCTCATCTTAGAAGGGAGCTAAGGAACATTTGTCTCTGCTTGGTTGCAATGGCTTATTACACAGTCGAATGCAATGACATGAGCATTGCCATGTGGATGGTGATGTCAGCTGTAGATATGGTGTCAGCTGCCTGGACCCCCATGCCTGATGAAAGCATGTCACAGTTGCTCTGTATCCAGTCTGATATTACCTGTCAGAAATGGCAGGCTGTCAGGTAATTCTTTGAGCAAGTGCATGTGTGTATGTGTGTGTGGTGTGTGTGGACGCACAGTATGCAAACATTCACGAGATAGATGCATACGTTCAGTCTATCAGTCCACCAGAAATGTTTTCAGAGCAGTTCTAAAGGTGTTTTCACTTGAAATCCTCATCTTCATGTGCTTGCAACATTCTGAATGAAATGTAATATTTGGGATGAACATTTCACATTCATCCTCATGTCAGTGATTTCTTTTCCCCCAGATATGTCAGGAAGATTTCACACAGTTCAGAAAAAGTTTGCACCATTTAAGCAAGTTCTTCAGATGATTTTTACTGTTGACTTCAGTTAAATTTAGATGGTAACTTCCTTTCTAGAAGACTAACATACCTTGGTAATTGAGGATGATTTAGGGCTTATTAATGCTTCTATAAATCAGGGCTCCAGTCCATTTGAGAAGGCTACATCAAATTCTCTAAAATCAGCGCTTATTAAAGAAGTCCATTTGTTCCTAACAAAAGGACACTGAAAAACATGGAAGAAAAGAAAATTTGGGCAACAGTGAGGAAAGGATACACACAAGTCATGGCCAGCACTCAAGGGCTTCCACTGTCACCTGTTACAGGAAATAGGGAAACATCTGGTGGCAGCACAGGCTTGCCTCACTGTGGGCACCCCAAGAGCTGCTCACAAAAGGTGGTAAGACCAGCAGGCTGAATCCTTGTTCTCTGCTGCATGGAAGAAAGGGATAATTTGCTTGAATGAAGTGCATATTTAATACAGAATAAAATACCTTGGGGCTTCTAAAAATAGTTTTAGGCTGGTGGTTTTTACAACTCAAGGGAAATATGCAAGTGCATTTCAGATTTTGTGTTTCTGGTGTGGTAAAAAAAGGTGTAGTGCTTGCCACTTTCTCTAAAAGTACCACATAGGCACTCAGTATTTTTGTAAAACCTTTATCCTGAATTCACAATATTTTCAAATTCCAAGATGTGATGTGCTAATGCAGAGGAAGTTGTTACTCAGTCTGTCATCAGCATCACTAATGTATTAGGTGAGGACTCTGTACCATGCTGGGTACCTCTTAGAAATCATAGCTGTCCTGGTTTGAACAGGTTAGAACAGAACTGATTCTGTGCAGTGATTCTACTTCCCAGCTCAGTCTCTTCTCAGTAACGGCACCTTCTGAAGGTAATGGCATATTTTTGCAGACAATGTCTGCTTCTAGAAGTGATAACACTGGATGTTTACAGTTACTACCAGGTCTGCAGAAAGGCTCTTGCTTACACTTGCTCCTGTAAAGACCAAGGTCCCTGCTAAATCCTGTGTGCCGTGTTGGGGGTGCAGTGAGCGAGAGGCCACACCTGCAGGGAGGAGCGGACAGGACAGGTGACCCTACCTTGGCCAACAAGGTGTTCCATCCCATAGACGTCATATTCGGTATAAAGCTGAGGGTCTCACTCTCTCTTGCTCTCTTCTTCAGTGGCTGATGTCTGAGGAGGACTCTGTTCTGCTTTCAGTTCCAGGCCGTGCATCCCTGAATCCAGTTCCAGAATTCAGCTCCTGCATCCAGCTCCCATCTGCTGCTGAGCCCAGCCTGCGCCTTACCCAGTGCCTGCCCACAGCATCAGTGGTGACGGTGACATGGTTGCCATCAGGGGCATTGGGTTTGGTATTGGTGTTGTACACACTTGTATATATTTCATTTTATTATTATTATTCTCATCAAAGCAGTTTTAGTTTTCTTTTCCAATCCATAAGTTTCTCTCCCTTGATCCTTTTCTCTTTCCCCTCATTGAGAAAAGGGGGAGAGGATAATAGAGAGCCTCTGTCATTTGTCTAGTAGCCAGCCCAGCTTTAACCGTTGACAGATTTACTGGTGTCCAACATGTGTCACAATAACCCATGATGATAGCTTTACCAATCTATATGGATAATCACAGACTTCTAACTCCTATGACAGAAGTCATGTTGTCAAACCAGAGAGCAGCTTGCTGATGGACTCATAAAAGAGAACAGTGCGTAGTGTCTTACAGAGCCATAGCATCCAGGCCTCCCGTTACCAAGCATTAATTGATAGACTGTTAAACCCATTTTAAATTTAAGCTAGAATTATGATTTAAGTCTTATTTTACTAGTACTCCTTTGTTGCTAAACTTTCAACTAGAAGCTTCAATTTTTGTTTTATCGAAGGAAGAATCAACATTTCCATCTGGGATTCCTGAAGAAAGGTGTACCAAGGTGCAAGAGGCACACTTAGGGTACACTGCCTCTGTAAGGAGAGTGAAGCTACATGATCTCCAAAATACTTTCAGTGGATGGAAGGGCTGGGACCTAAGACCTGGTAAGGAGCAAAGGACTGGAGCAGAAATACCTGCAGCTGCTGAGTTTTCAGCAGGTTTTCCCTCAGGCAAGCATCTACCTTGCTAGAAGCAATTAGCCAACAGGCACACCGTGACTCCAGACAAGAACTGAAACGTCACATCTGGGCTCTGATTACTCTGTAACCAATAAAATATTCTCTTTGGTCTACTCCAAATGCATATATCAGTAAAATACAGATGATTAAAGTGGGTGTAATCTCCTTAAAAGAAATGAGAGATGCTCTTCTCTGTGCAAAGCCAAACATCACTGGTGTGCTGCAGTTATGCAGGGTTTACCTCAAAGTGGGGGTGGGAGTTAGGGGTGGAAGAGAGAGACAGCACGTGTGAGAGCTGTCAGTGGATAAAAATCAGTCATTTTGTCAGAGTCCGAGAAATCATAGCCCAATTCAATAGAATGAAGCATGCCTAACAAGCTGTCAGAGTAGTAGTTTAAAAGCCAGACAAATAGTACTGTGTTTTTCAATGACAAAGATTGCATAAACCTTGTTTTCTTTTAATAATAAATTTCTGAATAACACCTTTCTAGCTGCCTGCGATTCCTATGCACACTCACACCAGTGATCATGAAGCTATTATCCCAGCACACAGCTTTTCAGCAAGTTGTTTCTGTGTGAAGTCTCACTTGCAAGTGAGGAAGTGAGTCTACATGACCATAAATTTGATGGGAGACAAATTGCTAGTGGTGTTGTTCCGGTGGTTGTTCTACCTGTGCAGCCCTGGTATAAGACAAAGCATGACACAACGCTTATAGATTCAGTGCAATGAAGTGTAAATAATTGAAAGCTTTTTGATATTACCCTGTCTTCTTTTAGCATGTGTCTTCAATAATTAATTCATTTGCAAGTGTGGTGCTTCACATCTTCAGCCATTTCCACAGTTTTGTGTGTTAACCTTGGTAGAGCATGATCTGCTTCATACATGTCTTTTCTCTGTTGTGTTACTGTATGTGCGTTCTGGGAATTTTCCTCTGTCATAGTTATAATTTTCCACATCACACGGGAATCACCTTGTCCACTGGCTCCAGTAACCTTTGTTAGCAATAATAGGTAACATTATTACAGCGATCAGTATTTTAATTATGATTACGATTCAAGACCTACAGTTTCTTCCTTCGTTTTACTGAATGTGCATGTGCTGTCCCTGGAGAATTCAATGTGCTGCTCTCAGTGCCATAGAGTATCACAGCCCTGATGCCCAGGTGACGTCTGACATAAGTAATATCCTTCATGAGACCAGACTGGCCCCTGATTCATTAACCTGACTTTATATTCTCTGGCCTATTAGAAAAACCTTTTTGAGAGGTTTGTTAGTCTGCTTGCAAAATGTTATCACTTTTTAAACTTATAGATTTTGTGGGAGAGCTTTTTCAGGCTAGAAAACTCATTTCAGGCTAAAGATGCGTCACCTATAACCTGTAGACATAGATATTTCCTTCATTCACCATCACACTTTGCTTTACTGCACCTGGTCCTGCTACTATTTTCAGTTACCAAAATCTGCTGCCTAACTGAATAAGGATGGGCTCAATCCCTTAAAGTTTCTTTTAAAACTTTTTTTTTTCTTTTTTTAGGCTATTTTTACCGTGCTTTTCACACCCCACTGACTGATTCTGTTGTGTGTTTCTTTGAACAGAAATTTTACACTGGTGTAGCACTTCAGAAATACCCTTTCTCTGAATGGGTTTCTTTTGCTGGAACTTTTCTAGCTCTTAAAAGACTGTTTCCATAAAACCACGGAGGAACAATACTGAAGAGGGTAAATTGTGGAGATAGTGGATAGGAGACTTACACTAAAAATGGTTTCAAAATAAATTCTGTTAGGAAATTCGTTGCTTCTCACACTTTGTAATTAGCACTTTGCTAACCTTTAGGAAAAACAGATCCAGGGCAAGGCTACATTAGCTTCCACAGGCAGATATAGAAGGCATTCATGGTTTTCCTAAATGTCTCATTTACATTTTTACTTTGTTTTATATTGTGCATTGGATATTTCTGTAATAGTTTGCCATTGTGGTCATTCTGCAGTATTATATCTATCTACCTAGCTCTCTGTGTGTGTTTAAATAGATGTGCATGAGTGTCATCCAGCTTAAACAGGTACTTTTACACATCTAAAGAGATTTCTTAAATATGCCATATCAGATATGAAATATATGGTTTATTAAGTAAGTACACCTTCACAGCCTGAATATAAAAATTCTATCAATGCTTATGAATGGAATATATATGTTTCTGACACATATATTTTCTCTGATTTGGCACCTTTGTCCAAGCCAATCTACAGTAGCAGACAGCAATATCTTTCTTTCATGAACTTTGTGGGGCCAAAAGGATGGATATTTTAATATTTATCCCATAATCTGGAATGTTTAATATATAATTCACGGAAATACACCCATTTTCAAGAGTAGAGCAGGAAGCCTACTCACCATTATTAAATTTCTCCCAGACCAGTGCTTTATTTACCAGACTGAATATAAATCCAGAGTGAAATGCAGGATTAGTTTTCAGTAAGAACTCCCCGATTATGAATTTTAAGATTCTTCAAAATGCACAGTTTTGTAGTGTTAGCTGCTGTGCCTGGGCCAGTGGCTATACGTTGTTTGATGCACACAATTATTTCTATATGGCTGAACACATTCATGAAATGTGCCAGCTCAAACACTACATATATGATCTGCTGAGCGAGGGCATAGTTTACCTCGTGTCATAGACTTGACTATCTTCTCTTAACCTGGCAGATTTTCTAGATGAGAGGTGGCCCTCAGCTGGATGTCTGGAAATGCCTACAGTTTCTAGAATATAGTTATAAATTAGTATTACTGATACCACTAAGTAAAATAGTTCCTTACATGCGTAAGTGCAAAAAAATCAAGTATGCCCAAGCTGTAATAGTGAATCAATGAGGGTGAAAAAAAAACCAACAACAGTACATGTCAACATTGAAATAGGACCTGAAACATAGATACTTTTGTAAAAGATAGCTTCATCTTGGATCCAAGGGAACTTTCTCTCATGTCGTATAATCTTCTACACAGGCAAGGTGAACTGCAACAAGGACTTTGAAGTGGTCTTTTTTTTCTTTTTCTCTTATTGCCTGAAAGATTTCTACTGGTCTTTGACGTGGTGACAATCAAAACCAGAAGCAACATACACAGCAGATGGAGTCAGATTGTTTATTCCCTTTCTTTAAGTAACACATGGTGGAGGGGAGAGAAGTTACTGATTCTTTTCCTTCTGTAGACAATTACATTGACTAGTAGCATAACATGAGCAAGAAAGATTGCTATCAGTCTCACCCATTGAACAACCAGAATAAAATGGTTAATTTTGAAGACAAGTCATCAAGATAAGAGAGAAGGAAAGCAGTTGTGCTGGCAACCCACTCCACTCCCCAGAAGACCAGGTTCTTAGGAGCTACATGGTAGTAATGGCTCTGAGTTTATGCCATTTTGGAAGAGATTACCAAGCTGAACCATCATTGGTCTGAGCTTTGCTGCACTATTGATACACTTTCATTGGTGGCAGCATATCTTCAGGCTTGGTGAGGAGAGAGAGGGATATTGGCCTCACAGGCAGAGTTTGCAGTCAGGGTGCTTTAGAGATGCTTCAAAAAGAGGCTTCCTCACTGAACACAAATTTTTCCATTAAAAGTTTCTTGCCATGTACAACCAGTGTTCTCGGCAGTGCCCCAAAAAAGCATCCCCTTAAGGTGAGCATTGTGCATGCAGCAGTTACCCAAAATGACCATCAGATATTTCACATTACATCTTTATGTAACATTTATGTAAGAATGAAACCTTCAGAGTTTGCAAAAGAAATTATTACATGTACAAATGAGATCTCTATCATCACGTGATAGTGCTAGGAGAGGGCAGGGAGAAATAAGAGGTATATGTAAACCAATAGATGCATTCACTAAAGACCTAAAGACATGAAGCAGAAATGACTGTCCCAGGATCCAAACAGCACAACCAGTGAGAAATAAAATAGGAGTGAGAAATGCCATTGTGAGCAAAGGGAGCTGGTTTGGAAGGAATGCAGCACAAGCAATGTAGTGCTACCTCTGCCTGCACCCGGGATGTGCCAGCCCCCTGGATTTTCTCGGGCAGGAAGAAACCTGTAGACAGGGCATTGGGAAGACTTCTTGGTAAGTGCAATCCTAATGTATTGCTCCATTTTCATACCTGTTTCTGTGATTGACAGCATAAGTTTTGATCCTTTTTGATAGAAAGCGGCATGCTTAGGCTTTTATCTCTTTAATTAATCCCCAGGAAACTGAACACAAATTGCTCCGGACTCAGAAGCTGTCAAACGTGTTACCAAGGGGCAGATGGTTTGTGAAATGCCATGCAGACTTTACAGGTTTCAGAGGCCCAGCAACTCTACAAGGCAGTCCTCTACTGACCTGCAAGGCCCTGGTTGTAGGCTGATAACAGCAAACACCAAGACTGTAAGAAGATCTCAAGATTCAGCAATAACTCCAAACTCATCACAGTTACCTACAGCAATAAAATTTCTCTTTACACTGCCATTACTTTAAAAAAACCCATTTCTGGGTTTTAAAAGCAAACCCAAGAGTTTTGCTTGCACACACTACAGTTCAGAATGTGAATGCAAAAAAAAAAAAAAACCACCAAAAAACCACCAACCCACAACCAACCAACCCTGTTCACAGTACTTACAAAATGATGTGTTTAATAAACAGTTTCTGCACATACAATCACAAAATACAGTGGGGATTGCAGGTGTGGCAAAACAGGCCAGTTCCCCTCTTTGGTGCTCCCGAGAGGATCTGGAAGTATACCTCCGAGAGCTGTAGCAAGTCTGCACCTTCCAGCTAACTTCTGATGAGACCTTGGGCAAGTAACTTAATTCTTCTGCACCTCAGATAGCCAGCCATAAAAATTATGCTCTCATTTGAAATACTTTACTGACCTTGCTTATTTAGACTGTAAATTTATCAGAACGGATGCTGGTACTTACTATGTGTTTGTAGAGCAGGTACAGAGCGCCTAACCTTGGCTGGACATCACAGATGACCCACCATGCTGTGAGAAACAAGTAGCCACGTGGTGTAGCTTATCAACAGAAAAAAACCCAGTGTTTATCTCTCTCCAGTCTCATGCTTCTACCTTCATGAATTCAAAACAGTATACGAAGCACTTCAACAGCACTTTAGATATGCATGAACAGTGTATTTTTCTTTGTAAATTTCTGCATTTACCTCTTACATGGAGAATGGAAGACAGTGGCTTTGGCCTTTCCAGTATATGAAGACATTTATTACACTCTTCTATTTCAACAGCAGTTTCAGTTTGGTGTAAATCCTCTATTACATGACTTGTCTCAGTTCAAAAAGCTACTACTAGAATGCACTAGTACTCCAGGTCCTTGTACTAGATTTAGAGAGGATATTTCATACTTCAATGCTATTGTCTTGTCAAAGGCAGAAAAAAAAAATCTGCATATAAAACATGCCTGTGCCTGTTAGTTCAACTGAGGATGGAGGCAGTGGGTGGCTTCTGGTTGAGGACGCCAGTGGGACAATCAGTGGCAGAGTAGTTTATAGCTCCAGGAAAGCAAGTGCCAGCACTGCATAGTAAGCGCTCCCGTGTAGAGACGCACAAATGGGTTAATACGTGTCTTTTTACCAGAATGGTCACCTGCCGCTTAACACATGTAGCAAAATCCTCTCTCAGCTGCAGGGTCTGCAAAGTCCTGCAGACAGTGTATCCTGAGCTAAGTGCTGCTCTCACAGGCCAGGTCAAGCTTTGGTCCCTAAACTTATGCTGCTCTCACACCTCTAATAATAACTACACACAAAAGAAGAAATGCATCCACTCTTGTTCCTTATGCAAATTTTAGCAATTATTTTGCCTAAAGGCATTTTCTTATTACTTGTAAATGCCATATGTGAGGAGTACTGCCCTCAGAGCATCCCTTGGTAGACTCAAACTCACAGCAGGCAGTGCTATATCCACTATGGAGGACAAAGCCTTTAACTTCCCTCCGCAGCAAAAGAGCAGTGTCCTGCCAGGACCCATTGCTGTGCAGCAGAATCAGGGCATGACACAGGGTTGCTCAGGGACCAGCTTTGCATTAGGTGAAATAAGGATTTATTTAGCCCCGGTGCTATGGAAGCAACAAGGAAATGCCAGGGAGGCTAGAAAGCAAAGAATTAAAGGAGGCAGATAAGATCTTTCCAGTATAAAAAATAACTCTGAAAAAAATATTGGAAGCAGTACAACTGGGTTCACTGGAGTCAGCCATTGAAATTTCCATGCTACAGGTTTTGGAGCATGCAAGCTGAGACATGCAAAGCAGGTCAGTCAGAGATGCTGACCGTTTTCAATACAGTTACTGGCTGCCAGTGGTGTTTACCATCCACTTTCCACAAGGACAACAGATTTCGCTCTCTCCCTCCATCAGCAGAGAGTTGAGCTTTGCAGTTATGATGAAAAATCCTCTCCTTTTTGGTATAATGAAAAAAAACCCTACCCAAATTCAGAGTACAGAACCACCCTTCGCAAGCAGTCCAGCTGTGCAGAAAAGATGCATTTGCTGTATGGCTTCACACTGTACTCCCCAGTGAGGGGGGCTGCACTTCCCAACAACTCTCACACTGTGTGGCAAGGGAGAGAAACAGTGAAATACAGCCGGGAGACAGGCAGTGGCAAGGCAATGATTTGATATTTCCTCCTCCTTCAGAAGTTCTTTACCAACATTGAGTACCACATGGTGGTGCTTGAGTCAGAAGTGACACTGGCAGTGAATGAAACCAGGCAGAGGTGGGGGAGGATGGAATTATAACCCTTCCTTTCTTCTCACACCTCCATTACTCTGCCTGCAGTCGCTGAAGCTGACAAGAAGACACTGCTGGATCTCCTGCTCCACTGCGGATCTTCTCCAGTCTTGCTTCAGAGAAATCACACCCCTCTTTCTACTGAGACACCATTCTCATCAAGGCAGCCACTGCTTGATGAGGACCAGTCAGTCTGCAGCCAGCTCTGTCCCCGTGACCACACACCTCCACCCAGATGCTCAGCCTCATCTAGCTTTTTCTTTACTGAGCTTTGAATATTGTAATACCTGACTTCCCAGCTACGTATGGATGTGCGGTGTTTGTAAGCTGTTTGCCACCAGCTGTACCTTATGAAGTACAGTGCCGTGGAGAGAAGATTTTAAGGTCACCAAGGTCTGTTCTGGATGGCAAACTTCATGTTTATTTGTTGCTGCTTACAGAGTAGGGCCCCATGACATAGAAGGATCAAAGCAGGTATTTCTTTGAAATAGAGGGGAATCAGAATACATGGGAAACACAGAAAATAACAAAGCAGGTCACCGTGGGTCCAATTGCTGCAGACTTAAGACATCAACAGCGATCAGGGGGAAAGCCCAGGAGAAGCAGAGCAGGCAGCAGGGGTGCAGAGAGCCTTGCTAGGGGCCAGGGATTGCTCCCATCTCTTGCCACTTATCCCCACAATCAGCTGACTCCTGCAGCAGCACCTGGGGGAGGCAGCTCTGGACCCAGGCAGGCTTCCAGGGAGCCCTGCCTGTTTGCGGCCAGAGGCAAAAGCTCGTGAAATCAGACTGTGCAGCTGAAAGGCAGTTATTCTGCCGTCTTTAGTTTTTCTTAAGACAGATAAAACATTGGTCTACAAGCCAAAGTCTGCTGTGCCATGCTGTCAGCATTTCTCGAAGATGACCTCAGCATTTGCTTATTCTGACATCACTGTCAGGAGCAATATAATTCAGGCTGGTGTCCTGTGAAATGCTCCCTGGGCAAATTTACAAAAGAAATAAGGCCATTTGCCTTCTGAACAACCAGCCACTATGTACATATCTTTCCAAACTCTCTGTGAATAGTAATGAGGGGGTAATGAAACATTCCCTTTCATCCCTCAGAAGATTCACTGCTGATCATTTCCAGTGCGTTAAGAAATGAGGGGGCAAACCCTGAGGCCTTCATATAATTTTCAGTAGTCTTTTTTTGGAGGAAATACTGGAGCACAGGTCTCCAAATATTCTCAGGATACTTTTCATCTGGTAGAGAACTAAAAGTTGCTAGTTCAACACTTGCTGAGCAAAAGAAACTCTGGTTGAAAAAGAAGGTAAAAAATTTTTCTGAAATGAAGCAGAGTGACCTAAGCTCTAGATTTTCTTTTAAATACCAGAAATAGCCTTGCTCCTTTTTGATAAACCCCATCGCCTCAGAAAAAATTTCCAGCCTTGTCTGAGTGAACATTATATCACAAAAGAAATGAGGACATCAGAAGCTGGACCAAACTAATTCATACAGTATGGCAAACATATTGAACATGTTGTGTCAGTTAGCAGAAGATGAGCATTTTTACTGTGCTAAGATGAGCATTTTTACTATTAACATTTTTACTAGTGAATTATCATGCACTTTTTGATATTGAGTACCGAACACAGCACAGACAGCACTCTACCTCTGTTTCAGACAACATGAAATCACTAATTCAAATTGCAGTTCAATCACATTCAGCTGAAAAATCAGCCTCTCTAAGTCCCAATTTATGTTACCGGATTACAGTTGTATTTCCTTCATAGTAAGTAAAATGCAGATGCCATTTAACTACATACAGAAGGGTTCAGGGTATGTCAGAGCATCTTTGTAGTAAATGTTTTATATCCAGCTTAAACTAGAAAGCGCAAATAATTGAGGCAAGGACCTCTCCAGCCACCACCCTTTATGCGACATTCCAAGACATGACTTGCTTAGGAGAGGTCTCAGTTCCTATTATGGGAAAAGGCTTCTGTTTTTTGATTCACCTTCAAGATGTCTTTTCTCCACAGCTACGACCAGATTCTAATAAAAATATACAGTCAACTAAAGCATACCAGGAAATGTCTTTGGTGACTCTCACAAATATGACATGACTGGTGACATGACTGCCATTGAACTAGGTAACTGGATATGATACTAAGGGTGAGAAATGCATAGAGATCCAAAAATTCAGCAGTCTTTCAAGCTAATTCCAAGCTTCCAAAGACTTGCAGTACTGCTTTAAGTTACTTACAATCCTGCTCTAAGTTTTCAAACTTAATGCGGTTAGTCAAAGTATGTTACAATGATCTACAACAGGATTTCTTCAAACAGGAGCTAAGTCCCATACTTATTCTATACTGCTGTTGCTATTGCAACATGAAAAAAGATAATCTCCATTCAGATTATAGTGGCTGCAGAACTGTACAGTTGCCATCACATCTATAGCTCAGAGGAGGAATTTTATTAGGGGAGCTTTATCCTCATATGGACTCTGCTTAGATGCCTGTGATTCAAAGGGAAATCGTGTTACTACTGCTCTGCAGCATGTCTTTGCTATTCAGTATAACTATTTGCTATTCAGTATAACTGTAAAAAAGCCCATGAAGTAATCCAAAGGCAAAACTTGAAAATAATTGCCTAAAGCCGCCCATATATTTTGCTGGTGCCTCATTTGTTACTGTGCTTATAATATGCCTGTAGTGCTGCAGCACTGTTAAAAAGCAAGAGTTAGAGGCTTCCTGTGTTTGCTTTTTGTTGAAGTCAGTGCTAGTGATGTTTGAAATGAAGTGAGGCCTTAGTAGTGCAGAATTTCATTTCTGTGTCATGACAGAATTCTTGCTTTACATGGGTAGCAGCGAGCCCGGTGTGAAACTAGGAAATAAATGCAAAATTTCCTCCCTGCCTGCCCTCTCACACCCTAGTGGAGCACAGACAAGGACTCAGTTATCTGAGGCTGTCCTCAGCCACAGGATAAGCTGTGAAAGATATTTTTGGGTGGGAAAACAGACACGGTTTTAGTCTTATTAAACAAACAGCCTGTTGTTTAGCTAGTGTTAAACTGAGTGCAGTCAAAACCCACTTCCCACATGAAGCTGATCCACTAAACAAAGCAGCAGCTCTGGTTTGCATTGTTCCCATGTAGCACAGATCTTGCCACCAGCAAGCAAATGGCTAAGCTTCATTCAGTTTCTCTTCTGTCTTGTAAAAGGTAGTTATGGGCCTCCTTCCTCTGAAATATAATTTTATATCTATCAAAATGCAAGGAGGCTTCATATTACTTAGATTGTGCTCCGAGATGCTGTAGAAACGGGTAAGGGCAAAACACTCTCTTCCTTGGCTGCACATTGGCATAGTTACCTCACAGATCACCAGCAGAAACAAGGGGAATGCTTGCAAGGCAAACTGGACTCCTCCATTCTGTTCGCTGCAGAAGGAGGATATGGACATGTCACACCACATGGTTTCAGAGCCACATCTGGTTTTAGGAGGATGGGATGCTAGGACAGTGGGACAGAGAATAAATCCTGCAGTCCCTTAAAACCTTACCAATGCTGTAGATTTTTCCAAGCAAAAAATTTAAATCTCACAACCTTCCACAAACAGGTACTCCAGAAACAATTTTGATCTAGGTCAACTGAAACATCTTCCATTTTCATGACTGAACATCTTTTCCATTTGTATTTCAGACATTCTGTATGTTTTACCTTTTTTATTAAAATTAACATTACTGTACAAATGAGAATACATTTAAGAACAAAGAAGAACTTATATTCATTTTCACCTGAAGATGGAAGTGATGGTGAATACTGATTTTAAAGGAGAGAACAGCCTAAAGTTCTCTCTCCAGTGCTTTGTCCTCAGTGCACCAGTGAAGGCCACTAACGCTCTGCAGTCCTGCAGGAACATCTGGCCCCTGATAGCCACCAAATTCTGCTTCTCCCAAGGCCAGAGGTTCACCTACTGTATTTGTATTGCTGCATGATTGGCTGATCCCAGAATGGGATGTGAGACCAACCATGGGACTGAAGGTCTGGCTGTAACTCAGTTTCACTGTCACAAGAACCAGTGTTTCTGTTTGTTTGCTTGCTTGTTTTTGTTTGGTTGGGTTTTGTTTTAAAAAAAAATCGGAGGGAAAAAAGTTACAATTCTACAGTGTAGGTCAGAGTTTCAAGTGATGAGTGAATCAGAGAGACCTCTGTGGAAAGCACTCTGACTCACCATCAGGTGTTTTGCCTGCCATAAGTAAGAGTGAGGATTAAAAGAGAAAAGAGAGTGAAAAGAGAGTGACCCTCTGTAAGTTAAGTGGGCACCCATTTCAGAACATCTAGGATGGCCACTATAATTTTTCAAGGGAGGATTTACTGGACTACTTAGTGTAGAAGGAATTATTTTCAGTATCTTCATACACGAAGCAAAATTGTTAGTAGAGCAATGAGCATTCTGGTCTTCACAGAATCTTTGCATCTCTCTCAGGAAGTAAAATCTGAGATTGTGTAGTTACCTCCTGCTCACAGTGCAAATTATCCCTGCAGCAGTAATCCTGAAGGTGTGATAACTCTGCAGACCTGCGCAGAGATTGGGGCCATACCTGCACCAACATTCATGCTGCCTGCTCCCTTTCCACCGTGCTCACAGCAGTGTAGATGTGAGCAGTTCACAGCCCTGAGGCAGCTCTTGCACACGAGAGACGAAAAGGAAAGCTCCTTTCATACTTCCCCTCTCTGTTTAAAGACTGGGCCAAATCTGCAAGAAATTATATAATACACATTTTAAATATATGCAAAAATATACATAAAATTAGGTAAAGCAGCTGCATGCTATGCTAATGCTGCCCAACCTGCAACTGCAAATCCTCTTGTTAAAGGTAGGGAAGTGTTTTGCTTTTAAGGTCTGCTTCTGTATTGTAAGCCATATTGCAAAACTTCTTGCTATCTGAGACCTTCCTGGGCAGTTGTAAGCTCAGTCTTCAGCAACTCAGGATATGTTTTCCTTCAGCACAGTCATTAGTGGAGAGCATAGCAGGTGTTCACTTCTTGTTTATCAGCAAATCTCCATCATCTCTAGCTCTACCTTCCTTTCCATTTGACTTCAGAAGCCATTTCCACTCCCTGCAGCCCACACAGTGTCAGTATTTGGGGTGAAGGGAGGGAATCTGGCATGCTCTGTGACTCTCTCTTGAGGCAACAGTGCTCTGGGCAAATTCAACTCCTCTTGAGGGTGCAAGATCAGCCTATGTCAAGCCATTCATTTCCCAGGATGTGATTGATCACAGTAGTCACAGGGTCTGGCTTCCTTCCCCTGCCTGAATAGCAAACTTTAGAACAGGTTATTAACTAATCATGAATCTGGAACTGGAAATAGGGAACATTTGGGTATGAATTTTCAAATGGATATCACTGGCGACTGGCCTCGTAAAACTTCTCAGTTCTGCAGACGTGCTGATGAATACAGCACCAGAGCGTACTGCGCTTATTGTAATCATACACGAAGTGGTTGAGCCAAATTGTCATTCTTATCTGCCAAAAGACTTTGGGGCCATCTTTTTCCATTATTTGAATGTTTGTAGTCCTGGCTCAGCTCTGATTTTTTAGGCTGATGAAGGACAGCTTTCGTTTTCCTTACCTCACCTGTCATCTATGGAATCAAGCTTGAATTACAGTTTACTGCTTAAATATCTGAAGGAAAAGAATGGGCAACCGGCAGAGTTCAAAGCTGAGAGATCTGTGGCTGCAGTCCAGGCACAGCATCAGTGCCCCACACAGAGAGAAATCAGACATCCTGACTTGCTTCATTGCCACATCCACCTAGATGGAGGTGTTATAATTTGGGTCTTGCTCCTGAGCAGAGTAGAAAGGTAC
This sequence comes from Bucorvus abyssinicus, assembly GCA_009769605.1. Taxonomy (NCBI): domain Eukaryota; kingdom Metazoa; phylum Chordata; class Aves; order Bucerotiformes; family Bucorvidae; genus Bucorvus; species Bucorvus abyssinicus. The sequence goes on from CM020063.1 coordinate 27,975,664, forward strand.
AATCGTGCTGAAGTTCAGAGGTGGCAAAGCAAAAACACATCTGCCCTCTCCATGCGCTGCCCATCCCTGGCACCACCATATGTCAGTGCAGATGTGGCCCAACTTGGTCTTCGCCATTTGCCTGCCAGTGAGACACAGGGGTGCAGGGGCATCTCCTGTGAGGCACCCAGTAACCTTCAGGGTTGTGTGTGAGGACTACCAGTCTGAACATAAATGAACAGCCTGTCTGCAACACGGTACAATTATTGAATGGCTTGCTGAAATTTTCCATGCAAATTTTACACCTTTGCACTTTAGGGTTATTGCTCTGCTTGTAGTCCAGTGAAGAGAGTGGGAAAGATACTCCTGCTGCTCTTTGCAAAAGACCTGCTGTTGTGGATTAGGATTTGGTGGGGTTTCAGCAGCCGGAGAAGGAGGCTGCCGCCTTGGTTTTGGCTCATTTTGGTAGCAGGGGATGGGGCTACTAGCTTGGTTCCTGTAAGAACCGGTATCAAATGGCCCCTTGATGCCAGGTTTGCTCCCGCCTCTGGCCCAGGCTGCACCAGTCAGCGCCGCTGCGAATAAGCCTATTTAAGGGGGTAAACACCTTTTGCTTTCTGGTGCTCTCTTCTGTTTTGGAGGGGGTAGGACAGAAAAGGAAGAACTAGCCACGTGGTCACCGAGGTAGCCAGAAGGGGTTTGCAGAGTGCAGACTGGTACAGTGATTTTCTTCCTTCAGTCTGTGGTAAGTGGGCTAACCAACCCTTTGAGCACTGGCGGGGAAGAAACAGGATACAGAGATGCCAGTGATGAAGAGGATTTGGGCTGCGGAGAGCTGGAGACGCCCTGAAAATGCAGAGACTTTGAGAAAATGCAAATGACTTTGAGAAAGGTTTGGCACCAGGCTCGGTGCTGGGAGAGCTGAGCCCAGGAGCAAACCTGTCCTCCTACGTGGACTGGAGGTGTTCCTGTCGGAGTGTCTCCTGTGGGGGTGGGAATGCCACATGGCCAGAGGGAACATGTGAGGCATGTGCTCCATGGATTGAGGAGCTGGAACATCATGTGGAGGGTTAAAAATGACTGTGCCCCCACCCTGTGTTTCACCACCTCCAGGGGGAATGTGGGGGCAGGAAGAAAGTAAAGCCAGGCTGGGAAAAAGGGAGGCAGTGGGGAACGTGTGTTTAGGATCTCGTTGTTGTCTTTTCTGTCCTACCCTAATTTGATTGGTGATTTGTTTGTGGTTTTGTTGTTTTGAATTAAATTTATTTTGTTTCCCCTAGTTCAGTCTGTCTTTTGCCTGCAGCCATAAGTGGTGTGTTTAGCCCTCCCTTATCCCCTGCCGTGACCCTTAAGTAGTTGTTTTGTTTTCTTCTCCTGGAGGAAATAAAAACAACTGCATGGCTTTAGTCACAGGCCAGGTCTAAACAGCAACACCTGCTGATGCTGCTGTCTGTGGTTTCATTTATCCCTCATCTACTATGACTGTCTCATTCATCTGTTTTGTATCAGGCCTTTCATTAAACCATTGCTTTTCAGTACCTTTTAAAACAGAGAGAGTTTGCTCTGCAATTATGCATACATGCATTTCTTAATCCAACCAAAATAGCTGTAGCCTTCATGGGGTCAGATTTCTACATGCTGCTGCTGGCACAGACACACTTCTACATGAAGCAGGCAGAGTTTGCAGAATCCACTGACCATCTGTGTGTACGAGAATCAGCCTTATAATACACATTGGTTGGCTGCACTCTGGGATATGAGCGTTCGTAAACAAATCTTTCCTGGCATGAAGAATTCAGTCTACAATAAAGGAAACCCCTTTGAAACATCAGCTCTCATCCACGGTACTTAGTGTAGAAGAGAAATTTTTCCTTTAAAGTCGTGAGGATTGGGATGTATAAGCAGCCTCAGCCCTAAGATCAGACAGAGACTAAACACTGCTCGCAAAACTACCTGCTTATAAACTGTTCCTACATAAACCAAAAAGAAAAAAATAAAAAACAAGATCTGGTCAGACCTGAAAACTGGGAAAATAAAGATTTTCAAGAACACTTTGGAGAGCCACAGCAAATTCTTCAATTTTTTCTGCTTCTCTGCTGATCTCTCTTTGGACAGAGCAGAGCTTATTGGAACAGTACCTTTCAGAGAGGTTTTAGCCTATCGCTACCACTCCTGCAGTTTACAGAGATCCCCTCTTGCTGTAACTATGGCTACCTGTGCCCAGCTGCTCTTCCTGCTTATGTGTGGGTCCAGCTGAGACTGACTTTATGGTGACTCCAAGTAACCAGCCCTCTAGTAAAAGCCTAAACCTCCTGGAAATGTTGTTAGACATTGTCGTAATACCTTTTCCATGAATCAGTAGATAACATTTAATCTCTTGCCATAACAGAGAATACCTGTTACACTGGAAAATGAGTATCCTTGATTTTGAAACAAGGGTAACAAGTTTTTCTCTCCAGACTTCTAAAGTGTTTGATACTACTACTCATTTATTGTACTTTAAATGCAGCTTTCCATTGCCGATGACAAGGTGGTCCTGAGTAAGTATGGCAAGGGCAGCACTGCTCTGGGCAATCTGAAGCAACACTGTAATTACAGGTTCCACATTAAGGACATGCTGATCTCATTTGGTGATGTCACTGCAAGCAACAGAAACCCCCTTAGCAGTGAAGACAAGTCAGAAAGCCATGAACACAGCTATGAGGTCTTTGCAAAGCAGAATAGAAGCAGGTGTTCCAAATAAGAATAAGTACATGTTTAAACCGTGCCAATCATAAAGCAATGGGGTAGCACAAGGAAACCCTTCCTGGACTGCAGTGATAAACCCCTGGCGTCACCAGGACTGTGGAGTCAGCAAAATTCCACAGCGGTTGGGCTAATGCCAACATATTCGGCAAGCCTCGTTTTCAAGTTCAGGTGTTTTTCCTCAGCTGAATTAACTGAGGTGAGAAGAACAAGTATCTGCAAAGCTTGCAGAATTCACAGACCATTGCTTGACAAATTTGCTTTCATGTTTCCTTTCATTTTCTCAGATTAAAAGAGGGAAGAAGAGAAGTGACCTGGTGTTTCTTGGCCTACCTCCTAGCTCAGCACTGTGAGCACAGATGCTGTCCTTTCCAAATTTCAAAACTGCTCCACCTACAGCATGTTGAGTTTGGTGGACATCCAGGTTGTTATGGTAGTGATGCACAAAGCATCACTAAAAGCATTCCCCACTCTGAATCCCCAGAGGCAGCAAAGAAGAATCAGATCATCTGACAAACAAAATCACCTGGTTGGGGAGACAAGTGACTGTAAGAAAAATTTTTTGATTAGGAGAGAAGATGTGTTTTCAGGAATGAACAAGATGTCATCAGGCAAGGAGAAAAAAAAATCTAGGAAAAGCATCCCAGACGCCTTAGACATCTTTGACCTGTGCCCAATGGATGTTCTGGAGCTTTAAGGAAAATGCGTTTCTTGTGGTGACCAAGACACTGACTGAGCAGGTTGGAAAGTATTGCGAAGCCCTTCCATTATATGCTTCAGTTAGCGTAAGATGCTGGGGGGGAAAAAAAAAAATTAAATTGGAGTGCCCACAGTACCGGGTGAAGTAGAAAGACAGACAGAATGAAAGCCTGAAAATTAAGAGTGTTGACCAGGATCTCCTAGCTAAGTCTTGATCATGGAGCGTCCACCAACCATTTTAGTTCCTCCACATGACATATGAGACAACCCATTTGGCATGCCCACGGGAAAATCCACCTTATACTTTCTGTTTGCTCACACATTTTCAGGAGATGCCTGTATACCTTTGCAGAAACACTTTCTGAGCAGCCCCAACAAGACAAGATAGCTGCTGTGCCTCCCAGAAGATGGCTAGGGCCATTCGCAGAAAGGCCAGAGAGGACTTATTGGCAGCTTGACCTCCATGCCACTTAGGTTGCCAGGGGCTGGTTTGGCTGGGAGGTGCTCGCTTTCCGGTCCTCGTTTCATGCTGCACAGGTCCCACCACAGCATGGCCTTTCCCTGTGAGCAGCCTGTGCACCCGACAGGCTGCCTGCATAGCTTCACGGGGTCAGGCAGCCCTGCCACACTTAGTGGCTTCTCAAAGGTGCTGGTAAGTTTGTGAATAAAAGGAATGCAGTGGATGTCTTGTACTTGAGTTTTCATGAAGTCTTTGGCAGGATTTCACAGCAAAGGTTATTAAAGAAGCTGTGTTATTAGGGTTGGGAGGGAATGCCCTTCTAAGAATTGAAAGTCAGTTAAAGGGTAAGAAGGAAAGAGCAGGGCCAAATGTCACACCTGGTGATGGAGAAGAGTTAGTGGTGATAACCCATGGAGGAAGGTGCTGGAATCATTTTTATTCCACGCTTTCATCAGTGACCTACAGAATGAGTTGAACACTGAAATACTTACGTTCGCTGATGGCAGTTGAGGTCCTTCAGTCAGTTGCCAGCTGTGCCTATGGTAAGATGCTCCAGAATTACTTTAGCCAAATTAATGCGTGGGCAGATGAGCATTCGTGTGGATAAATGTAAGATAGTAGATTTGAACCATGTCTACGTGATACTGAATCTGGGACTGACTGTTACTCTTTAGACAAGAGGTCTTGGAGTCACCATGGGCAGCCCCCTGAAATCATTGGCCCAGTGTTCAGGAGGAGCTAAAATATCCAACAAAAGCACAGGACATTGTAGGGAAGTGTGCTGAGACCAAGACAGAAGGTGAAGTTTTGCTGCTGTATGAAACGCTTGTTGCACCCACTTTAGACAGCTCTGCACAGCTCTGTTTTCAGCGTCTCAGGAAGGAGGTTCAGCGGATAGGGGAAGTGCAGAGGATGAATACAGCAAACAAGGGTGTCACATTAAAGGCAGGTTTTTAATGTTTGCCTGCCAGAGCCCAAAGGGCTTTCACTGAAACAGTTTCACAAAATCAAAAAATAGTAAAAGTTTATTAAAGGGACAGATAGAATAGATTTGGAAATGCCACTGTAGATGCACTCATTGCAATGGTGCTAATTAATATGTAATAGTAATGCTAGCAAAAAGAAAACCATCCCAGTTATTTTTCACCATATGGTGAAGGTGCAATTCTTACCTAGAGGACATCCCTGTCTTGGGTGGAGGAAGAGGAGTGCAGCCCATTGACTGTCCCTGCTTAGATCTTCAGTCTTTTTCCCACAAAGAGGTATTTCCATTCATGGCTTTTTATACCTTAACTCCGGTTTTCTGTGTCTCTTATGTGAGGTATAGCATGATTTGGGTGGAGGGCTGAGTAACACAGCCGTCTATGTTTAGCGTGTACTGCTCTAGGCTCATTAGGATATTGAGGCATGAATTTTAATATTGATTTTGCAGTTAATTAGGCAAATGTCATTGCTTGGGCACTGGGATCTTCTAAATCTGCTTGCTTTCTTAGTTTAGCCAAAACAGGGCCATCTTATCTTCACAAGACTCCCTCCTTCAGCTATTCACTATGGCAGATCAAGGAATCTCCACCCCTAGAGATACCACAGAAATCTCATGCTCTCAAGCACCTTAACCTTTTGCACAGAATTCCCACACAAGGAATGGTGCAGCTGTCTATGAGGGGAGACCAGGAAGGCTGCCACCCTTTGGGCAGAGGGCTAAGTGGAATATGATCTATGTTTCCAAAATGGTTAAGGGGTAAGCTGAATAGGGAACCGCTGTTCACTAAATCCTGCAGTCAGACAATTAAGGGACTTGCAATTAAATCCATAGCAGGTAAGCCTAAACCATATAAAACACAGTACTTCTTTACCCAGCAAGTAGTAACTTCTGTAATTTGCTGCCACAGGGGTCTGGCATGGGTGGCATCAGCATGGTCAGAAATGGTTTTAGATGAATGCATAGGGCACAGTTATACAAATGGATCTGGACAGAATTGCTCAGATATGAATTCACCAACATATCTAATGCAAGAGTTATGGCTGTGGAGTCCTAGGAGGAAAGAAGTTCCCAGGGAGGGCTGGAGCTTACATTTGTGGCCCAGAAACCTCTCCCATTGCTGTGGTGGGAGACAGTCTTCAGGGCAGGGGACTGCCAGCCTGATCCCACCGGAAACTCCTTACACCCTTAATGCATCCCCATGTCTTTGGGCAACAAAACTTATCACATCTGGATCTCAAATGGGCTGCTGGAAGATTTCTTTATCGGTTTCCCAAGGTGCTAACTTCCAAGTGACTCACATGCATCCTTATAATCCTCTCGGATCATAGAAACATATTAGGCATCACTTTGCAAGCAGAGCATTGAGGCAAAGGAGAGTGAGTCCCTCACCTGAGGACATGCAAGCTCTTTGCAGTCTTGCTTGGAATTGAGCTCTTGTGTCCTAACTTAAGGGCCTAGTTTTTCAGACCATTAAAACTAGAAGGCTATTCTCTGGCTAGGCTGGATGTGAGAAAATACAACAAGCCCTAGCACAGTGTGTAAGGTGCATGAGGAATGATGGGGGTTGTGTTATAAGCACCAACACCACATGATTATATTACATATATTGAAAGCCACGTACTCTGACACATAGGCTGACCAGTCATGCGTACCAGCAGCCAACAACATGCTGTGCTAGTGGGAATCCCCACCAATTTGAGATGCTACATCACAGAACATTTTCTCTAACAGAAAAATTTTCCGTTTCAGTGCCTGAAGAGACAGAGCAAGAGCTGCTGCACGTAGTAATCTTCAAAATGGTGCTCTCAGGATATTTATATATACGTACACAGCCTGGGGCAGAAAAATGCAGTGCTGTGACATGGCAATGATGCAATACTGGCCTCCTCAGAAGAAGTAGCAGCTCTACTGTGCACACCACAGGTTCACTGTCTGAGCACAACCAGGCATGACTCAGGACTGTCAGACTTAACAGCTGCCAAGGCAGCAGGACACATGCCAGTGCTAAAGGCCTGTCACTCTGCATCTTATATGGCAGTGCAGAAGGAATGTATGTGATCTACAGGATAGCTGTAACAACCAGCTACTAGTCACATGGGTACATAGAACTCCCAGGATAACAGTGCGAATACAAGCACTGTGGTTCAGCAGAGCTGCTGTGTCTTTTTTTTGGCTGTCATACCATTTGTGGTCTTCTGAAATCTGCCATCCATCACTCACCTTACTCTGCAGTAGCTTTAACACCGTGTGCTGCAGAAGAGCAGTGCTGCCAGGCAGGAGCTCACTTTCCCAGCTATGTCACCCTCTGTGGCACTGTCATTGAGTGGATCTTTTCTCATGGGGACAGTGAAATTCACATCTGACCTCTCTGAGCAAGCAGAGAACACTTACCTTGGTCATCTAGGAGGAAGCATTGTTTTGGGTGCCTTGCTCAAAAAGATCTGTCTTTCGTACTCCTCCTGTACATGCCCTATGTAAAATCAGACCCTTGAAACGTGTGAGGTTGGTCAACTTGAGGCACCCAAACTCATGCGCCGTTTGTCAGTTTATACTAGTGCTGACTCATTTGCTCCCAGAGTATTTGCATCAAGAAAGAAACAAGACATTTGGGCAGAAGCTCAACCACTCACGATATTCCCTATTGTAACCTCTGCAGAAGGCAGTTTTCAGAAGCTTTCACAGTTCCAGTAGGCTGGCTTTTACACATGAGTGCCACTGGTATCTTAATGCCTTCACCTCCTAACCACTTACCTTGGCATTTATTAATTTATTTGTTCAAATATTAATCAGTGTAGCAACCGCATTGCTGAATCTCTGTAGTCTTTTATTTACCCTACTTAGAATTCCTTCACGCACAAGACTGGCACAACTCCTAAAAGACACAAAATTGATGAAGGACTGATTTCCACTGTGATAGTAGGAGTTGTCCATCTAACTTACAAAGTAAGAAAGCCTGGCACATGGATGACATTAGATGAGACTCTTTACAGTAAGTGCTCCAGTCTGGAGATTTAATAGGAGAGAAATAGACCATCACGTGAATGCAAAACTGATAAAACACAAACCAATCCTTTTTTTCTTTTCTTTTTTTTTTTTTTAAACAATGAGGCTTCGGTTGCATTATTCTTGGCAGAGCTGATTATTCTACCAGCAGTGCAACAACAACTACACAGTTTCTATGGACGTAAAGATGAGAGAAATACCATACCTTAGCTAAATTCTTTCTGCACGTACTATGTCCTTCTTCCCTCTCCCTGCTTTGCAATCATTTCCACAGATAACCTTATCTTTGCTTGCTTGAAGGCTTTAAGTACATGCTAGTAACTCAAAGACAAAACATTACAGTGATGCTGTAGATAAAGTTAACTACATCTCAGAAACTTTCAGAGCAAACAGCAAGGACATTGTAGTGTCAAATATTGATATTGTATCACAGAACCTGTAATAACCAGATTAAAAACCAGTTCATTGATAAGTTGTCAAATGCAGAATTATTGTCCACTGGAGCATAAACATTAATTACTACAATAATGAGAATATCTTTCCAGTAATTTCTTGAGATCTAATGTCATTTGATCATTACAAGCCTTGTGAAAAAATGGCTGGTAGGTGGCTCAGGTAGCAAACATGTTAGAGCCAATATCAAAATAAAAGACACCAAAGCCAAAACCAAAGCTTTGCTGAGATTTACTAATGCTGCTAAAGGCAATGGTATCCCATAGCACAGGGAAAGACTGTGGGCGCTTCCAGAATGCTCCCCTTACCTGTTGTGCTTGTGGTTCACCAGCACAACCTAGCCTGAAAGCGGGGGCTGAGGACTGGGCAGCGGCATTGCTCCTCATCTTCTTTTTGAAGATCAAAAGACTTTCCTCTGTCGATTCCTTATAGTGGCTCCATGCTGGCAGAGCTGCCAGGCTGTGGGTGAAGGCACCCAGATGTTCAGTGGGGATGTCAGGTGGGGAGCAGCCCCAGCCCTGCTGTGCACTGGACATTGGTGACCTGGCAGGAGAGTGCTGCAGGGGGTGAAGACAAAGGAACAGCAGCTGGTCCTGACAGGAGGCTCCTGCCATCAAAACATCTAGGGCACAATGTGAGGATCTAGTAATAAGACAGTTATTACCTATCTCTATGTGATTATCTTACTATTTACAAGAAAAACCAAGCAATCCATTTTTCTGTTTTAAAAGAAAGAATATAGCCTTATATCCATCAGCCATTCTTCACATTTTTTTCTTTTTTCTGCCTGCCAACTGTGGGGCACTACATGAAGTCAGGATTCACACCAAGAAAGAGTATAGCTCTCGACATTCTGGAGGGGATTTTGCCATCTGAAATCAAACACTGACAGATGTAATGGCAGGAAAGCTCACCAATGACATCAGCATGCAGTTGACATATACTTTGAATACTAGTGTGAAATAAAGCAACATTATCAGAAACAGAAATGAATTTCAGTTATATGGTTCTCACCTGAATCTCAAAAATTCCCAAACAATGTTAAGCTGGAGCTTTTTGAACCTGCTTTCTCTTTACCTCTCCCTCAAATGAGTTTTGTAGTTGCAGATCCCTTTCTCTGGACTTTGGATAACTTCATGGATGTGTTTGGATCCAGACTCTGCCTTCTGATTCATCTCCAATTTGGATATGGGTGAAACGTCTCCTATTTGGTCTGAATTTCAGTAGAAACACAAGTTTTTGCACAACTCAGATTCATTTAATTTGCGGTCTCCTGCTGAAGCAGTAGTAAATGTAATCAGCAGTTCCTTTTTTAACCTCACTTACCCAGCCAATGAAGGTCACTGCACAAGATATCCCAGGTTTGCCAAAAATTGGAAAGAATTAGCGAGTAAATCTCATCAAGGAGTGCTAATCCCCTGATTGTGCTTGGGACTATGGCCGTAAAAACACTGTCGGCAGATACCCTCTGTGTAGAAACGACAGAAGCACCTGTGCCCTGAGAGATTCCCCACAAGCTGCCTGACTACGCCTTGGAGCGCACCCCTCTCAGGCTCAGCCTTGGTCAGTGGCAGGTCCATCTTGGATGGCGTTGGCTCTGTCAGACTTGGGGGAAGCTTGTAGCAGCTTCTCACTGAGGCCACCCCTGCAGCCGCCCCAGTACCAAAACCTTGCCATGCAAACGGCATATACTAAAGAGTGATCATGTCTCTAAGATGCATCCAGGGACATCACGCAGTGGCTGAAACACTCTGTAAAAGGTGGCTGAGAGAGGACTGCACTACGATTCCTATTTCATCCTGCAATTGGGGCTATTAAAGTTTTATTAGAAAATCACAAAGGGGTGGTATTTGAAAGCTCATGTGTTAATGCCAGAGTGGCGAGATAGGTCAATGTACCATATAATTTTCTGCAAACATGAGCTGAAAGGGATAAAGCAAAAAACAACGGTTTGAATATGTGAAAGCAGACAAAGCAAAACCAAATGAGCAAGGAGAAACGGCAGTGTTTAAAATAGGGCAGCAGTCTTAGTATCTGACTGCATTTAATTTCAACTAATGACCAGGCTACTAATACAAGTTACAGTATCTTGGGACTAAAATGTTGAAGAAAACAGTAAGCTCTTGCTGAGCAGAGATTTTGCGATAAATGTAGTCACATACCTGTAACTTTTACTTCTGCAGTTCTTCTAGTGCTATAAAAAGGTAGGCACTCCAACAGCTTTGAAATTTCAGGTCTTTGACACATCTGGTTAAATCCAGTCCCACACACTTCCTCAATTGCTAAGAACTTAAAAGAGTACTTCAAGATCAGACTGAAGACAGCTGTCAGCAACTGCAGATAATGAAGAAATATTTCAAAATACAGAGATTTTGTTAGCAATAGCAGTTATTTTAAAGAGAAAAATAGTCGTAGTCACATGGTCACTTAGTTTAGAAAAATTCATCAATATAGTGTTATAAAAATATCAAAGTAATGAATTATTAAAACATTGTTTACCTTTTGCATGTGTGTGAATATAAAAATATCTGTGTTACAAGTACAGACAGTGTTTCTGTGCAACGTAAGTAGGTAGCAGAATAACACGAACTTTTAAGTGTCATGAGTGCAAGTATAGGTATGGATTTGCAGAACGGACTCCTGAAATAAATTACTGAAATGCTAAGTTTTGTTATTTGATGCTCATGATTTAAAACAACACATTAACAACACCTGGCCACCATTATTTGATTCATTAATGTAATCCAGGGAATTACATGCTATTAACCCAGGCCTGGGCTTCCTCATTACAACACCCTTAGAAACCAGTCAAGGCATAACAATGAATTTGGATTAATAAAATGACCCTTCAATATGTTCTAGTAAATGCATGTCTCAGGAACTTTGCATGGCCTGTTTGGATGCTTATGTAAACCTTCTTCTGTCTGCCACTGCTCAAAACACTTACTTTTCTTTTAATTGAATATCTCATTTTCTTAATTCCTGGCTATATAGAAATCCTGGACCTTTATTTCCTTGGTACATTCTAGCATCTTTACATTCTGACAAGTTGAGACGAGCACAAATTCTTGGAGAAAGCCTTCGTAAATAAAAACAACAATCCTGTTTTAAACTTTCACATGTAGTTCAAATGGTGGAAATAAAGAAGTACTTTTAAACATTTTATATCCCCCCCTGAAAATAGTTTTTTAATGAGAAAAAATGCTACATCATAGTTTTAGATTTATGGCCTCCATTCAATATGATACTTTGGCACAAGACTAACTTTAAATAAGAGAGTAGTCCTCTAAATTGAATTATTCACATTTCTAAATTAGATATGCACATAAATAATGAGTCCACATTAAGATTACCAGAAATTAAATCAGTCATTGGCAATAAATCCAGTCCCCATACAAGTTCAATGAAGAGGCTGGATCTTTTTTCCACATTTGTTATAATTCTAAAACTTAGTCTTAATTTTTGAATAAAATCTAATACCAATGCACAAAGCAGATGCAGAAATGCCAAAGGAAGACAAATCATCAAGGGCTATGCATTTCCATTTTCTTTTATTGCCTGAAAATAACCTCTTCCTTAAAAAAAAAAAAAAAAAAAAAAATTCAAACCAAAAATATTTTACTGCAGCTCTATTAAGCAGAAAAGGAAATCCTGGGGTCAATATTCCTAATATCCCTGGTCATGCTTTCCCATGATAGATGATTTGCACACCATGGAGGGTGTTCTTCATTAACATGAGCTTTCTACTAGGTTTTCATTAACCTAGTGTTAGGGGTTGCCAGTGTCGGATGGAACAGGGTCATCCCTCAACACCCATTCAATAGTAAAGTTATAGGCAGTCTCCATACAGTAATACCCAGAATGTACTGGTAACATCAAAAGTGGACCCAGGATATACCGACTCACTGCTAGTGCCGAGTAAGACACTCTCTTTGCAACATGTCCCATACCACTAATGCATAGGACGGTACCAAGCAGGGACAGAAAATAGGCTATATCCCCTGGCGATTCAGGTACTAAATCATACAGCAATCTCTGGGCATATTGCTTAGCAAACCGAGACAGTACTCTTTTCATTCCCATGTTTGAGACCACAATGTGAATTTGTTTCGGTTTCCAAAATATAAAATAGTTCGATTTCCCGGCCAATGCACCAAAAATGTCAGGGCTTGAGCCTCCGAGCAGAACTCAAGGTCCCTAACGCTCCTTAAATCCCTTATTGATACAGGGGAAAAGGGAAAACAAAACTCAAATCTTGGAATATATGGATGGGAAACGGAAACAAACTTTTAATAGAAATTCTAAAATACTATCGTATCACACAACTATATATTAAATGCAAAACAAGAAAACAATACAGTAAGAGTTAAAACACTGCAAAGGGAGGAAAAGGAAAAAACCTACAATTATGGCGGATTGGCCACAGGCCAGGAGATGACGTCACGCCAGGATGGCAGCTCAGAAGATGGCGTCTATCCAGAAGGGCGGCGGGCCAACTGATTAAAAGTTTTAACAGCTTAGAGAAGTATTTTAACGAGTTCGCAGGGAGACCTTTCTCAGTGTCTGTAAAAAAAAAACCATTCAAGGACACTCCTGACTGAAGTGGCGACTTCTTCAGATGCCGAAGAAAGAAGCCCTCGCGGCCGGAACGCGAAGGGGGGTGAGCTTCCCCCGCATCTGAATCCAGCGGTAGATTCTCGCCGAGTGAAAAATATCTCTTCTCTTACCCGATACGAGAGAGAGAGATGCTGACTGAGTCCCACAACAATTCACAGCAGAGCTGGGCGCCGATAGACAGAAACAGTTCTGAGCTAGGCCCCGGGTGGTGGGGCAGGCCACAGGCTTTTGGCCTGGACGGCAGCCAGCCCTCTCGCTGTGGCTCTTTCTCCGAAGCTGTCCGGTGTCCGAAGAGGAGGAGACTCCTCCTGGCTGCAGGTTTTAAGGAGTATCTGTCGGAAGAAATCTTTTGACCTGCACTTTTAGCCAATGGGATGCCGGGTTTATGGAACTTGTATGAAATAATCCCGATACTCTATTGGGCACATTTCCAAAAGAAGGAAGTCTTGGCTCAAACTGGGACACCTAGGTATCACAGTCTTTCCAAACTCCTCTGTTTCTGAAAGGGGATTAGTTACACGAAGAGCTGCGTTAGAAATCTCACATTACAGATCTTTCATTGTATGCACTTCAAAAAGACTTCAAGCAGAGAGATATATTTTTCTCATATTTGTTCCATGTTTTGTGCTACACATAAGCCACACAGCCAGATGTAAAAACTGACTGTGACCTGAAAATTCTGCATTCAACTGAAAGAACAAATATTTGAATGTCAGCCAGCTACAATATAAACTGAAATGGATTCAGAACAGTGATACTGGCTGGAAAAAGCAATGTAAGATTGATGTTGCTACTATTAGTGTATCATGGAGGTAAAGAAAGTGATAAATGATCATCATCTCAGATGCTTATGTACAAATCATAGAATCATAGAATGCTTTGCGTTGGAAGGGACCTTCAAAGGTTGCTTGAAGGGATCTGAACAGGCTGCATCAATGGGCCAAGGCCAATTGGATAAGGTTCAATAAGGTCAAGTGCCAGGTCCTGCACTTGGGTCACAACAATCCCCTGCAATGGTACAGGCTTGGGGAAGAGTGGCTGGAAAACAGCCCAGTGGAAAAGGACCTGGGGATGTTGGTTGACAGGTGGCTGGATATGAGCCAGCAGTGTGCCCAGGTGACCAAGAAGGCAAATGGCATCCTGACTTGTATCAGAAATAGTGTGGCCAGTAGCAGTAGGGAAGTAGTTGTCCCCCTGTACTCAGCACTGGTGAAGCCATACTTTGAATACTGTGTCCAGTTTTGGGCCCTTCACTACAAGAAGGACATTGAAGTGCTGGAGTGTGTCCAGAGAAGGGCAACAAAGCTGGTGAAGGATCTAGAGCACAAGTCTTATGAGGAGCGGCTGAGGGAACTGGGATTGTTTAGCCTGGAGAAAAGGAGACTCGGGGTGACTTCATCACTCTCTACCACAACCTGAAAGGAGATTGTAGAGAGGTGGGTATCCAAGCTTTCTCCCTTGTAACAAGTGATAGAACAAGAGAAAACAGCCTTAAGTTGCACCAGAGGAGATGTAGGTTGGGTATTAGGAAAAATGTCTTTACGGAGAGAGTTGTAAAGCATTGGAACAGGCTTTGCAAGGAGGTGGTGGAGTCCCCATCCCTGGAAGCGTTTAAAAGACGTGTGGATGTGGTGCTGAGGTACGTGGTTTAGAGACCCTGGCAGTGCAGGATGAACGGTTTGGACTCAATGATCTTAAAGATGTCTTCCAACCAGATGATTCTGTGATTCTGTGATCTAGCCAAACCTCCCTGCAGTGAGCAGGACATCTTCAGCTAGATCAGGTTGCTCAGAGCCCCATCCAACCTGACCTTGAATGTTTCCAGGGATGGGGCATCTACCACTTCTTTGGGCGACCTGGTCTAGTGTTTCACCGCCCTCACTGTAAAAAATTTCTTCCTTATATCTAGTCTAAATCTACCCTCTTTTATTTTACCCCTTGTCCAGTTGCAACAGGCCTTGCTAAAAAGATTGTTCCCATCTTTCTTAAAGTCTCCCATTTAAGTACTGAAAGGCCACGATAAGGTCTCCCCAGAGCCTTCTCTTCTCCCGGTTGAACAACCCCAACTATCTCAGCCTGTCCTCACAGCAGAGGTGCTCCATCTCTCTGATCATTTTTGTGGCCCTCCTCTGGACCCTCTCTGACAGGTTCATGTCCTTCTTGTGCTGAGGACTCCAGAGCTGGAGGCAGTACTCCAGGAGAGGACTCACCAGAGCAGAGCAGAGGGGCAGAATCACCTCCCTCAGCCTGCTGGCCATGCTTCTTTTGATGTAGCCCAGGCTACCGTTGGCATTCTGGGCTGCGAGTGTACATTACCGGCTCATGTCCAGACTTTCATCCACCAAGTTCTTCTTTGCAGGGCTGCTCTCAATCCACCCAGCTCCCTGAATATCTTCACCCCCAGGACTAAGTATACTTGGGTCCCAGTAAGCAAATGCAGAGTCTTCCCTTTTCTGTTATCGCTTATTATTATTAAAACAATAGCTCTGGGATCAAGCCCCAGGATTGGAGACAATACATACAGACAGAAAACAGCCAAAGAATTTTCAGCTGATAAAAAAGATTTTTTTATCTCTGTGCATTTGCTTGGGGATTTTCTGTCCAACACTTTGCTATAAAACAGGCTGGGAAAAGCTAAGATCCATTTCCAACTTCTATTTACAACCATCTTCATCATCACAGGTCTGTCAAATTTTTTAACTGATTGTAGGTGAGTTTGGTTACCTGATTTTATGAAGTCCGTAATGCTCCGCCTCGGCATCATCACTCTTTGCAGGGCAGCTCCCATTTCACATGCCACACCGATTTCTGTGGCATGACCCAGCGAATGGAGGCAGATCCTGCCCCTAGTCCATGTTGCTGCTGGTTGGTGTCAGCCACGAGTGTGCCCCATTCTGCTCAGTAACCATAACTTGCTTTCTCCATTAGGTTGCAGGGCAGATGGGCACCAGTTAGTGAGAGGGAGAGAGCTACAGAGGGGAAGTTAGGCAAAAGTCTGCGTAAAGCTGGGAGAAAAACATTAGCTTGAAGGTCAACGTTTATTATTGTCGCTGTACTTGCCAATGAATGTAATGCACAGAATGAAATTAGACTAAGTAAACAGAATACAAATTAAAAAACTAAATCTGAGAAAGCCACAGACAGGAATACACACTCCATGAGTACTGATCATTTTCGTTTATTCATGAAAACATTCATCCTCCAGAAGACACACCCCTATGCATCACACGCTGCCATCAGTTAATACACTCCAGAACTCCACTCCTTCAGAAAAACTTGCAGTGCTTTTAAGGAATAACTAAGCATCTCACAGCATATTCCAACCACAACATGGTGAAGGCTATGCACAAGTAGGGCGAGGTGATAAAACAAAACAGCACAGACCCCAGCAGAACCACAGCAAGAAAAAAGCAAGAGATACTTCAGATGAGGTCAAATATGCCAAACTGCACCAGGAAGGAAGAATGATTATGGACTCATCAACAGGGTGAAAATATGATAGTGCTGCCTAAGGACCGGGGGGAGGACCCAGTTTGGGAAGGTGGGGAAGAGAAGAGTCAGAAAAGCACAAAAGGGAAGGAAAGCAAAGTAGGAGAGGGCTTCTGCAGCATTGTAGTGACATGCCCAGCTGCAAGACAAAGATTTCTGTCCTTTGTCTGTTTTCAGCCTTTGAGACAAGAGGGAATCTTAAAAGCTCAGGCTTTTGTAGAGATTAAGCAGTAAGTCACTGAGTGCCCAGTGCTAAGCACACTTGTATGGTATAGGTGGTCTCCAGGGCCTTTCCCCTACCTGCCCAAGTGTGAGATGATGTACAGCACTGAAGAGCATGCCAGTGTTTTTTGGTGCCACCTTGACCATTACTGCAGTCACTGTGATGCACCTTTCCTCTAGCCTACAATAAATATTTATTAGCAAATACTCATGTAAAAACTACAGAAGTGTAGGTGATGTGTAAGGGATTTAATATTGGTCCCACCATACCTAGAGACTGCAGATCACTTGCTAGTGTATGAAAAGACTAACAGGTAGAGCCTGAGGAAAGAGCAAATTATAGCAAAGATTTTTGGAAGCAAATGTCAAATCACAAAACCTGTTTGGGCTCCCAAACTGCAAAAAAAAAAAAAAAAAAAAAATGGAATATGATCTAAATGCTGCTTTTCTCTAATACATCTTTGCAAATGAAAGGTTATGATGCTGCTAATGCAAGAAAATAGCAATGTGTCAAATTCAGGGCTTTAAGCAAATTTTCTGGTACATTTCTGAAACAGTGAGGAAACCCTCCTCAGTGTGAGTCCATGAAATGTATTGTCTTGAACCTATTATTTTGTTCTATTAAACCAAACATCCAACCGACATGCCATTCCATGTTTTCCATTTTTAATATAATGAGCCAAATTTTCAAGTGAAATCAGAAGGTCATTTGCAAAAAAATACAGAACAATTATGTGGCTAATTTTTATTCAGTTACCTTGACAGAGTGTACATCGCAGGTAATTTCTCTTCCAGATGGGCAATTATCTATTACACAGTTACAGAAATGCAACGGATTTTACACAGAGTGTAGCTCTTAGGGATTTGGTGTCTTTCTGGTAACTATAAACAGAAGGTACAATACAAACCTGTCTTCCTACTTCTTCTTTACTATTAAATCCTCAAATGGCTTTACCATTTCAAATTTCTGCTGAAATCAGCTTTGACTCTGGCAATTCCTACCACACATTTGATATGAATAAGAATTTAATCCAATAACATCTAGATCCTCAGAAACTCTACGGAAATTACTGCCACGTTGATCATTCTCACTTATATGCTTTTTTTTTTTTTCCCCCGAAGAATTTTCTGCAATTTTGTTTGATAGCCATTGATCAGAGCGGTATCAGGTCTTACAAAAACCCTGTAAATAATGCTGCATATTATGGAGCAACATCTTCTGGTACCATGACTCCATTAGCCCTGCAGCTGCTGCTGCAGATGCAGCTCACGCACTCACACCAGACAAGGCTATCTTAAAAAGCTGTGAGGGTGCGTATGGATGGCATGGCTCCTGCTTCCTGCCTGGGGCAGGCAGCAATGCTTCAGGACCTCGGTACCCTCTCTGGCCTCTTGACTTCTCCTGAGGCTGCTGGTACCACCACCATCACCCTCTCAGCACAAAAGTGTTACATGTCTTGCAGGGAGTATTGGAAATCACCTCCTCCTGAGAAATAGCACCTTTCAAGTCACATTAGAAACCATCAGAAGGGTTTTGTTTCTGCCTCAGTTGCTTTCCGTTTGCCCCAGGGCCCCTGGCCAAGGCTGCAGAGTCCTTTCTGCACCATCTCCAGCCCACCAGGATGAGGGAAACACAGCCTCTCCAGCTGCAACAGCTTCCTGAGTGCTAACAGCACACTCTAGACAGAGGATCCTCTTGTCAAATATATTTTCTATTTTTTGGACAAGCAGAATTTGTCCATTTTCTCAGGACAAAGCATCGCTCCAGGCATCACCCATATGACAAGTGTTTCCTAACATCATAAGAGCGCGTCAGTAAGTCAGTTATCTTCTTTCCTCCCAAGCAGCTCATTTACAATTAATCATTTACAATGCAAGGGCTGAGATGGGGCAAAGCTCTCACAGCTTCCCTGCCTGGCCATGGAGCCCTTACATGCCTGTCCTTTGAGGGGAAGAGGGCAATGGCAGTGCCCCCATTCCCAGGTGAGGGCAAGCACTGGAGGACTGGGCGCAAACCCCAGCGTCTTGAGCTGGTCTTGCAGCAGCTGTCATGGAGCACGCTGCAGAAGCAGAGATTGAGTTCAGCCCAAGAACTGATACAAGTTTTGGCCTTCTGGGCCATAAGCAATAAGCAATTGGCTCCAGTTATAGGCAAGCCTTTTGAAGGAAGAATTTTTAGAAATTAAATGCATAAATAATGTACAGCAGTAGATTATCAGAGCAGGTGGCAGACACATAACAGAGATGTGACAAAGCCCACTTCTACATTGGGATCACTGGGGCTTCACTGAAAGTACTGCTTCTTCCTCCAGTAGTTCAAAATTGCCTTACATTATGGTCCTTGCTTCTCAGGTGCCCACTGTCCCCTGATGTTGAAAGGGAGAAAATAATATATTTTTTTAATTTTTTTTTTTTTTACTTTGACCTCTAAGCCTACAGGGAGGGCTGACAGTTTTCAGTGGCAGAGAAGTACGGGGGAGACAAAGCTTAAGAATTAGTCATCGGTGTCAATACGATTGGTAAAATATGCTGAAAGTCTAGGTGGCAATATTACAAAACGCATCAGTTCTGCTTTATGCCAGTTGCAGAATCATGCCGCATGGTTTCCAGCTGCTGAGCCCTGGCTGTGGGAAAATGCAGTGCCTTGTCTCTTGCTGCTGCAGTCCCAGGTTATCTGGAGCACCGAGTCACATGGAACCCAAGAGAGAAAGCAGAGGCCTGAGAACAAGGAGTTGATTTCTTCTCCCAGATTAAAAAAAAAAAAATATTGAGTGAAAGGCAGAAGGGTGAAAACCAGGCAGAAGTCTTAAATAGTAATTTTTATGTGTTTTTTATGGCCTTTGATATTTCTTTTCTGTACTATCAGATTTTTGCAGCACCACGATTTTGCCAGCAGTGTGTGATACCAAAGCAAGAAGTTCTGCCAGAGGATTTGCTGGAAGGCAAAAGGAAGAAGGAGGGCAGTGTTCTTCAATTTTATGTCCGAGAACAAGCAGTTCATAAGGTCTGCATATTTAATGTACCTTGTGTTGTTCCTGCATAATTCCAGCCTCTCTTTGGAAGCAGATACACGACTGATCATCTCAGCTGTGTTCAAAAGGTTTCCATTTCTTGACACCAGCTGACATTTTGTGAATTATTTACAGCCACTGCAGCATGCATTACATCCCTCCTAAAAGCTTAACTCTTCAAGGCGACTGTCTGGCTTTCCTGACATTAGAACAATCATCCAAAGACAGGATGTAGGAGGCAAATTCACCCTATGGCCTCTGAAACCAATTGCTGCCATTTTATTAATATGCAAAGATTCAGACAATGTAATAAACCACACTGAGTCTTTGAAAATGAACAATATCCAAAGACTACATTTTTCTTAAGCATCTGCTGAGCTCTCAGTAAGAACCTCTAAAAACCAAAAAGGTGTAGGCTTTGCTGTGAACATCTTCCTCACCAGCTGCAAAGCTTCAAAACTGCCATACCAGGGAAGACACTGCCTGCTTCAACAGGTACCCACAGTCATGCTGCTAAATGACTTCCAGGAGAAGATGGTGAGCTCCTCTTAGAGACATGGGCAGCACTGCCATGTGAGGCACCCAGAACACATGTCAAATAATGACAGTAACCCGAGGATCTCAGTCTGAGGCACAGCACAGAGAAAGGACATCTCTCCCTAGGGGTTGCAGGCTAGGACCCCCATTCCTTACAGCTCCCAGCAGGCTCTGGGCCAAGCCTGGGGACAGCTGAGCTCCCCATTCCACTCACAGCAACTCCTGTATAGGCTCAACATGGATGTTACCTTGGCAAATGTGGCTGTATCTGACCAGTATGGATCATAAACATAGACCCAATTATCTTTGTGCCACTTTTCAGCAAGGGTAAGGAAAGTTTTGCATAGGAATGGACTTGCTATTAACATTTTCTCTTGGAAGAGAGAAAGGGTATGAAGTTAATGCCGAAGCATGCCTAACTTCAAGCACACGCCAGTGCACTTAAGAACAGATTTCCCTGTTCAATGGGGGACTCAATCTCACAGAAGATTGCTGAGCATACTTGACTTTCCCCAGGTCACCCAGAAAATCCATGGGATAGCTGGGAGATGTATAGTAGAGATCTTTGGTCTTTATGGACGTAGATAATTGTCCCATTCTAAATAGATGTGAAAACCTAGACTGGAAGCCCATTTCATGTACTAGTTTTAGAGATACAATATGTTATGAATCACTTCGCATTATGTGTTGGTCATTCAAAAATTTCTATATCCTGAAGAAGAGGTGCTGTGCAATGAAGTCACGGCAAAGGACTTATGTCACTGAGGTGAGGTGCGACACAGAAAAGAGTCACTTGCTTTCCCTAGACTTGCTGTGCTACTAGACCACTAAAGCTTGACCAAGATATAGGTGGATTGCAAGCCTTATCTCTCTGAGGTAAAGATGAGGGCTGAAGCAGGGAGTTCTTCAGTGGCTATTGCCTGCCATATATTGGATCATGGGAAATCAAGCTACATATTTGCCACAGCAAACACATTTGAGACTGTTTTCTTTGAATAAGACTGATGCTTTGATGAATCCTCAGCCTGTTAGGCTAGTATGTGGGAAACAACTGTGCTCAAAACATACCAACTTACATTGTACCATCTGTCAGTCAACAGCATAGAAATTCTCATCAGGAAGGTTCATCACAGCCAATATAATATGAAGAACAGTTTTGGCTACCTCTCTTCTAAAGACCACCCAATGTTCTCTTCCCTGCCTAATATGTGTGCACAGTCACCTCAGCATTTGATGACACTCACAATACTGTGCCATTGCTTAGTCCACTTCTACAACCAGAGGAACTGAGGCACAGAAAACCCTCAGTTACAAGGAAATATCATGCACCAAGCTTCAACTTCAGACAGCAAATTTAAATCCAAATAGTTGGATCCTTTGTAAACCGGCCTTTCTCTCCTTGGAAGCCAGATCTTTGGAAAATGGAAAAGGAGGGTTTTTTTTAAAAAAAAGTTGCCATCAGTGCCTTGCTCACAGTGATATAAAAAATCAGTCATGAAACAGCAGTTTAAACCTTCAGGTGTGTGAAGGTCCAGGATACCTCTTTACTCCAGGTTTCCTCTTCCTTTCTTTTCAAAATGCCCCTGTTTTCCAGCTGATGACTTTTGCTTTTAGTTTATAGTGACTAAAAGGTTTAATAGCTGAAAAAAAGACCTAAGGGTGAGAAATCTCCAGATCAGTTCAGCCCCTTGGGTCATTGCATTGATCTGAGACTCTGAACAAGAGCCTAACCTCTCCCAGCTGTTTTGTGCCCTCTGGTGAAATGCAAGTATTATAATTGATGCATTGTTTATAAATTGATTTTAAAGAGTTCATAGTCTCTCAGATGTATCCACTAATAGCAAGTGAAGCTGTTATTGCCAATCTTAAAATTGCTGAAATAAAAGTAATTCTATAAAGAGCAAAGCCCTGCCTACCAATCTGACTAGAGTTTCATTTTGCACACTCCTTATCAGAAAACATACATGAAAAATTATGATATTCATAACCTGTTCTTATGAATCAGACAATACATTGAGGCTATACTGGCAGCATAAAGTGAACATTGCACTATATCCACACAGAAAAGTGTATGCGTGTGTAAATGTGTATTATCTGTGTAGCTGAACACACATTAAAGCACATGGGTCCAACAAGGTAAAGGTATGTACAGCGTGCAGCGCAGGCGGGACACCAAGCTTTACACATATATGCATGCAAAAAAAATCTTATTTGTTTTCATTGGTTTCACAAGCTTGGCTGCATATATGCTTCTGGAGGATCAGCTGAAAAGTGTCTTATATATAACTATGCCACCATATGCAAGTATATAATGGAAAAGGGAAATAGCATTAAAGAACACCAAGAAATTTAACCAGTAAAACATATTGTGGTCTCCCTGGCAGCCTTTCAGAGAGCAGCAGAACTGGTTTAATTGGTCAGCCATCCACATAAAACTTTAAAAACATTTTCTGTTATTGAAATACAGTATCTAGCATGTCATCTGTAGACCAGTTCCTTGCTGATGGAGAAAGAGCTGTGACAGTTCCATGTTTTACACATAGCAAACCTCCTGTCTTCCTGTAAATCTATCCATCTGGTATAAATTAGAGTCTCTGTGAAGGCAAGTTTTGGCTCTTGTTTTTTTATTCATCACAAAAGAAAGTATAAATATACTCTTTCACTTTGGAAACTGGACATGAATAAAATATGGTGATGCACTGAAGGGAAAAGAAAAGCATAGCATTAAAACTAAGCTTAAGTGAAGGACAAAAAAGAAAATTTTTCCTACAATCTCACACAGCATATAACCAGAGGCCATTTCACATCTTTATATTCTCTCAACAGCCCAAATATACACTGCATACCAAACTCTGGGGAGAAATTACTGGAGAGAAACTCCATAGTTACACAACAGTTTACCACGTGGCTTTTTAAGCTACAAAAGTGACTTTTCCCAACACTACCCATCACGAACTGTCAGATACAGGTTTAATTGCCCAAACCCCAGCTGTTGCCACTCATGATAACATGGTTCGGGCTCTGCATGTGTTCGAGCATGCAGTGCCCTGGCAGCTTGCTACCGTACAGCCAAGCTGTATAAAGGAGCCCTATATATTGGGCCACTCTGGAAAAATGCAGTCATGCAAGTTTTTTTCTTGCAGAATAGATATTGGTAAAGTGCTAAATGAGTTTTTACAACACTGTTAAAGGACTGCTTTAAACCAGCAGTTTATTCTACAGGCTTGCTAGGCCTGGAAATAGTTTTATTGTACTAGTAGCTGATGGCCTCAGTCCAGCAGGCTCTGAAGAGCACCATGTTAATACTGCTGGGCTAAGCCTTAGCACTTGAGACATACCCAGACACTTGACCAATAAACACAAACAAGCAGCTCACAAAAGTATTGATTTCTAATGCCAGTGACAACATCGCTGTTACTAATATGAGTGCCGATGTCAGAAATTTCCCGAGCATCTCAGAAATGATTCATGCTGACAACAATTTGCTAGCATTGTCACAGTCTGCCAGAGGAAATATTTCAGGAGCCCAGAGCTGGCACAGGGGACGGGGACATCCCTCCCCCATGGTGGCGGCACCAAAAGCAGCCAACACTGCAGCAGTGTTTTGCTGAGGAATTAATGTATTTTTTCCTTTCAAGCAACACAATTGTCAGCTCTCAGGGTCTGTCATCCAGACAGAGAGAACAAATACAAGGCCTTGCAGAACAGCCCTCAGAAAGGCTGGCCTCAGATGCACATGTTTCCCAGGGAAGCAGGGCTTTCTGAGCACCTGGTGAAGCTTTAGTAAAGCAAGGGTTTGGGCTTGAGCATCTCACATACAGCCCTTCACAAAATGTACAGCGGGGAAAAACCCTCTCATGAACACACAGGTTTCTCCAGGTTGTAAAAGGCCATCTATGCAATTCTTTTTCTGAAGATTTTAAAAGCAGGTAGGGTCACTGAGAAGTACAAAAAAAAGTAAAAAAATTACATTGAAGAATGACATTATATGTATGTAAACATGTATTTCTGTCCATATGTGTCTCACGGTTTTGATTTCCTCCCCCTTTGTTACTGGTTGTTACACATAGCTAACTAGCACGAGAGTGTGAGGAAAGCTGCATTTATTCACACTGCTGTGACTGAGTTTTGTTTGTTTGCTTTGCAGTTTCTTGTCCCAGTGTTTGATAAACAGTGTTGCAATTGCCAAAGATTCTGGTGACAGCAGCAGCAATGCTTGTGCAGTGTCACCCAGCGTGGCCAGTAATGGTTTCAAACTCATAGATGAGCATTTAACTGCTGCAGTGCCCTTTAAATTGATGTGTTTGGTACATGCATTAATATTTAATATGGAAAAGCAATATAAAAATATGGCAATGCTGCACATAAATAGACATATTTAATTCAATACAGTTAGACCAAAGCTGAATTTGATCCATTGTATTGGCTTTTACACTTAAAAACAGAAGGACAAATAACCCATCTGCTGAAAGAAAGAAATGAAACAGATATGTTGCAATGGGGAAAATATACCAAAATTCTGAAAGGTAAACTGTTTGAAAGGATAAGTTAAAACCTTAAGTACCAAACATGTATTGTTGTGTAGGCTAAGCATTTAGAAAGTGCTTGTGCTATGCTATGGCAGTAATTTCTTTACAGAAAGATGCATGTTGAAAAAGGAAGGCAAAAGCCAGCTTTTGCCAGGTAAGGTGGATGAATCTCAGCAATAATCATATTCACTGCAGCAAGGTACACCCATCGGTTCTGAGGCTTCTGTTTTAATAAGCCAGCTGACCTTGGAGTTTTCACAAGTACTTGTAAATTAGCTCTGCACCATCTTTGTTGTATGAGGACAGACTGTGAGTGCATCTATTACCCACATAATGAGTGTTGGAAAAGCAGAATTCAAATTCACTCTGTAGCCAATTAAAACTGGACTGGAAGATGTGCCAGGGGACTGCAGAGCAGCCACAGCTTCCTGATAGTTACTGAAAAAAACTTTCACCTCAGGCCTGTGCTTTCAACAGTGGACCCACAAGGAACATCCCCAGCCATTCCCAAAGCAAACATGCCATACACAGAGTGTTTTTCCTGCCAGGCTTCACCAAGGGCTTGGATTGTCAAGTGCTGCACTCGGAGGGAGAACAGACCACAGCGCAGCTAAAGTGCAAGATTGATTCTAGGCAAGATTGTGCCATCCCACAGGTGCTTCCTGCTCACTCAGATGCTCAGCCCTGGGAGAAAAATCCTATAAAAATCGGTTTGCACTGAGAGAAAAACAACTCAACTCAAACCTTCTAAAACATTTTACAGTCAATGTGTTCAGAAATAAACCCAACGGTGTCTCTAGCTTCTTGTACGCATTGTAATCCCTCGCCGGACTCCTGCATCACCACTCACTTTCAATTTCATGCCTAATACTTGCAAGAAGGTTTCAGTTTTGAAACAGTGAATTACTGGGAGACAAAAAGCCTTTCCCTAGTCAAGAAATCAAATATTGATATTGCACAGCTATATTACGGTTTGCTTCCCACAAAGTTAATAACCACTCAATGTAAGTTTCACATGCAAGCTTCTAATACTGACTTTCTTTGCCTCATGCCCAGGCACGATGCAATATCTGCAACCACAAACAGGTCAAATATTCGAGCTGCTCCAAAATGATCCAAAATTAACTCACAAGAGGCAATTGGGTCTTTGCACTTCCTGCTGGAGCTTTTCCCTCTGGAATGCTACAGGGTTCGAGGACTGGCGAGAGCAGGATTGCAGAACTGAGCAGAAGCAAACATGAAATAATCAGTGAAGACAACACAGTAAGCAGCAATCTCTTTTAAGACTGGTTTAATCAAAGTGAAAGATCTTCCCTGCTCCAGACATAACACTTGATCAAGATGGCATTGTGCATTTTGATCACATCAGAGTGAAGGAGGGAACCACTAGGGAGCAAACATTGCTTTCCCTATGCACATTTCATATCGGCATCTCTTCTTTTAGAGTTGTATTTTCCAATGGTCCAACCTGTGGTGCACAGGTTGCTTTTCTGAGGAAGGAAATGGCAGTGGAGAAAAACAGTACAGAAGCATTCAGGGAAAACAAGGTCCTTATAATTTCAGATTTCATGCCCCTGCATTACGTTTCAATATTTCCCAGGAGATAGGGTAGAGACGACTTCCCCTGTGGTGCAGGAGCAGTGAAGTCTCATGCTCAATTACAGCTGCAAAAGCAAAATTTGCATTTCCTTCATTAACAACAGCCAAGAAAAATCATGTACAAACAGCTAAAGGTACCTGCAGCCTCCTATTGGAGGCTAATATGTCATTGGTCTTTGCCTATATGATATCCTCCCTCCGCAAAAGACCATCATACCCTCAAATCTATATCCAGCTCCAGCCAGTTTTTCCATGTTTGTAACACTGGGCAATGCTCTTCAGCAGGTGGTAACAAGAACTGAAAATAAAGGAGTAGTGATACCTGGACAATGTAAAGAGGGTGGCCAGAAATAGCACTTGGAATCTGCTGTGACAGGACAGCAAGCAGAGGATGAGAGCTGCCTTTTCGCAGGCTATTGCTGGGAGGAAGAGGGTTACTCATTGCCTCAGAGATACCTCAACACAAGTGTTGCTTTTGCTATCCCCGATGCCATGAGATGAGAGCAAATCCAGAAGAGATCTGGTGTCCACCCACACACACCTTTGAGGACAAGGCTCCATTTTAGCTAGGACTCTGGGATAGAGGAATGCTCACTCTTTATCATCTGCAAAAATAATATTTTCACCCCCATCTCCTCACCTTTCAGCAGCACTTCTGCTGTAAAAACAAAGGCTCTCTCTGTTCCTGTTCTATTCCCACAATTTCTCTGCCACTTTAAGGATGCTGATGTGTGGCCTCTGATGCAGTCCCTTGCTGGAGCCACTGGCACCTTCCCAGGCCTGGGAAGGGATGTTCCGCATGATCTCACCAGGTCCACCACTGTGGCATGATGCTGGGACTGGCAGAGGAAGGAGGGGGTGAATGACACAAGAGGCTCTTGTCTTGAGGATGTTCAAACAGCAGCTGGGGAATGAAGTTAGCGCATTGCTATAGAACCATGGGGAGTAGTATGAAAATGATATCAACATTTTCCCAAACCAAAGCTTATCTTCCTGTCTTATGCAGTTCCACATTGCCACACAAATAACGTCTTCATCCTGAGCCAACAAGGAGGCCAATTACTTAGCCTCTTCTGCAGGCCTCTTTCCCAGGAGAAGCCATGGTGCCATACCCCTCATGGACTCCACTGAATTGCGGACAAACTTCCCAGAGCAGTAACACACAGGCTTCCCACCGCAGAGCTTTGCACTGACAAGTTTGCTGTGCTCAGTTATTGTTTCCATTGACGCTTTCACAGATCCGAAGTTACTGTATTTTTGTCCTGTCAAGTGCAGTGACCGATATTAACCTTCTTCATGCAAATCAATCATCTGCTTATTTCCCTCTGCATGTGCTGCCTTAACAACACATTGATAATGAGGACAGTTAGGCAGAGAGAAACCACATGAATAGACCTTCACCTCAGAGGACACTGTAGTATCTGGCCCACTTTTCTTCCCTTAATCTACGTACTTAAGCATTCCCTTTCTCAAGGATAAAGAGAAAGGAAAGAAAAGGCAGGGGAAAAGACTGTCTTCCTGAAATCTGGCCCGTTGCAGAGTTTTTATGCTTACGCTCAACTATACAAGTAATTTCTGGTGCTCACACGCAAGGCTGCAGTCATAGATAATTGTTTGATTTAGGCTTGGCTACTACATCTTAATGATCTCCCAGCTGTGTCATGCTGTGGGGCCACAGTGCCTAGCATCTGTTCACTGGACATGCTTGAGCACACACGCTTTGGCAGTGTCATATTTTAAATGTGGTTTTGTCTCCAGAAAAGGAAGAAAACTTGCCTGACACGGCCACGAATCCTCAGAAAGAAATTTTTTGGAGGCAGAAGTGTCAGATAGCAGAGGGAAGGTTCATGAAATGTGTGAGGCAACAGAAAGAATCTTCTGTTTTTCACCAGTGAAGTGAGCAAAAAAAATTATCAAAATTAATAAAGCATCAGATACCAGCTCATAAGTCAGAATTACAGTGTCTGGAGAATGAAGTATAATACAAGTTAACCATCTGATTGCTATCAGGGCAGAGCACTGATTCCTCACAAGATGTCTCTCTGCAGTTCTGCCCCTTTTGTTCATAGGTTGCCTAATTCAGCACTTTTTTCAATGGGAAAACAGTCTCACACTCTCATTATTTTAATGCACAAATTTGCACTACTCTGGCAAAGGGGTAAGGGGCAAAGAAAGCTCACCCATTGCTGCACAATCACGCATGATGTCTTCATGCCAGCATGGGCAATGCATTACTCCAGTGGCCCTTCTTGCTGCTCGTGAGTCATGTCTCCAGCAGCATATATTGATCCCAAGGGCAGGCACTGGGCAGGGAATAATAACACTTGCACTAAATGTTTGGGGATGGGCCAGGCTGTGCCAGGGTACAGGAGCTGCTGCCTCCCCAGTGCAGACAATGCAATAAATCTCCTCCCATGCCATCTGTTCCTGGAACCCCACCACAGGTCTGTGCATGTACTGACCAGCAGCAGCACCCATCGCCCAGATCCCACAGCCTGGCACAGTCAAACACATCCAGCAACGAGGGACATATATTTAAGCACTGAACCAAGACACTCACGCCCATAGTAAATGTGCTGCCTTTATAGCAGCACATCTGATCCCAGGTACTGCAAACTATTTCACTTAAAGATTTACTCTAAAATGTAAGCTTCTACTTTCCCTGAGGGCAAGGCGGATACTGAAAAACTAAATATACAACTCAGTAACACAGAAAGACTGAGGCATGCAAAGCCATGTTTGATGGGAATCTATAGTTGTTTGACACCTGCCACCAGTTTTAGCACACCAAGAAAACAGAAGGAAGAATGTATCAGGGAATACCTTTAGGCTGGAAATACCTAAATCATACAACTAAGTGGTTCACAAGTAACACCTTCATTTAATGCTGTCAAGAAGAATTCCAGGATTCCTCTAAAATATGTGTTTTCAGAAATAACTCATGAAGTAATTTCTTCAAATGCTCTTTTTTCATACAAACAGTGTAACAACTGTTTGGCATCCAAAATTATTTTGCTCTATTTCATCCTGCTAATGAGCCCAAATTATTGCTTTGGTCATGGCAACATCTAGACTTAGATTGCTGGAGCAAAGTCATTTATCTAATAATTTAGTAATCAGTTTCCCAACACTGTTGCAGTATGTTGGCATAATCCATGCACATCTGCGGTGCAGAGCATAACCTCCATTTTCAGAGCCGAACAGTGGTGCTTAGGACCACCAGAGAGAAACCATGGCAGCCCACCTCAAAGCCCCACAGCCTGGCTGTTGCTGCCCCCACCCTGGGAACCCCTGCTCAGTGGACCAGTGGGTCTGCTGGAGCCGGACAGAGGGAAGATAGTTTTGTCAGTGCAATGCCTGAGGGGTTGTGAGAAGCCCAGCTGACCCGCTAAGCTGAGATCCCAAAGGTCATCAGACAGTCACAGAACAAGGTGTATAACACATGCTACTGGTCCATGTCCAGCTATCACCAAACAACAGGAAAGTCCAAAG
Organism: Bucorvus abyssinicus; assembly: GCA_009769605.1. Taxonomy (NCBI): domain Eukaryota; kingdom Metazoa; phylum Chordata; class Aves; order Bucerotiformes; family Bucorvidae; genus Bucorvus; species Bucorvus abyssinicus. Next base: position 28,005,484 of record CM020063.1, read on the forward strand.
CAGATATGCTCAGATCAGGGAATACTTGCCAGACCCACAGTTGCAGCTGGAGGGTGTCTCAGGGCTGGGCTGAGAAACAGTGAGACACTGCTTGGCTCTACCTGGCCTCAGAGTATCAGAGGGCCAAATACAGTGCAGAGACCCAAATATGCCAGTAACACATGGACTTTAATGCTTCTGCGGGTGCCTTCGTCAGTGATTTCATTCTCTATGTTTTGTATAAGATTATGATGAAAAACTCAGGAAAAATAACTGAAAAAAGTGATGAGTCTTAAGAAAGAACAAAAGAAAGGCTAAAAAGAAAGTAAAAGGGTAAGATTTTCTGCTTATTCACCCATATGCTTATATGGAGAATAACATACTCAAAACCATGAAACCATTTCTTAAGCACAGTTTAGCTCATGCAACTCATTACACAGCTTAAGTTTAAAAAAGGGGAATATTTTAATTATAGTGAGCCTCTTTGGGACTGCTTTGAAAATTACTGGGAAAAGGTGTTATCCAGGAGCTACTTGTTCCTACACTGTTAAAGGAAAGATCCAAAATAATAACCGAACTACATATAAAAACTGCAATTACAATAAAACATTTAATTTGAAGAGCCATGCATTTTGGCAATATTGTAAGTTTTCATTATTCAGGGCACACACCAACTTCCCATCAATGGGATTATAAAGAAGCTTCTTTTCTGGACTGGTTAATTTATGATTGCCCATTTCAGGACCTTTTCATCTGTGTCTTGAAGCTTCTTCAGTCATTGCTGAATACTGGATTAGATCAACAACTGACCCACGATTCCCAAACTCCTATTCCAAGTAAGAATGTTAAAAAGTAATGCAAAACCAACTTAAATTCTACTTAAAGAAACTGATTTTTTTAATCCATTTAACCAGTTCATATTGGTAACTATATGCTCAGCCAATAAATTCTGCTTCCTTTGCCCTGAAAGTTTGTCCATTCTAGCATGTGGTTCCCTAACAAGGAGGTTATTTTCTAGATATTAGTCAACACAGAAATGTTCATTTCAATTGAAGCTACTTTAGTAACTTAGCTAGATAACGATACAGTAAATCACGTTATTATTAATGCAGTTGTTATAAGATGCTTGCCGATTGTGCGTCAGTCTTCAGTTCTGCAGGAATTTGAAAAATGTACATTAACAAACATCCCACCTTCTTTGATACTTGAGAATTTAAAACTGAAGCCATTAAATCCTACTGGCAAAAATAGATAATGATCAGATTAGTTCATCCAGACGAAATGCCTTTATTAAGGTACCAAATCACACAGAAGTGCTCAAGCTGAATGTACAGTCCTCTATATAAAGCCTCTGTATAAAGCCTTCATAAACAATTCCCAGTTCTTCATTCAATATTTCTACTGTACAAAGCATTAATTAGAGTTCTTGCACATGTCAAATATTTAAAAGACCTTTTAAATTTTGCAGAACACTATTTCTGTACAGGCATAATTATCGCAGAAAATATTGCTTACTTATTTTTGTAAATGCTTAGCATAGCTGGTTTTAAAGTTCATAAAGTAGACCACCCCACAAAAGTCCATTTGAAGATATCAATATTACATTTAAAACAGAAAGATTCTCTCAGTTCATATTCCTCTTGGCCTGAAGTATTTATAGACAAGAAAAAAAATATGAACTTTTCTTTTCTGTTTCCTTTCTTGAACTGGTAGTATATGGAGTTTACACATTTCAAGCCATTCAGCTCTCCTTTATTCCTGAAGGCTATTCCTCCATAGTTGTCATTTTTTTCCCCCATTGGTGCTGTGGTGCAGAAGTTGTGCTGGTTTGGGCAACAAGCCATGTATGTTTGTGATACCAAGCACTACCCATCTGTAGTGCTGGTCCTCTTGGTATTGAGATCCATAAGACCTTTGCTGCTATCTGCCTCGGGGAGGTTCCAACTTCCATCATGCTGCAATAGCAGGCAAAACACAGCAACACGGATTGCTGAGGTGAGACTCCTAAAACCGTTAAAGGATGTTGGAGGAGGGGGAAAAGAAGGGAAATTATTTTTTTAAATTAATGAATTATCCACACTGCATTTTATTATTTGCTGCTTATCTGTTGTAACTTTCTCTACCACTTGGTCATTAAAGAGTTTAAAGCTTTGCCCTGCTTGCATAAGTTTATACACCTTCATTGTAAGTTCATTTTTCGTGGTCTCCATACAGGAGAGCCTGAAAGGCAGATTGTTTTCTACAACAACACTGACAACAGTTAGTTTGGAAACAGGGATGTATTTGACATCAGCTGACAAAGGGTCAGTTTGAAGGATGCTGGCAGAAAGCCCTAAGCTTCAATTGGCAAATAAGTCATCCCTTATCTTGAGCAACTGACTCTTATTTCTTAGATTTTTTTGTTAAGATGAAAAATCTTCACTGGTAAGAAATGGTTTCCTACAGCAGAGCTAAACTGTGCATCTGAATTTAAAACTTAATAATGGAGATTTTGGCTATTAAAACATTGCACCTCTGCTTTTGCCTCTGTGATATTTCTAATGAAAAGATATGCAGAGAAGGCAACTTCTGGAATACATCACTGGTGGCAATGTGAGCACCAGGGACTTGTGGATAGGGGCACTCAGTTGAAATGACACAGAGAGAAGAGTGCCAGACAAAACTGTGAACACCCCTGCAGCCACACGCTTCCAGCAGGCTCAAGAGCCTTTGGAGAGAGACCTTCCCAGAGGTGCAAACATTTGCCCAGGTGCAGCAGCCAAAGAGCAGAGGAGAGGTGGAGCCACGAGGGCTCACTGCATTGCACCGCTGTCTTTTTACACCACTGTCATGCTGCTGGGCTGCACAGATAAACTGAGGGCAGAGAAGGTGGGCTGACAGTTCGTGTGGAGGTCTCCAGTGAGGTTCAGCCCAAGGAAGGTGCTGAGGTCACAAGTAACTGAGCACATACTTTGAACAGAAATAACGTCAATCTTAAAAAAAACCCCTTAAATCTGAAAAGTATTTTCCAAATAGGTCCTGCCTGCCTAAAGTAAATCCTTGACCTGTTGGCATCTCAGATTAGTTATATACCATACATTTATCCCAAAATAAATACTGCTTGCATTAAGCCAAATACTGCTTGCATTCGTTCGGTATGCTGGATGTAGAGAGCAGACAGAGTGAGAATGATCTATAGTTAAACATAAATCCTTCTCATATATTTTCAAATTATCCGGTTAATCTGTGTGTACATCTTGAGTGTGACGGTCACTACCATGCCATAGCAGCTCAAAACCAACCCCTTTAAAGGAGATACTACATTTCCTGGAAGAGGCAGACAAGTGATTCTGCACAGATCTGCAAAGATAACAGTAACTGCCCTAAGGCTTTGCTGTAACTTGTCAACTACAAGGCACCCTGCAAATGGAGCAGATCATATAAGACATTCCAGCCTAGCTTCTGGCAAAGCTTGTGAATGGGTTCTTCGTAAGTAACGTGAAAACGCAAAAGATGGCAAAGTGACTAAAGCAGAAAGAGTGGATTATAATGCTATGGATAGTTATTCCCCTGGTGATAAATTAAGTAATTTTTTTTCAAGATTTGCACATAGCTGTATGATGCATTTTGATAATACAAAAATTTCACATATTGCCTGTAATATAGCACTTCCTCTTTCAGCTGAAGATGTAACTGGAGACTTGACTCGGGTGCACATGTCTCTATGGGCACAGTCTGAAACCCTGTAAGTGACTACTTTTTTCCCTAGCTGTTTCTTATTACAGAATTAAAAAATAAATCATATAAGGGGGCTTTTCGAGACAGGAGAACTGCATTTTGTATCTGCAAGAACTGCGTCACAGCCAAACAGTTTAAACCTTGACAGCATGTATTTTGCAGGTGATTTTGGAACACAGCATGAAGAAACACTTGCCATTTACAGATTGGTAAGAAAGTGGGGTGAAATTTGCTTCTAGATAATTGTTCAGTTCAGATACTAAATTATGCAGCAAAATGCACCATGGGTAGTCATAATTTGATCCTAAAGACTGTAACAAATTTTGAATCACTTCTTCTGTCAGAAGAGTTTCAGAATTATAAAAAATTAATTTTGTCAATTGTGAACACACAAATACCAAAGTGTCCTCTCACATTATGCCCGCATCCTGTTGCTGAAAGGCTAAACATACTTATCAGCTACTATAATTTACTTCTGAATATCAGGTCAATTAGAAAAATCTGATCACACATACACGCATGTGCAAACAATACAGTCATTGAATTAAAAGTTGGAGCCCAGAGTTTCCTGCAGCAAACTATAGAATTTGTTCTACAGTCAAGATAATAGTTGCCTGGAAACACTTTATAGTCCAGCAGGAAACTGGAAAGTTATTTCATTCCATCGTACATTTGATCTTAGACCTGATTGCAGATTATGAAAATGAATTAGCAATTGAAACAGGATAATCTTGCTCTAATCTCTCCTATTTTTTTCCTTTTCAGAAAATTATGCTGGCAATTCAAGGTCTCAAGATTGCTGGAAGGCTAGATAGGATTTGTTTATATCAATAATACATTAGGCTGAAAAACACAGTAGTGTTTGTGCATGCAACTTTTAAGATCTTTGTACTACAAATGGTAGTACCATCAAAGTACCAATTGTCCGAGTTTGAGGAAAAACACCCCCAGTTTCTCCTGATTTGAAGGTTTGTTTTAAACTGACCAATTGGACTATTCCCTTCCATGTTACGTTTAGCACCTCTCATTGGTTGTAAAAGTTTCTTGCAAGCGTGTTTATCTCTTTAAGAGACGCGTATCCTGTTTGCCGCAGGCTTTTGCGCTGGGACGGCGTCCCGTACACTTCCTGCTTTGCACTCCAAGAGGCGCCGTGGGCTTGCTTTCTCTCCGGGAAAAGGCTTTTCCAGACTTGCGGCTTGGCTCCGGGGACTTTACAGGCTGTGTCCCCTGGGCTCGGACCCTGCCCGCCTGCCTGCCTGTGGCTGCCGCTCCCCCGCGCTGCAGGAGCGGAGCTGTTGCCGGGGAAACACCCCGCGCCGCCTGGGACAGACTCCCTGCTGTTGGAGACTCAGTGCCTCGGGGCTGCTCTTTCCCTCCTGCTAACGCCGCCGCTTTTTGCTGCTTTTCTTCCTTTAACCTGCACGACCAGACTGGTAGGCACTGCGCAGGCCGCGGTTTGCACGTGGGATCCCGGCGTTCGTAACAGCCGTGGCTCCTTTGTTCCGCTCCACGAGAGCCCACGTGGCCAGTGCCATCTTGGACACTGCCGCGGTATTTTTTTTTTTTTCCTTTCCGCACCCGCGTTTAACCCTCGCTGCTCCATCCCGTACAAACCCTCAGATTTTGCATTGGTTTTCCCTGCATATAATATACTTTGTTCTGGTGTTATTAAACTTTGTTTCAGTTTTCCAAACGTTCAGAGGTCTCACAAAATCTTTCTTCCTTTTCCTATCTCTGCTTTTTAACCCTTTCTCTCCGGGTGCAGGGGAGAGGGGTTTAAGGGATAGGAGAGGACACGTCCCCATGATTGGCTTGCCTCAGCCAACCGGTGTCACCGATTAAAATAATAGGAGGAAAATTACAATGACTGAACTTTCATTTTGGACAGCAGAAAGTATGCTTTGGTAAGATGTACTTTGGAACAGACAGCAAGGAAGAATTAAGAATTCACCTTAGAACCGCTGACATATAAAATACATACGTTCATCCCTCCACACTCCATGTGGAAGGGGTATCTGACAGACCATCCTCTTTTCTGGTCATGTATCACCTGCCTTATTCAGCATCCAGGGAATATGTAGTCTGAATTCAGTCAGTCCACAGCGTGAACATGAACATATCCGAAGTGCAAGGGCCAGGCCATGATCTCTTTCCTTCCCTCAGAAGCATCATGTACCCCTTTTGTGTGTCTGGGGGACATGGCCTTTTCTCCCCAAGGCAGACTGCAACCCCACAGGCTTCACCAACAGCATGCTTCCTCAGCCATGAATGCTTCCCATTTCTCTTCTCCCATTAGTGCCTCGCTGGGAGGTCTGGAATAGCTGGGGTATCTGCAAACTGTTGTCTCAGAGCATCTCCAGGTCAGTTACACAGAACTTCACTGCATAAATTATGCTTAGGTGGCATGTTTCCATTTTCGTTTTAAACCTGTGGAATAAATACCTCACTTTGAAATGGAAGGTGTTGCTCTAGTTGCACAGTGACAACAGGTGAAGGCATTGTACAGGGCAATGACTGGGTCCCCAGAACTAGAACTGGTAGAAAATACTGCCCTGTGTTTCCCTCAAAGAGAGCTCAATAAATTACAGCTGTGGATCTGGCTTGAGGGCTTTGGACTGGCCAGCTGGCACCTCAATCCTTCTCCCAAATGGGAGAATAAGTAAGATTGTACCCTCTGCAAACATTACTTCTTGAGTTTTTCCACAAATTTTCCTTTAACTGTTATCTTTCCAAATGCAGAACCGTGCACTCGTGGTCAAAATCAGACAGAAACTCACAAAGAGGAGAACACTATGCTCCCCATCTGCTGCACAGGACACAGTGCTCTGCTCTTTCTGATGCAACACTACTTGTCGCCAGTAGACATAGTTTATTCCTTTATGAAATGTATAGACGTAGGGACATTGTCTTATGCAAACCTTACTACGACAGGGTTTTTTCCCGTACCCTCTGTGAGATTGCTTCCAGAGGGCCAGCAATGATGCTCACTGCCACAGCAATCACAGCCACAGTCACTCATCTTATTCCCAGACTGAATTTTCAAAATATGTCCCTGAAGGGTATGTCTTCAAATAGCTTAGTCAGAATTGAATTTAGCAACTCACTTTTGACCCTGAAACATGGAGGACTTGAGTCAGCAAACCTCCAATGACCATGTTCCTCCAGGCTTCTTCACTGAAGAAAATGTGATGGGCAGTATGATGTTTGAAAAATCACTACATCAGAACATCTCCCTTCATTTATCAGCAAACAATGTGGCAAAGACCACAGCTGATGCAAAGTTATCTTACTTGCTTTCTCTAATGTTAAACCAGAAATTTAGGCCTTGCTTTTCTCCCTTAGATGTAATGGCATTTCAGAAAAGAAGTTTCTTCCCTGCCAGAAGAACGGTATACCAACAGATCAATTTGTTTTCCTCAGAGGTTTCTTTTGCACATATCTAAATTGAATTTTTACAAACAAAATATCTTTCTGGAGCAAGGGGAGGAGGGCCTTTGGTGTTGTGGGTTTTAATCCTCTGTTGTTATTCCTTGTAACCCAGTAATGAGAAGCTCACTGTAGCCACATCCAAACACAACAGCCAAGCACAAGCTGTTCTTTTGTTGCCACTGTGCCTCTTGTATTTTGAGCTGCACTACTGCCCAGCACTGCAGTGCATATGCCCACACAACTGCTGCCAGCCCCTGAGTCACTGGGAAATTAAAAACAAAGCTGTGACTCAGCAAAATGCCAATCAAATTGGAAGAGAACGTAATATGCAACACAAAGAGTAAATCTCAAGTAACTCAAAGGACAACGTTGAAGAAAATCACCACTTTTCTATGGAAGGATATTCTTCATTAAAATGTCATCATTCATCACCAGCTGTTACAGCCGTTAAAATAAAAACAGCGATGAACACATCAATATCTCATGCTACGGTTTCTTTCTTCCCGCATGCACAACAAGTTTAAGATAGATAACTGTATTAGTGCTTGGTTTTTACAAGGTATTGTTCCTGACAGCCTGAGATTTCTTTCTCTAAAAAAAGCTTCTTAATGTGCATGCTTCTGTGGAGCCTGGCTCCCAACTTGGAGACTTTGGTTCTCCTCATTTCAGATGGCTTGCAGGTGGAGAGAGACTTTTAACCCTCCCCTTCTCTGGCCACCTTAGCAAAGCAGGAGAGACCAAGAAGAGAGGGACTCATGCAGAGCATGTGGTTTATCCTTCCTCTCACAGTCTGGTTAAGAAACGTCTGAGCCCATACCAAGCCTTGGAGGCAGCAAAGAGGAAATATTCATGATTGCATTACTTGGGGAGCTTCATTTCTGAGTCTCTGCAGAAGCCAAACCATTTTCCATGCACACCTAGAGGGTGCTTGGCAAGACTAGCCTGGTGCTCCCAGCCATCAGCTTCTTCCCCAGCTTTCTCTTCCCAAAACCAGCACTGACCTCGCTCCACACAGCAAAAGATGTGACCTTACTCCCATGCACTATCTAACTAGTCTCAGTCAAGAAAGTGAATCTCAAGATGCCAGCTGCATGCCATGTTGACCTGTACCAACTGAAGATCTGCCTTCTCAAGGCTCTCAAGGGGAATTAATTGAATCTGAGTGTGACATTCTCCATCACAGATGCCTGTTCAAGAAGAGCTGCAGTGTAAGGGGTGAGTGGGGAAGTTAGTGCAAGGCTGAAAACACTAAGTCCTTACAGCCCAAGTCAGGAAATGGGAGCCTGCTGTGGGACACAGTTGCTTCCTACCCAGCTAGAGAGCAATCTGTAACACGGGACCACACAATTCCTGCTTTTCTTCACTGTTTTTTGAGCTATTATTTTTTGCTTAGATTTTGCGTAGTGAGAGAAACCCCTAACTTTCTACCCAGAAAGAACAAAAGAAAGCAGAAGCATGAGGAAAGCATTTACGGGATTTTTCCTTTATTTTTTGATGTATATTTTCAGAATGAGAATCTCATCTCAGATGTCACCCATGCCACTTGGTGACACAACCTTCCACTGCCCTATGTTTCATGTCCTTTTGGATTGTGCTCAGAAGCATTAAAAAAGGACTTTGCTGCTGAGATCCTCTTACAAAGCATACTCCTTGCCAAAAGCTGGTTCTGGCAATGATGCATTTACTGTAGCATCTTGCACATTTATAGCTGCTGACCAGTGCCAAGAGTTTCTCTATAGCTTCTCCAAAGCACAGGCAACAGGGCTGAGGTGCCCCTGCATCTCTCTCCATTCATCAGCCACCCTGAGCAACAGGATGGTGAGAGGGAAAAGAAGCCTGTCCCCGTCCCCATCTCTCCATTAGGTCCCCACCTGCCTCAAGCTCAGTAACAGCCAGGTGACACTCTTGGTGTGCCCAGAGCACCACTGCTCCTTTACAAAGGGAGATGGACCTAAGTCAAAGACCCCAAAGCCATTGCTGAATCCCTCAGAGGCCATGGAGCATGCTGATCCAGGGTCTTTCTCCCATGGCACCAACAAGGCTGAAGGTGCCCTACTGCAGGCTGAAGCTACAAAGGCTAGCAAGGCCTATCGTGATTCTGAAATTAGCTAGCTTCTCCTCCTTGACTGGAGAAACAAAGGTGACAATGCAATTTTGAGAGAGAAAGAACTTCAGTGACCCAGGCAGCAGAGCTAAAGCAGATGGTAAGATGCCGGGGAGATAACCACATGGATTATAACAGCAAACCATGAGCCCAGACTACTATCAAATAACTACTGAAGCAGAAGGATCAGTCTAAATTCAAGTGACATACTGACTAAGGCTGAAGTTTCAATGTTTTGTCGATGCTTCTGTAAGGAACGCAGGCATGGCAACCATCAGGAAAGAAAAGAGGTGGGTAGTTCCAATGGGCTACATTTAAAAGAATTTTTGGTATCAGCTTCTGACAACAAGTTTAAAAAAGCTAGAGACCTATTACCTCACCAGCTTATGGGAAATTAGCCTGGATATTGCCCATTTATGCTAATACGTGCACAGTACACCTTGCAAAAAACCACCTGGACACCCGGATGAGGAGGCAGCAGCAGATGCTTTTCTGTTTAAGTCCTGAAGCCTTAGAGAAATAGCAGCTAAGATTTGTCCGGGTTCCATTTAAGTAAAGAGTCAGGGTGATTTTTGTGGGAATTGTGCCCTCTGTTGATTCAGGTGAAACGCTTCACCAAGATGATTCTCCTAGCTTAAGTGTGGCTGCTTCAGTACGATATGTTCTTATTTAGGAAAGGGTTGGGTTTGTTTGGTTGGTTTGGTTTTTAACTATACTTTTCAAAGAAGCCCGTAAAAGACATCTCCTGGCAAGGACTGGGCAGGAATACACTAACTTGGAAAAAAGTTTTTCTGTTCACCACTTATGAATTTCCACCCATGGATGAGCGTGTGAAGAGCAGGGCCATGGGTCCACCTCCCTCTTTTGACCATGCACCTGAGGTGAGCGGTGGCTTGAGCAAGCAAGAGTGGACTGGCCATGCGCTGCTGTGTGTGTGATTTTCAGAATTTCAGTGTCTGGATTAAAAATCAGAGCAGGAATGAGACTAATAACAACAAATTAAATTAAATTTATACAATAAATTAAAACTTCACAAAGTATCTGAATTTCCTTATTGTAGGTTTTTTCCAGATCATGCTTCTAAAAAATATTTTCTCCCAAAAGAAACCAGAGGTAGCAATGAAACTGTACAAGGTACTTGTCTTACTAAATGAAATACACTGTATTTGTCATATAGAATATGCCAAAATGACAGTACAGCATACCTGTGACTTTTCCCTTAAGTAACGTTCTTTAAGCAAGGATCTCTATGCAAAACTGTTACCTCTCTGGTGTTTTTCACTCTTCTAACCTGGACTGCACAACTCTGGCTTGACTGATGTCAGATGTACGATGACACCACTGGGCAGCCCCTCTAAGCACTCTCTTCGGCTTTCTGCCCTGTAGCCTTTTCTATTCAGACACAGGTCTTGTGTTCCTTAGTGAAACTTCTAGTGGAATTCACTGCAAGCCTTTCTAAAGTCTCACTGCTTAGTGCCAGCTCTTTTTTGATCCCTTTACTTGCCTTCACACCACCTTTTTCTTCTTCCCATTTGTCACACTTTCTGTAGCTGTAAGCCGCTCTTCCCAGCAATCAGCAATAGATGTATTATTTAATATAATCTGATAAAGATATTTTTTATTTTTATTAAAAAATAATTATTACGAGCACTGATTTCAAATCTTGATGCAATTCTTGGATTTGATTTCAAGCAGATTGGCTGCAGGGTTTGTGCACAGACACACACTTGCACAGATAAAATCTGAGGAGTTCTATAAAGACTTGCTATTTCTATCTCAGAAGTGAATAGGATATTTGTTATCAGAGATCAAGACATAAAACTTGGGAAAAAGCTAATGTGGTTCAGACTCCCAAATCTCAGAGACCACAATACATACATAGTTATGCTAGATCACCACGTTATAGGCAGAAGTGCACACTGCGATTACAGCTTTATTTGGCACATATAATGAAATCCAAATGAAAAAAGGATCCTAACAGCTCACCATTGCAACAGGACGCTGCAGTGTCACTGACAGCCTCATTGGGCTACCAACCTACCTCTCTCAAACTACTTCCAATGTCACAGTTGCTTTCAGAAGTGACACAGGATCATGGTAGCAAGGGGTTTGCTCAGAGGAGACAATATTAGCTGCGCAGTTTCTTGGTTTCTTGCTCAGCTTTTCAAGGATATATATCTTTACATAAAAATAGATATAATAAAATAATACATTCACCATCAATTGTTGCTGCAGAGCTCATTTATATTTGTTTAGGATAGATAATGGCTATATATCGTACTACTTTGTGCACCACTATACATATCAACAGTCATTGTACATATGCTGCTTTATTTACAAGAGTTTGACATGAAAATAATATTTAGAGGGTGTACTAAGATAAATAGGCTTTCCTTAAGCCTTTGCCTAACAGAAGTCTGATCAAACATGCTTTCTTATGTTCTGTAATAGCTGGCTGACTTCTTTTCACCTTTGAAAAGATAGATAATCTCTGGGAGTCTAAAGATCTCATAGAATAATTTATCATAACTTATGAACTTAACTCATAGATAACTGTATTGATCTCATAGATGGCAAGAAAAGCCTGGAGGTCTCTAATCCAACCCCATAATCAAAACAGAGTTGAAACCAAAATTAGATGACGTTGTGCACAGGGTCATCCAGTCAGGTTTTGTATATCTCCAAGGACAGAAACCCTACAGCATCCCTCTACAGAATGTTTCAGCATAACAACGGTCATGATGAGGAACTCTTCCCCAATATCAGCTCAGAATTTCCCCTGGTGAAAATTATGCCGTTTTTACCTTTATATCTTGAGAAAGACTTTGTCTCCATTTCCTCTGTAACCCTCCATTAGGTACCTGATAATGGCAACTAGACCCACCCACCCCACCCCCCCTTAGGCTTTTAACCTCCTACCTGAATTCGGTTCTCTCAGTCTCACCACCCAGGAAATGCAAATTTGCATGTGTTTTCTCAACCCTGGCCCCTTGCACAGGGCTCACTCAGGTGAAGTGCTTGCTGAGGTAGCAGAAAACGTACTGTCATTCATCTAAGCCTGCATTTTCAACCCCAACTTCTAATTACTGCTGATTTTCAGGAAATTTGATTTAAAATGTCAACTATTTTCCTCAATAGCCACAATAACTATTTTGGCCCCACATCAGGAAGAGCAAAACAGACAGAGCACAAACCTCCGTGATTTGTGCTGCCACTAGCTCAGCCAAAACCAGAAAATCGGAAGTTTCTCTGGGGACAGGACCACCCCATGCGTGTGCCTGGCCAAGAAGATGTGGTTGTGGATGGAAAAACAGGACTCATCCATGCTCTGGGGTTTTACAGCACAGCTTGTGCTTTTTCTACACCAGTACTGACCTAGTCCTGGCTTTGCATGCATTGGTGGGAAAATACACTGAGAAAAAACCCAGGCACTTAATTTATACACTCCATATAGCACCAAGCAGGCTGTCACATCTTAAACAAGGGATTCATAAAGAGGTAGTTGTATTACTAGACTCATAAAAAAAAACACATATGAAAAAGCAAAACAAAAACTTGACTTGCACAAATCATCAATGGCTCAGCACCCCCCTCGAAAGAAATCCCACTGATTGATTTTAACATTGGGTTGTGAACATCAGCCTCTTCCCATGTTTAACTTAGAACAGATAAGGCTTCTCTGCATTAGCTGTATGCACTGCTTCTGTGTTGCAAATGCTGTGGGGATCAGATTCCTCCCACATTTTCAGATGTCTCCACTGTGATTCCTTAAAAGAAAAAAAAGAGTAAAAAAAAATACCCTAGAGGTATTACTAGTGGTCATAATTTTCAAGAGGAGATAAGAAAGCTGACTAAACGACTCTGGGGACAGGTCTGATCCAAAGCCTTTCTGTTTGCATTCTCTGTGCCCTTCGCTGATCATGCGAGTGAGCAAGCACATTGAAAATCACCAGGTGCAGGAAGCCCTCATCTCCTGACCCCATTTACGTGAGGTCAGGTTCTCTCTGTGGACCAGCACGCTCCTGGGAGGTGTGAGGAACAGTCATGATTCCCCATTGCACCTGCACTGGGGACTTCCCAACCTCACATCCCTGAATAGTTATATTTCTCTTTGTGAAAGAAATAGTCTCTTGGAATGAGAGTATGATACACCCATGCCTTCTATGGCACATGATAGGCAAAATTAAATACAGCAGTCTTCTCAAAATGGGTATTATCTCACCATAATCTCCTTTGTAGCTCTTTTGTTTACTTAAGCTTCATTGAAAGCTCAGCGGAGTATCAGTGGTGCATGCCCACTACACAACAGTGCCGCCAGAATGTCAAAGGTAACCTTTCAAAAATGTTTGCTTTCCGACATCACCATCTACTCATGCTTTGCAATGCAAGGGCACAGACATGCCCGTGGGTCACTGATTTTTCTTAAGGCATGCAGAGATCTTGAGAAAGGTCAAAACAAAAATTAGGCCAAAATGAAAATGCTGGGCTCAGAAACACACAGTTAGGCCACTTTGGGATTTGGCCTCTGTTTGCAGTTGAGATTGGTCTCTAACTTAATCTTTGCAGCAGCTGAAATTCCTGCTTCTCCTCTGGCTGGCCCTCATTACAGCAATTTGGTCAAACACTGGGACAGGTTGCCTGAAGAGGCTGTTAAATGTCCATCTGTAGAGAGGTCTGGAACCACACACAGACGTGCCTTGAGCAGGGATTTGATCACAGACCCCTAGTGTTCTCCAGCCTGAAGTCTGCTGTGGCTCCAACACCTCATTCTGGCTCCCCACATTGCCTCAGGACATTCTTCTGACTTGATTCCCAAGCCACCTTCTGTAGTGTCCCCTGACAAACACTGAAATGAGCGTCACATGTGCTTTGGTGGGATGTCTCATTAGTTCATGCTCAACCTCTTCATGGCGAAGACTCATCATCAGCATCTGGAGATGACAGGCTTCTGTCTCTCAGTTGTTAGCTCTTCAGTCAACAGCCAGAAGGAAAACTGCAGGGCTGGTGGGCAGAGGTAAGACAATATGTAGATATTTTCTTGGTTCTTTTTAAGTTTAGGAGGGATTGTTTAAGAAAAAATGCTGTCTTGCTGACTGGGTTTGGCAACTTCTAGATTCCAAGGAAGAAAAATACCATATTCAAGCTGTAGCAACCCGGGAGCTAAACTTGCTTCTTGCTCTCATCGTGATGAGAGCTCAGCCTGGGACTGAGGGCAGGGAGCTCCCTCATCTTCACAGCTCTCTGGGTGTGCTCCTCCTTTCTTCTTGCTTCAGCTTCAGTTGCTCTTGCATACACATTGCTGAAACTGTTAAAGTTGCCAAAACACTTCCTGCCCAACCAACTCTTTCAAGCCCTCCCTTAATAACCCTCTCCATGATTACTCCCTCCCTTCACCTTCTTCCATGACCCTACTGCAGTTCCCATCACCTGAAATACTGCTACATGCTGTGTTTTACTCTGCAGAGTTCAAAGAGCTTTTCTTTTTTAGTCTGATGTGCTAGTATCTCTGGTTATTCCTATTGGTCTTCATTTTCCACAGCCTCCACTCCCTTTAAAAGTTGCCATGACAATAAGGGCAGAGAGTGCTTGACCTGAAGTTGTGCCACCCCATCCTCTTACAGACCTAATGTCTTCCAACAATGATCTTCAAGGGAAAAAAATATCACCTTACTGTCTCCTACACACTGTGCATAACTAAAACTCGTAGAGCAGATGTTCCAGTGAACTACTCACAATGAAGTTTAGGTCAGAAAACTGTAATTATATTCCAGCTGTATGAAACATGCATAGTCATTAACTATGACAGCGCTTTGTGGATTAAAGTAATTGCGGCTTATTATGATGTTGGCTTAGTTTTTCTAACCATCAGTCAAGTCCTGGATAAAAGGAAAAATCAGCTTTCTTTAAAATATCGCGTTCTTTTCTGTGCAGACTCTACTGAGCAATCAGCATTAAAAGTGCATTTCTTAATTCTGCTAAGATTTAAAAGCACAAAATGAATGCATACCCAAAACAACAGATTTTGCAAAGGAGCTTTTGTAGCTCCAGAAACATGTAACATCACTTAATTTAGTGGCAGCAGAAATGCCTGCCGCTCCATTTTGTCTTAATGTGTATCAACTGCATAGTGGTGGTGCTTCTATGCATTATATGCTTCTAGCAATTGTTCAGTTTGCCATTACAATTTGAGAAAGCATATTTAGGTAGTCATAGTATCAATGAGGCATCTTAATGTAGCTTAAAAGGGCCAATTATTCAGAGGTGTTTTAAAATCTAGTGTTAGATTCAATAGTCCTGTGTGCGGCTGGTGGCAATCACTTCAGCCACAACCACACCTCACATGCAAGCTGGCTACTTACGAGACAGCAGTGCTGCTTCTTTGGTGATCTTTGCGCAGCGACGAGCCGCAGTTTCAGTGTGATTCCACACAAACTAGACTGACGGTTCCCTTTGACTTCTTTGTTTGTCTAACCTCAGAGCCAAAATCTGTCAGACACAACTGATTCCAGACTGTTTTAATACCTGAAATCAGTAATGGGGTCCAAATAAACCTCCTGAGTGCTGATTGTGGCAGCCCTGTTACATAAAGGGCATGAAAGCATATCTCAGTACTGCAGTCTGAGCACAGGTACCTCAGTGAAGAAGTGCCCCGCCTTGCAGTATTATTCAAACTAAATGAGAAATTTATATGGTATGGGAGGGCACCAGTGATATCAGGGGTTACTGCTAAAAAATTCTTTAGCATAAACTGAGGTGGTAAACTCTGGCCCTTGATTTCCACGGGCCAATTCCTATAAATAAGGGTTGGAAAGAGAGAGGCATTTTTCCAAGCACAAACCACCACAAGAGCAAAAAATTTTAAATTTTGGTTCCATCAACTCTGTGTATACAGATCACAAAGGACTGAGGAATGGCTTCTTTTTAAGCTATAAACCATAGATCCATATGTCTGTTGACATGCTTTCGAAATTTTAATCAAGGAGTATTGCCATTGCATTTGCTGCTCCTCTGATTACAGATTACTTTTCTCACTCCAGAAGAAAACTGTCTGGAGAGAACTGCAGGAAATATCTACCAGGACTATAGCACCCATGTGTGAAGGTATTTTATATATATACACCACAGGCACTGGAGGAGATTAACTCTGCTCACCACAGCATAGGCTTGTAAACCCACAAGTAGGAGGCCTTAAATAAAGAGAAAGACACTTCTTGCTGCAACTGTGCGTTCTACTGTTTCTAACATATTCCGTGGTCAGGATGATTACTGTCATTATTATTACAGGTTACTTCAATGTAACCACAGAAGTGTAAATACAGCATATAATTATTAGGTACGGGGGAGGTGTCCACATTAGCTCAGAGCAGTGCAACATTTGAATGGCTTTATTCTGAACACTTAATTTAATACCTGGCATTTTAATCAGTCATGGCAGAAATATATGAGCAGGCTGCTGCTGCCCTTCAGTGGGCATTACTGATATAACACTGGAACTGCATGCAGAAAAAGGTGCCAACACTGCCAAATAGGAAGAGTTCCTGTGAGAGAGGTCTCTATCTATTTTAGTGTCTTGAAGAAGTTTTAAAAAAGAGAAAAAAATCAACAGTGTGTGATCAGGGCCTTTTACAACAACTGCAAGCAAAAAGAGTCCTGCCACCAAGAGATTTTCCCTCTCACAAGCCTTCCCTGCCCGAGAGCTGCTCGCAGACCCTCATCTATCAAAAGCCATGAGGGTGCATGGCTCTTTCAGTAAGGTGGCAAGACCCCACCATTAAGCTAACCTCTTTGTTTAATCTCTAATGGTCCCAAGAAGATCCCCCAGCCATGCAAAATATCTGTGGGTTTCTGTTCCTCCTATCCCCAGCAGTGCTGTAGACAGGCACTACTTTTTTCCAGAAGATCGCAAAGGGCACTTCAACACTTAGAAAATGGTTTAGAAAAGTTAGTTTGCCCAGCCATGTAGCAGAAGCCCCACCACATGCAGTAGCCATAGTAACCAGCTCACTCAAAACCCATGCACTGTGAAATTTTGCAGTAAAGAGTTTACAAAGCAGATCTTCAACAAAGCACACAAATGACTGTGCGAGAAGGATGGGGAAAGGGTGTATCTGAGGCAGGGCAAGGTATTCCTGCAGTTAATCAATCTGACCCCAAATGTCAAATGACCTCCACCCTCCTCCTAGGTTTGGCTTCAGCTGGAGCTGATGTTGGTGCAGAGGTTTGTATCAGGGGCAAAACTGATCTTACAAAAGGTCTTGTTTTATCATGACAATCAAGATGACTGCAGAGGACAGAGGCAAGGAAACGAGAAATGTTTCCTAATGAGCATATGCTACATAGAAGTCTAGTAAAACGCAGTGAACTGTAAGTGGTGATACCTCACATTGGTGGTTAATGCACCCACCCAAGTATTCATCTGACTCTAGCACGTCCATGACACTCATTGGTGGGAGAGACAGCATGGTGACAGCTGGTTCTTGTAACTCTTTTGTAATGATCCTGTCATGCTACCTGTACATTAACTCCTATCAACTTCTCCATGCGTATGGCAGTGCATGATAGGCCTTATCAAACTATGCACATTTGGCAGTGAAACCATCCTCATTAGAGGTCAACTTATCCTAGTTCCATATCACAGTGTTCATACAAACAGTAGCTTCCCTTCAACAAGCCAGTAACTTTCTTAGAAATCCTGTATGTCAGCAAAAGTGTTTCCACACCTGTAAGTACCAGCAAAACAAATATTTAGACTTTTATGCTGCACACAGAGGTACCTGGTCTATGTCACAGCTCATGCTAAAGTGTGAGCCTGTGTTAGACTAAGGAGGTCTAGGGCAGGGCATTAGCAATGTTTTAGCTGTTTCATCAGCACTTGTAGTTGGAGTATCAGTGCAAAGAGGGAACCAGGTGCTCTCCCCTCTTCCCATCTCTGTCCTGCTCAGCAGGCACAGCCATGGGTAGGCCAAGACAGCTTGTTTATGGGCAGTGATGCCTCATGCCTTTCTGTTCCAACTACAAGGCACGTTGCTTTGTTCTGCTTTTGGTCTTGTAAAACACATGGCTGGATGTGCACCTGGGAAAATCAAAAATTCTAAATCAATTTGCACAGAGAATTCACCCCTGGGAAAGAATGAAAGACTGACAAAAGCTGCAGATCAACATATGCCACTTTGCTTTCATCACTGCCGTATCACGAACATACAATAGAACTGAGTCCTCCTCAGGTGAAAGTCTTTGAGAGGCAGGATACTCTTAACGAGAAAGTTTGGGAGTGAAAATTCCTTCTAGAGGGCCTGTGTGCAATTCTGGCTTATATCAAGAGGTGTCAGTAAAAGACCGGCACTTCTCAGCTTTCTGGAGTGAAAAAATCACAGCGTGGAGTTAAGCTGCAGAGCATTAACATAGCCAAACTCCAGGGCTGTAGGCCCTTCGCCTTGACGGTATGCAATCTAAGTCTTCAAAACACACGGTTTCCTGGCAAACTCAGAAAATTCCTGAAATGAGGAGGGATGAACAAACCAGCAGAGCAGTTGTCTTCCACACCGATCTTAGCCTCTCCTTTGTGCCATGAAACCCTGTCTGATTTTTCTTTATTCCTCACACCAGGTGATGCGGGTTTCCCCACCCCATGACTCCTTCTGTATGCTAAATTCCCAGTGATTTCCTCTTCCCTCCACTGGATCCCACAGATCCAAGCTCACCTTCTCTGTCAGCACTGGATAACTTCTGCCTCACTTGTGCTTTTCCTCACCAACCCCATCAAGCTTCTAGTTAATGAAAAAGATACAGAATGACTACTGCAGCCCTTCTAATTAAGGCTTCCCAAACTGCGCCTGCTACTCTGAGAGCTTCTGAGAGAGTGAGAGAGAGCTCACATGTGAGATGACAAGCACCTTAGATGTGGATGTTTCAAGCTCCCTGCTCTCAGCTCAGACTCATAGCGTACATTTGGTCCTTGGGGGATCCAAGACAGGACAGACCTTAAAGAGGACTTTTTGGGGCAAAGAGAGGGGGTGGATGCTTGCAGCTGTCCTCAGGGACATGAGGCCAAATAAAAGGCAGTTCCCTCCACGGGGTCTGCCTGTGCATGATGCTGTGGAATTTGCACCTCTGTGATCTCCACCCAGGCAAAGCACTCTTTTGGAAGCAGATGCAGGATAAAGCATCCCCTCACAGGAACCACCTGGGACCACTTGTAGATACAGGTGTATCCTGATATATGCCTCCTGCACAGGAGCAACAGATGTAAAACAACTACTCACTGAGAAGGAGAAAAGGAGAAATAGTTTTTCCCAAGCTGACTACTGTTATGTATTGGCCTTTCATTTGTGCAAAAACCCCTGCGTCATGCCTGCCTCCCCAGGGTGCTGTGCACACACTCCTTTTCACAGCTTTCGGGCAGAAAATCC
Source organism: Bucorvus abyssinicus (assembly GCA_009769605.1). Lineage (NCBI taxonomy): Eukaryota > Metazoa > Chordata > Aves > Bucerotiformes > Bucorvidae > Bucorvus > Bucorvus abyssinicus. The sequence goes on from CM020063.1 coordinate 28,025,122, forward strand.
TCTCTGACAGAGAACACACTGTGGTGCTATATCACCCTCCCTTGTGAAAATAAAAGTCACCGATCAAGCTGGGAGGCAGCTACATGGCTGCTCCAGCCATTTCACGCCACAGGCAGAGCTTCCTTGGCTTCAGCAGAGAGCAGTGCTCAGCACTGCCACCACCAGCTGCTGAGGCTCGCACAATCCCAGCCAAGCCAAGGCATCAGGGACCTCTTTCCACCACTAATGCTCCCAGGACAGTCGCTCAAGTCTGCAGGATGAGATTGCGGCAGAGCTGCTTTGCCTGGAGTCCCTCTGGCTGGCATGCCTAGAAGGGTTGACCCGGTGCAGCTTTTTCAGATAGCCAGGCACTAGGCTTGCTGCCCCTGCAGCTCTGTGTCCCTTCAGAGGTTTCATCATTGCAGTTCTGGAAAGGGTAAATAAAAGGCAATTTATCTTGCCCACCCATCATATGGAGGCTCTCATTTCTGTCAGATTTTATTTTCCTTGATTTAACTTTCATTATCCAAGATTTAAAAATAAAGTAATTCATTGAAATTTGGGGATTAAGATGGAACTGAGATGGAGGTCACCAGTGAAACGCATGAAAAAACAATTGTTGCAGTTGTGATGCTGCTGGCACGTTAGTGAGGAGGAAAATTATGCACGTGGTCACTTCTGAAGTATGACTATTTTTGTTTGCAGGAGAAGGGGATAAGGTGCAATGCTTCAACTGTGCAAGTTGCTTAGAGAAATGGGAAGAAGGTGATACTGTGGAAGATCGTGGGAAATGGTTCCCTCAGTGAAGGACATAGTACCTTAAGAAAATTTCCTACTGTGCAATGAAAGTTAACATAAACTTTTGCTTTTGCTTTTTAAGTAGTACTATAATATATGAATATTTATAAATAATTATATATTAATCTATGAAAATATAGAAATATTGTACCCCTGCGAAAACCTTTTCTTAAAGAAAAATTAATGTTTAAATGTTGAAGTATGGTAAACATTCCCAAACAAAAAGAAGTGTTCATGAAACTGTTTGGTTTTATGTCAAGTGCAATCAGGTGTAGAACTACGTTATACTAACTGCTCTGTCTTTTGAAAAAGTTACTTTACTTCCAAAGGCTCAAAAATACTTTGGATGTCACTGGAAGAACGACCCAACCAACCTTACAGTCTGTACTATTTGTTGTCAAGGAAGAAGTTTCATGCTTTGCAATTTACAAATGATGGTTCTGACTTCAGCAAATGTCTCCAGGTGCTATTCCCCATCATAATCTGTAGAGCACCTGCTAAGTATTCAAGGCAAAATTCTCTTCTGTTTTTGAAGCTGCAATTATTCTATTGTGTTGTCCCACTGAGCCAGTTAGGGTTTTGGTGCCTTTTGTTTTTATTTAGAGGAAAAAATTGTCATTAAAACTAACTCCACTCCTGTTAGTCTTGCAGACTATCCCTATCAGTGAAAGGGGTATTTGGTGGTCACATTTGTGTTAGGACAGTGAAACAAAATCCCTATAACGTCACACACAGTGGAAGGGAGAAGAATCAGCAGCAAAAGAGTTTTATTTCAATTCTGTGTCCAAGACAAACTTCCCAAATCTGCACTCTGCTTCAGAGGTCTACAAACATGCTTGACCTAAGTCAGCATGGTGTTGACAGCGGCAGCTCCGATCTATCTCTCTAAGGTTCCTTATGAGCCTGGCAGCTCTGGTCTTCACAGTGTTCAAGCTTGCACCTCCAGACAGTGGCCATCCACATGCGGGCATTGAGCTGAGCCGTGGAACAAGTGTCTCTTCAGGGCAGCTATAGGGCAATCAATTTGTCAGTAATTAACGACAGCCATCAGCTGTTGCTGGCAAATTTTTACACGTGCAGCATCTCCTGTTCACCCAGACAGCTCAGTAACTCAGCCTGGGATACAGGGACAGGCTGTAGGAATTGTAGAACTGCTCTGGTGCCATAGCAGGGAGGCTGGTGAAAGGGATTGAGACAAGTCCCCATTTGTGGGACTACAGGAAGCTAGTGGTGAGCTTTTATGTTGGAGGTGTTATTGCAGAAGATGTTATGGCTCCTCTTTTGGTTTGTTATGTTTAGACATCATTAGACAGCTATAAAGAGACTCTGCAACACAACGTGGAACCACAAGGCAATCATTTTACTGGCTAACAGCTGTGAAAAGCAGGTAAGGTGTAATGAGCTATTAAGCTGAGCACTGAGCTATTACAGTCCTGTCTCTCCATATGGCTTTCCCAGGCAAGGTTATGCAGCTGTGTCATACCAGGGCTGGGACTTGGCTCTTCTGGCAGACAGGCAGCAAAATAGGGAGACACTACTGCTGAGCTCCTGCTTCCAGGAGGAGCAAAAACATTTACTATTGTCTGCGTGGAGCAGGTGGTGTTGGAAAGTCCAGTTAGTACTGCCTCTGTTGCAGAGTGTTCTTGCAGCTGCTGGTGCTTGCTGGTGTTGGAGCAAGTTGGTTTGAACTGAGTAATAAGTATTTAAGAAGTTAGAACTAGGGGGTTTATTTGGTTGGTTTGTTCTAGCAGGTTTCCTGCACAGCAAATCTTGAAGAGAAAGCAATCCCGGTTCTGCAGGAGCTGGTACGTACCGTGCAGCCTCACTTCTTGGAAGGGTGACAGCATTGATGTGGCTGTGTTGTGTTATGTTCTACTTCAAGAAGTTTCCTACAGGTCTTCTGGACTCTGCGCAAATCAGACAAGGTTTCTTTCGAAGTAAGGACGGAGTTAGGGTTTAAGAATTGTCCGCATGCGGATGAGACAAATGGTAGCGAATCCGTCAGCTACTGCTTGCTTTTGCAACCCATGAAGATAAGCCAATCCCACAGCAGGCAAATGTCACCTCTGTGAATGCAGGTGACATATAAGAAAAGTAGATTATTTTGTGACAATATGGTGTGATTTATTTTGAATTCATGTTTTGGAAAATTGTTAATACACATATATAATGTGCATTCTGCAAATTATATGTACATGCTTTTGGATACAAAAGAAACTAAGTTCAAGTAACTTTCTGTTGTGCTCAGTTTCTGGTGCTTCTTTTATTCCAAATATTATGGTTATTTGAAGTCAATGGTTTTATTGATGTAGGTCTGTGGATGTCTGTCAGAAGAGATTACACAAAATGAGATTGCACTGAGTTGCTGTACACCAGTAATGATATCCATGCTCAGAGATGAAAACACAGAGGTAAATTTGCTACACTAGTATTGCCCAGAGGCTTTCTTTAGCAGTGTTCTGTAAATGAAATAGTGATTGTTAACACCTCCCAGAAATACCCAAATTATCTGGCATATATGTCAGAGAGAGGCCTTTTGATATTTTTGAAAGCAATGGAAGCACATTTCAGAGCTCTGACAGCATAATACCTCATGGTACCGAAATAACAAAGGGAACAATAAAAATGACTGTTGCCAGCTTATTAATGGAGATGTTTGTTCACACTAGGAATCCACCAACATGTACATTTCCTTTTTCCTGAAAGTGTTGTGGCTATTCCTCGTCCTTTGCACTACAGCGTAAGTAAACCATATCTTGCCTGAAATTCTTCAGAAAAATAAATTCTTCTGAAAAGGAGCTTTCTAGTGTCCTCTCTTGATCAAGTGTGGGGAGAGCCAATGAGCACTTCCAGAGTTCATTGCACTTGTATTGAATACACAAAGAATAAAATGGTACATTTTCATCTGAGGGCACACATTACCATGTGGTTATCTGGCAATTCATATGCTGCACATGTCTATAGGGATACAGGTGTAAGGGTATGATTCATTATTTCATTTGTTCAGAAATATCAAAATACAGTCCACACACTTGTTCTGGATTACCCAGTTTGACAGTCAGCTGTGCCATGGGTATGGAATATGCAGCTGGCCCTGCACAGGAGTGATGCAGTGTACCAGGACTGAGACATCTGGCAGAGACACTGCTTGAGACAGCCAGCAGGGCAGATTCTGCCTGACCAACTTAGTGACCTTCTATAATGAAATGACTACGTCAGGGGACAAGGGAATTGCTATGGATGTCACCTATCCAGACTTTGTTAAGGACTTTGACATGATCTCCCGCAACATCCTTCTCTCTAAATTGGGGAGATACAGATTTGATGAGTGGGCAGTTTGGAGGATGAGGAATTGGTTGGAGGGTCAACAGCTCAATGTCAAGATGGAGATCAATGATGAGTGGTGTCCCTCAGGGGGTCCGTATTGAGACCAGTGGTGTTTAATATCTTCATCAATGACATAGACAGTGGGATCGAGTGCACCCTCAGTTAGTATGCAGATGACACCAAGCCAAGTGATGTGATTGACATGCCTGAGGGTTGGGATGCCATTCAGAAGAGCCTGGACAAGCTCAAGAAGTGAAACCATTTGAAACTCATGAATTTCAACAAGGCCAAGTGCAAGATCCTGCACCTAGGTCAGGGCAACCCCAGTATCGATACAGGCTGGGAAATGAGGGGACTGAGAGCAGCCCTGCAGAGAAGAACTTAGGGGTACTGGTGAATGAGGAGCAGGACATGAACTGGCAATGTGTACTTGCAGTCCAGAAAGCAAACTGCATCCTGGGCTGCATCAAAAGCAGTGTGGACAGCAGGCGGAGGGAGGTGAGTCTGCTGCTCTACTCTGTTCTGTTGAGACTCCACTTGAAGAACTCTGGAGTCCTTAGTACAAGAAAGATGTGGACCTGTTGGAGAGGGTCCAGAGGAGGGCCACAAAAGTCATCAGAGCAATAGAACACCTGTCCTGTGAGGACATGTTGAGAGAGTTAAGGTTGCTCAGCCTGGAGAAGAGAAGGCTTCTGGGAAACATTATTGCAGCCTTTCAGTACTTAAAGGGAGCCTATAAGAAAGATTGGGAAACTTTTTTTAGCAAGACCTCTTCCAGCAGAACAAGGGTAATGGTTTTAAACTAAAACAGTGGAGATTTAGAGTAAATATGGAAGAAATTATTTACAATGAGAGTGTGAAACACTGGAACAGGTTGCCCAGAGAGGTGGTAGATGCCCCATCCCTAGAAATATTCAGTGTCAGGTTGGATGGAGCTCTGAGGAACAAGATCTAGTTGAAGACATCCCTGCTTACTGCAGGGGGGCTTGGACTAGATGACCTTTAAATGTCCCTTTCAACCCAAACTTTCCTATGATTCTATGACAGGACAACACAGCCCCTGGCGCTCTGTCCACCCCAGAAGGCTGTCTGGGCAGGGACCCCCCTCCCACTAACTATGCCGGGTTCACCACACTTCTTCAGTCATCATTTTAGGGCGGATGACCAGCTTTTTTGAGCATGTTGTGTCCCATATGATTTCACACCTCCCTGTGACTGCCTGCAAGACCAGCCACTCTAGTACCAGTGTACCGAGAAGCAGGTCAGGGAGGGGGGCAGCATTATACCCTATGAGCTCTCCTGGCATACCATTCTCCTACCAAAGGGGAAAAAGGCTTGGGGGATTTTTAAGCCAAACAATACTGTCAGATATCCCAGGACCTGTTTCCTCCTTTTGCTCAGTGATCATTGTGGATGCCAGGACTGCATTTTGGGCAAGAAACATCCATGAGCTTTGTCATACATAGTATAACCACAGCTTGGGCTATAAATACTATTGCTGGCTCTGCTTGTCTCATGACTGCCCAGAGGATGAGGATAAGGTGCCCCAGCCACAAGCCGCTGTGCAGATCTGGGGAACGCTTACAAGATTTTGCAGAATGCTTATGGTTCTCTGTGAAAAGTGCAAGGCCCATGTAGGAAAATATCACAAACATAAAATCCAGAAGTGCAGGCAGTGCTGCGTGAATGTAAATCAGCACTGGTGTTTCATGCCTGTGATGAAAAATCGAGAGGCAGGGCAGGGCTGTACCATTGATGACTTGGGACACATGCAGGAAACTTCATTTTTGCCATGGAGTTAGGACCAGGTGCCTGTTGGATTGCAGAAGAAGGGGTAAAGAGGGAAAGCTCTGATAGGAAAATGGGAGTTTAAAGAGGGCATGTCACATAGACTTAATTCAGATGCTTACAGACACAAAGTTTCAGAGATATACTTTCCTAGCAGGAAATGCTAAAGGTTACGCTAGATACTCCATTGCTAGTCAGCTTCTGAAGGAAAAGATGGATGTGCAATTTATCACCCAAGGTAGTGAACTCACGTGCATAGAAGTCACCAGCCTAATTATACAATTCCTTGACTCTAAATTTTTACCCCAGCATTCCCTAAGTTTGGGTATCAAGGTCTGCCCATTTTTTCAACACTACTGAATATCAAAGTTATACAAGGGCCTCTTCCACCACCACAACATTACAGGAGTGGATGGCAAGATATTTGAAGAGAAAAAGTTGTTCTCAGCAAGGCACACAGCTAGTTAGGAGATTGTGGCTCATGAAAAGCACTGAGTAACTGTTGCCAGCACGATGTAAAACTTTTGAGGGAAGCCTGCAGATTGTACAGGAACGGGATTATGGTGACAAGCCATTGAACACTCTGAGAAAGAGAGCAATGGAAAAGTGGAGGTTTATCACCGCAGAGATCCCTTTCCATATATCGTGCTGCTCTCTGCTCGCACATCCACATACCAGTTTATGTATCTCAAACATAACATTGCAGCACTCCTCCCTCCAGGAGGTATTTTGTCTCCATTATAAAGCAGCTCCAAATGAAAAGATAAATTACTATGATATTACTAACCTCTATCCCTTCATCAAACAAAACAAAACTCTTGTGCACCCCAAAGCTGTTTTTGAGAATTTTGAAACTCTGATGGCCTGTTTTGGGATGGTCAAAGCAAAGATCTGTCCACCTCATGAGCTCTTTTTCCCCTGAGAGTCAATGGCAAGCTACCTTTTCCCTTACGCTACTCTTGTGCTGAAACCTGCCATGCCCTCCCTGTACCCGGTGAGGAAGAAAGAGCCCATGTGGACACCTGGTGTTTCTGGGAAATCCCGGGAACTGAACAAGGCTCTGCAGGAGGGCTACAGGAAAGTTTTTTGCCGTGTTTTGTGTGGAGGTGTAGCAGCCTCTTCTCAAATTGCATAAAACTGCACCTCTGCACAGAAGCTGGAAGCATCAGGCTACCCAACCTAGTGCACAGATGATAACAAAAAGGCAAAGTATATTGGATATGACAGGAAGAAAGAAGATGTCCTTTTGTGGGCTAAGCATTTTAAGAAAAATCCTGCCAAATGCCAAATTGCAAAACTGTTTTTCAATCCTCTGTGGGGGAATTCGGGCAAAGATCCAACCTCCCCAACAGCACCAGATGAGTTGAACCAGAGAACCATTCCTCTGTCATACGATGTGTGCTCTTGTCATTTCATTGATGAAGGATTGATCCTTCACATGGACGCTGATCATACGGATGAGCTGCATGCACTCTCTCGCCCTGCATCCATTCTCAAAATTGGGCTGCAGCAGTTTCACTGGTGTTTGCTCATCACCGTATGGCACACATACAGGGCCAGAAAATTTTTATCATGAAGTTGAAAGGGTTCTTAACATAGTTGTGGCTAAATGTGTCATTATTTACACACCCCATAACAACAAAGGCCGGCAGCTGTCACAGAAACAAATTTTCCTGGTTGCTGACATTTCTGCTGGATGGTGTGGTGAGCACTTTCATGCCCATTCCATACTCTTCAGTTAATGGGCAAAGGGAGCTCCTCCTCCACCACCCAGCCTCTCCATCTGACATGTACCTTGAGATATAGTTTGCAATTCACAGGCCCATTGGCTGGTTCTTCTGCTTCATGTGGTCCTTTTCAGGAATACCTTAAGGTTTTTCTTATTCGAAAGAAACAGTTCCCTACTGGGTCCACACTCAACCTGTAGGATAAGTTGCATAACCCAACTCACAGTTTTCTCCAAAATCTCATTTCAGATTCAGTCTCTAAGGAGTGGGATATAAGCTGATGAGATTCAGCTGTAGCCTTGGTCTGCTCTAGACCCAAGGCTCCGTGGGCACACAAGGCCAGCAAATCAATTTTTCATCATTAGGATGTGAGTGGAGACTAGATCTTATGTGGAGCTAGAGGGTATAATACAGGGAAATTTTCAAGAGGGCTATTGTAAAGGGCTTCAGCCAAAGCCTGCTTAGTTAACAAGAGCCTTTCCTTGCATTTCAGAGATTTAAAAACCAGCATCCTCATGGATGTCCTAAGCAGCCCTGATATTATGAATCATACACTTTTAATATATCACTAACATCTGTCTTGTTTCATATTAAGGAACTTGGCTGAGAGAGCACAAACAGGATATTTTCTAGCTAAAATATACAGGAAGTCTTCCACAGAGGAAAAAATAATGCAAAAAAGCTACCATGTACCCCAAAAGTTCAGACACAAACACGTTTTGTAGTAGTGATCTACTAAGATTACCTGAACAACTGCATATAATTTACATATCCCAGGCATCATCTGCCTAATTATCGTGAACTGAAGTGAAAGCAAATTCTAGGCCTTTTGTATCCTAGTTTTGTTCTTTGCCATTTTATTTAAATAGCACATGAAATTTCTTTCTCTGTCCTGTTTTTTGATCTTCTTTATTTTTTGCTTTATGAATCATTCTTTAGACCATCCTCCACCCAGTTTCCTCTTCCTGCCTACCTGCTTGTTCTGTGTGACCCGAGTGTGCATTCTCCTTTGCCTCTAATGAGTGTGGATATACGTTTTTAGTGCAAAGTCTGTATTGTAACAGTGTCAGCTTGTTTTTCTGTGCATGGCATGTGCTCTTCTGCAATCCCACGCAGTAAGAGAGTATAAAAGAACTCCAGCTTAGATAACCTCTACTTTAGGACGAATTATTATAAACACAGCTCTGTCTGTGATTCTGTTACTTTCAGCTACGTACTACATGCAGCTATGGTCTTTCATCCTGTATTTAGTCTGCTGCCTCTTCTGCTCAGGGGTATTTTTTTTGCCTCATGTTTGTGCAGTGTCTCACACCATTCACATGAGGCCAGAGTAATCAGGTGGGAATCTGTATGGGGTGAAAGGTGCCAGCACTGTATGGAAATATGGGTTGAGAAAGGAGAATTTCAGGTTAGTGGGGAAGATAGACTGAAAATGTATCAGTAATTTTTATTTCTGTTAAGAATTTTATTATCTATTCAGCTTACTATTTAAGAGATTATGACTAGGGAAGTGAGCTGCAATCCTCAAAATGAACATGCAATTCCATAAACATCATGAAACAATTAAATTCTCAATTTATTTCACTCACTGCAGAAGTTAAAACACTCCCATGCTCATGTTTTTTCCAAAGTTATGGCTCAAAGCACATTAAAAAAAAAGTCTCTTTTTTTTTTTTTTTTTTTTTTTGCCTTGACCTGAAGCATTTATTTTCATTTCCATCTTGTTAAGAGCAAAATCTTAATTAAAACAAGGCGGGGTGGGTGGGGAGAGACGACGGAGGGTGGAACGCGGTGGGATGGGGGGGATGACGGGATGACGACACACAGGAAAGGATTTGATTTACAAGACTATATCCTGAATACAGTTGAGTAATTAGACTGCACTAGATACGGCGGTTTGCTCTTACCACTGCAAAATGGCTTGTGCAGTCCTGATGTGCAAAGCACAACAGAGCCTTAGCATTAAAGTTGTCACTAGCAGTTCAAGATGTTTTGAGTTACATCAAAGGAAATAGCTCCGAAAATGAGATCATGAGTTCCACAGTCCAAAGCCTGGCTTTGTTATGGCACAGTTGTGGGGGGAAATCATTAAAGTTGCTTTACAGGAAAGTAATAACACAAAATTCCACTTTTTCTCTTCTAATCTGACCCTTCCCTAAGAAAAAGAACAGAACAGCAGCACCTGTTCTTTGAAAAGAGTGTATTTCATTCGGCAATAATGTGTGAATGACCTGATGTAGCAGAATTGAAATGGAGGTGTGAAAACGAAGACTTGCTGGATAGGGGGTCACATGCCGAATGTCTGTGCTGGATCTGCCCCATCCCTAACACTTGCAGCACATCACCACCTTGGGGGAGTATAGAAATACAACCTCCCCCCTTTCTCACTGCAGAGTTCAGACACAGGGAGGTAATAGGCTTGTCAGCGTCACAAAAAGCTGGACAATCTTCAGTTCTGGTCTGTGCTCAGAAACACACCTTTCAGGTGCATTTGTGCTGTTTCATGAGAATCACGCAGGTCTGGCGTGGTGCAGAAACATGGCTGGCATCATAAGGGATCATTGTCGTGTGAAGCGAGCACATGAAACTCACAGAAAAGTGAGGGGAAAGAGAACAAAGAAACACATGAACAGGATGGAAAGGGAGAGAGGTAAGAGACAAAATGCAGGGATACGGGATCTGAATCAGCAAAGGAGATAAGGAGAAGGTCACCTCCTTCTAAAGGTAGTAACCCTTGCACCTATCATCTCACAGAATATGTAGTAAACTACCCCAACACGTAGCAAAGAAAACTTTTTTACAGAAGACATTCACAGCCTTCAACAAAGCACACACCAGCTGGCTTGCGATCTGTGCCCTCCTCCTTTCAGTAGCAGGGGGGTTATCTGACCTGCCTGCAGAGCGTTTTGACCTGGAGGCATGAGGGAGCATCTGAATGCAAGTCAGCGTGGACCACCAGCTGTCAATTCCTGCAGGTTATCTCAGGACACCTGGTGTGCTTGTCTTGCCAGCTCCACACTTTTATTACTCACTAGAAACACTGCCAAACCCAAGGCAACACTCTGATAGCATAGTTTGTCTTACTCATAGTTAATAATGGACTTAGAGAAATTAGTTATCATGATAATCATAAAAATTAAAAAAGACCATGCTATTGGCAGCACTGAAGTCTGTTTTCCTTCTTGGAAAAAACCAAATGAGAAAGTAACCTTTGTGAGATGACTTTGAGGATCCAGCTCCAGCCCCCATTAGGCAGATATTCAGAAGTTCCTCACTCGCTAATAATCATTCCATGCTTGCAGCACAACTCTGTAATTCTGCAAAGAGTAACACAGAAACCAATGCACTTTCTCTGTGTTTAAAAAATTATTCAAAGCTCTGCTTTTCAGCAAGTGGACTGTGTTGATTTTGGAAGAACCATCTCCTAAACTAGTGTGTTGTAGAGATGAGACAATTGTTTTGAGAGACATGCTATAATGTCGTCTTTTTCCATTAGGCCATTTAGCTGCAAAGTAGAATCTCCGTTCTTCCACGTATTACTAGTTCAGGTTCTCCCATTTTTTGGAGGATGGACTTAACAATCATACCTGTGGAACTTAAGAACCATGCCACAGACTCACAGAATAATTCAAATTGGATGGGCCTCCTCAGATATCTTGTCCAATACACCTGCTCAGGGCATCATCAGCTAAAGTATATTGTCCAGGACTACGTCCAGCTGGGTTTCAAATATCTGCATGGATGGAGGCTCCACAATGTCTCTGGAAAATTTGTGGCAGTTTGTTCGATCACCTTCATTGGATTACAGTGTTTATCCATGTTCAGATGGAATTTCATGTTTCAGTCTGAGTCCATTGCCTCTTGTCTTGTCATGGCACCACTGAGAAGAGCTGGGCTCCATCTTCTTTCTCTCACATCAGGTATTTATAGACGTCAATAAGACACTCCTGAGCCCTCTCTTCTCCAAGATAAATACTCCCAGCTCTCTCAGCCTCTCCTCAGAAGACAGATGCTACAGTTCCTTGATGATCATCATGGCCCTTTGCTGGATTGACTCCAGGCATCTCAAAGATTCCTTGTGCCCTGCTCTGTTGCACCTCCAGCAGATATCTGGGTGGCTCAAGTCCCCCAAGAGGGCCATGGACTATGAACATGAGGCTTCTTGCATCTGTCTAAAGAAGAATTCACCTACTTGTTCTTCTTAATTGGGAGGTCTATGGCAGACACTCACTCCAACATCACCCAGGCTGGTCTGCCCTTCACTGGCTCCTGACCCACCCCAAGTGAGAGCTCCATGCATCCCTACTTGTCATCCACATAAAGAGCAGCAGCCCCTCCTTGCCTTCCCAGCCTCTCTTTCCTCAAGAACATCTATCCTTTTTGTGCCCTACACTGCGTGCACTAGAGTAGAGTCATTTCAGAGAGGCACCCAAGGGTGCTGCTTCCCCAGAGGGGTATGGGAGTGCTACCCATAAGGCTGCTCCCCAAGCACTTCCTTCTTTACATGCCTACACAGTGTCTATTCCGTTTAAAGCCTACAACATTGTATTTGTACATTAAGGTAGTTGATGTAGAATAAATTAGTTCTAACAGAGGTGTTCTTCTTTGTTTGGACCACTTTCAGCCTTATTCTTACCATCTGAATATGTATTTCTGTGGGGCACATGACAATGTTCTCCACAGGCTATTCCTCCTATATTATTCCTACTATATTATAGAAAAAGGTTTAAGAATGTGGCAGTTTGAAGGAAAAAAAACTGCTCGAAGGCTTGTGTTTTACACTGACCAATTGAATTATTCCCTCCCATGCTACGATCGCAATCTCATTGGCTGAGGAAGTTTCTCGGGAGCGTACTGCGCCTTTAAGAAGCCGCAGGCTCGGGGGGCTTTCGGGACTTCCTGGGCTGCTTTCCGGGCTTTCGGGGCTTTTCGGCTTCTCGGCTTTTCGCGTCTTTCTGCTCTCCGGACACTCCCGGCTCCGCGCTGCGGGAGGCACTGCAGGACCTCAGCTTCGCTCCGGGAAAGAGGCTCCTCCAGACACTGCGGCTTGGCTCCGGGGACCTTAGAGGCTGCCGGAGTGAGGCGAGACTTTGCACCGGGGCAGCCCCCGCCACGCCGCCTGGGACAGACTGCTCGCCTGGAGGCTGCTTTTTGTCTGCTGCCGTAAGGTTTTACCCTCTCTTTGCCTGACAGCGCTTTGCACATTGCAGTCCCGCGTTCGTAACAGCCGCGGTTTCCTTTTGTTCACTCCACGAAAGCGCCCACGTGGCCGGTGCCATTTCCAGACTGCACGTGGTACCGTCCCCCTTTCTCTCTTTTCTCGCGTTTAACCCTCGCCTTTCCATCCTGCACAGACTCTCAGATTTTGCATTGGTTTTTCCCTGCATATTGTATATATTTTGTTCTAGTTTTAATAAAGTTTGTTTCAGTTTTCCAAACGTTCAGAGGTCTCACAAAATCTTTCTTTTCCTTTTCGTATCTCTGCTTTTGAACCCTTTTCTCTCTCGGAGGAGAGGGGTTCAGGGATAGGAAAGGACTCGTCCCCGTGCTCGGCTTGCCTCAGCCGACCGGCGACAAAGCATGAAGTAAACAGCAGTCGCATACATGCTACATCTTCTCCGGGTTCCATTCGTTCCTCTGAAGAGGGCCCTCAAAACCTACAAAACACTCAGAACATACCCCAGTATTAGCTTTGAGCAATGACTGACTGTCCTGCCTTTGCTCCTGCCACTCATTTCCACCTGCTCTGTTAGTGTCAGCATGAGCCAGGATAAATAACGGCAATTACATCCGCAGTACTAGGTACTAGATTGCTGCTTTCTAGGCAATGCCAAAGAAAGAGCAGACTAGATCTGAAGGCACATGTGGAAGTCACCTAACTGAGGCTTCTGCTCCAGGCAGGGCTAACTGCAAAGCTCGGTCAAGTTGCCAAAAATCTGAAAGGGTGGAGGTTGCACAGTCTCTGTCCTGAAGCTGCACTACTCCCATGTTTCCATATTGCAACTTTTACCTATTCACTTTTTTTTTCTTTCACTGTTTTACTTGTGAGGAAAGTTTGTCTCTCTCTTCTCAGTTAGCTCCCTCCAGGTGGTAGAAGGCTGCTTTAGTTTCCCTAACTCGTCCTGCTCTCACTGGGCTGAACAAACACTTCTCCCTTGGTCTTTTTCTCATACATCACATGGTCCAGCTCCAGCTATTTGAGTCATCCTTACCTAGATTCATTCAACTTTATTGATATCTGTTTTATAACGCACAGCTAAAATTGGACACTTCATTGCTGTTGAACTCAAAACTTGGCTGGTTTCAAATAACAATGCAGCTGCAACAAAGGAAGAAGTTGGCTTTGTGAAGAGTATTGGTTAAGAGGCAGGAAAAGCTGGAAAAAGATGGTGGCAAAGAACAGGGGGAAAAAAGAAAGTGAGTGAGAATAAGAGGTAGAGAGCAGCACTTCTGAGAAATAAAAAATCTGTACCGAGAATATAGGTATGAAATTTTTCTTCTGTCGGTGTATAATCAACAAATAGACAGGTGTCAAAACAGAAGTTCTGCCCTTTTTCCCACCACAGCTGCCCATTTCTAGCTGCTCCTTCACTTGGGTCCAGGAGCTGGGCAGTTGTAAGATGAACTGGATCAGCAAGAAAAGGGAGGCAAAAAAATAGTTCCCCTCACTGAGCCACACTGTGGCCATTGAAGGGAGGGGGCAAGGAGCTAAGAAGGACATAGGGCTGTGAGCTGAGAGGTAGGCCTATAATCCCTTGGGTAGTGGATGGTTTATGCTGACTGAAGAGCCATAGCATGCTATAGCATTATTCCAGAAGCTAAATTACTTCTGCACAATGTTTAATAGGAACTGAGGAGTAAATACACAGGACTTCAATTCTGCTTCTCCTTCAAGGTCAGATGATTGAAGGCTTTGAAGTATACACATCCCTGAAAAATCCAGGGGCTGAGTCTGGACAGAAGATCTAGTCTTGCTACATGCCATAAAGAAAATATAAAAACAGTGCTTAACAACTGTAATTTTAGAGGAGAAACCTCTAAAGTTGTACTTTTAATAGCTTTTGGTGTGGTTCAGACAAATGTACAGGTTCATTGATTGGGATGTAATGAAAGCAACAGATATCAGGAGCGTGGGACACCCTGCTTAGGAGACCTAGCATGGATCAGAAACAGTGATGAGTGATGGACATGGGTGCTAGCTGGGATTGTCATTAGGAGGAGGGAGCTGGAGAGGCAGCTCTTAGTGAGTTAACTGGGAAAACAAAACTCAGCCATCAAGCTAGTGTGAAGTGTCCTGCAGGAGTATGGCTGCAGGCTCACCTTCCTTCCTCCAGAGAACAAACAATCAACTAAAGAAATTAATTAAACTGCTGACACGGTGAATTGGAGACCAGGTTCATCTCAGACTTTGCAGGTAAAATACCTCTGAAAAGCCTTTCATGCCTTCCTGCTTGGAAGGAAATGTGCTAGGAAAGAAAGAAGAAGACGGACATTATTTCTCCAAAGACAACACTGTTGTTTTAGTTAGAGTGTGTTATATGAGCTCATAAAACAGTAAACTGTGGTTCAGGTTCATCTATTAAAGTCCGTAAGTGAACTTCATAATCCTTACAGGGTTTATATCCTTCTTTTATGGAAGACTGTTTATGCAAAGTGTCTTGGGGAATGCAGGACAGGGAAACTAGTCACTGCAGATGTGCATTCACTGGAATTTAGTCCCTTTCTATTAAGCTGTTTTAATAGTTGTTACATTTTACCCTCCTGATTGCGAAGTGAATGAAGAATTTCCCTCTTCTAAGCCTACTCATTTCCAGGGTAAAGTTCTTCCTGGCTATTTTGAATGGTTTTTTTTCTTATTAGCTTCCACCACTAATAATTTTAATAGTTCTTCCCCTCACCCAGCCCCCCTCCCCTCCCCTTGGTGTTCACTTGGTGATGTATTTGTAGGCAATAGCTATATTGCCTCTGAGCTTTCATTCTGCCAAGTGCAATGCATCCAGCACTTTCAGTTCCTTCTTGTACAATGGGCTGTTGATTCACCGCTTTACTTAATAGCACTTCTGTGCATCTGCTAGAGGCTCCAAGGATCTTCAACCACGGTAACATAAGTTGTGCGTGGTATCATTGCCTTTGAGTATAGATACTACTGCTTCTTCATCCTTGCAGAAGAGGTCTTTCCTGATGCCTCCTATGGTCATATCTGTCTGTACTACGGTTGCATCTCTGAGCCATGACTGTCATCTGCAGTACTGCAGATTTATTCCCTCCCCTCTTGTGAAGCCATAAATGTTCTCTTTGAAGTGTTTATCTTCCTCTGCGTAGTTCTATTCGTTCCTAGGAACTTGAGTCAGACCAACACAACATATTCTGCTCCTTACCAAGAACATATCTGATAGTGTTTTCATTTACTCTTCAGTTCCTCTTAAGTCATAAGTTCAAGGTGGAGTTGCTGTTTGATTCAGCCAGACTTTGCTTTTGGTTGAGCTGTTCTCCAAGAAAATGTTCCCTTTCCTTTATTCCCCCTTTTTTTCCTGTTTTCTGCTAATTTGCTACCATTTTCCTGTGCCTTCCCTTCCTTGTGTTTTCAATCAAAAGCAGTGGCTTTCTTAGCTTCTTTATGAGTGTCAGTCTATCATCCACCAGATCAGCATCAGCATCTATCCAAAACAAAAATCTGAGTTACAACCCATGGTCTCACTAGGACTGACTGCCTCCAGCATCACCACCAGCTCTGGTTCTACTCAGGGTTTCTAGTACTAGCTCCATAAGCTGTACTGTTTAAAATTTCCCTGAACTTTATACCCTACAGAAAAAAAAGTGGCCTTTGTTAACTTTTTCCCCTGAGGCTATGTATCTCAGCACAGGGTAAGCAGTAGGGTGCTGGACCACAAGCATGGTTTCTATCTCCTTTCTGAAGCTATCAAGGCCAAACTGATAGCTTTGCTCATGTTTCTAGGTCCACTCACCAAAATGCAGACCTTCATCTCTAACCTCCGACTGCCAGGATTCTCCATATTACCCTGGCCTCTTTTATTTTTGGCTAGAGTATGGACACCAATTCTCCCTCAGGAATGCCTGCTCATTTGCACAGAAGTGTGAAAACTTAACACAGTGCAAGCTTCATACTTTGAAGTTTTTTTGGTGGGTTTTGAGTTTTGGGGTTTTTTGTATTTTTTTTTGGATTTTGTATTTTCTTGTGATTTCCATCTCCCTCAGTTGCTTTGACTAACCAGGTATGTTGTAAGTACTTAAAACTTGCTTCTTTATAAACCTGATTGCATGAATGATGGACTGCTCAGGCTTCCTTGAGATCTAAATAACTCATTTGGTTCAAATAAAAGATGAGTAAACCATTGTAAACAAAAGCACGTGCCAAATCATGCACTGCAGGTAGTGAAACAAATACAGATATTTGTAATTTCTGACACCAGATTCACTCTTGAAAATAATTGCCAAAAATTATTTGAAAGCTTTCCTACCTGGGACCATTTGACGGTTTTGTTTAAACTCTGTCACAGGATATTTCCTCTAAACTGTAGCAGGGCTTTTGCATTTTTCCCACTTAAAATTCTGAAAAGTTACACATATAACAATTATATTCTTCCTACCTGTTAGTATTTGATACTTGATGGTACAGCTTAGCCAACCTACTCAAATGACATCAAAATAAGAAGAGTTTCAGGAGGTTCAATCTAATTATGTTGTAATATTTAACTATATTTGAAAGCAAATAGGAACTCTTCGTTTAATATTAAACCTTCTAGCACAGCCAAACAGCTAGCTGTAAGGTTATTTTCTTTGTTAGAAAAAGAGCTATCAGCAGCTCCTCAAAGTTCACTTCTAATCTGCTTTTGACACAACTGACAAAGTCTTGCAGCCAAGCCTCAAGATCTGACTTAGTTCCTACTGCTAATGGCAAATAGGCATCAGTGCCAATAGGACTGTGCTTCTGTGCCTTCCTCATCGTAAAAATAAAGACAGGTTGGTAGTCCTCACCTTTTCTGGAGGAGGGCAGCACGGTTCATGTGGGCTATGTTGTATGTCATGTGTTTGTGTGCTTATCTGAGCCCTGTTTGGAAGAAACTATAGAAGGTACATGTCTTACTTTGACTCCTTGCACAAAAACATATTTTACCCTTAAACCTCAATCAAAAAAGCAAAGAAGCTCAACTTAGGACAACTGTATTGTGTATGAATTATGTAGGGTGATGAGAGGAAAAAAGAAAGTAATTTTGAAAAACTGACATGTAAGCTTTAAATGAATAATGCTGCTTATACACTTTCTACCTAAGTAATTTTTTCCCCAAGATATATTACACTGTCATTAAAAAATATAGTCAGCTAATTACATATAAAAACACTTCTTTCCAACTAACTGGTGACTGCATACTAATTTATGATTAGAAGTCTGCAAAAATCCTTCTGTGTGTCACGGTGGGTTATGCAACTTCTGTAAGACGAACACTCAGTTGCCACAGTTTGTATACTTTCCATGCAAGAATAAAAGGGAAATTGTCTCCCATACAGAGGATCCTTATTCAGCAGGGTCAACGTTATCCACATTTGCTAAGCAGTGCTGTAAAAATGTTTCTTACTCAGAAGACATGCAGATACAACTGTCCTGGAGGCACCACTGTCTAGCAAATGGTTGGTAAAGAGCAAAATGGAAATGACCACCCTCCGTACCTTGCAATTCACACTGCAGTCATTCACCTATTTTACCTATGGCTCTAATTGTTATGTCTGGGTAAACAGATTTGGAGGGGGGGGAGTTGCATTTTAAAGGCTTTCTATTTCACTGTACACGTGACAATTTTTAACACTTAATTCTACAGGAAGAACCATAATGTCTGGTTTGATAGGAATGCATATGCTGTTCAAAGCTTTCCAAGGCTCTTGGGTATCATGTAAGGTGTGTTGTTTTTAAAATGTGTGAGATAAATACAGCATGCCTGTATTTTCACTGGTAGAGTCTTCTTTTATCACTTCTTGCAGACAAAAAAAGAAGAACAGTGTCTACTGATACATTTTTTGACTCAGGGAGCTGTCTTGTTTTTGACAGAAAGAAATTAAAAGGGAAGCCATCGCATCTGCTGAGAATCCCTCATGTTCATTTCAATTTTTTTTTTAATATACAAGTTTTGACAGATTTATTAACAGCTTGATAGGCTGAAGTTAATTCCACATTCATTAGAGAACTGTCCCGATATGTGTATGATTTTTTCCTACTAGTCAGTTCACAACATCACTCTAAACTAATAAAATGTTATCACAATTATTGTATGTCATTCTTTTGGTAAATAAATAAAAAACCAAAGTTTGGAAAGAATACCTGGAAAACATGGAGGTGTGAGTTACCAAAAAAGTGAATTCAAACATTTGTTTAGATATTACTTATTAAAAGTCAAGATTTTCCCTGTGATTTTAAAACTTAATAGCTGACTTTTCCTCATTTTAAGTATTTCTATTTATTGCTTGTTTGTTCTGCCCACTTCTTGGGCAGATTATTCTCAACTGTTCAGGAGAATTTCTCAATAAAGATCCTGTAGGTTACTATTTTCAATAAAATTATTTCATCCCTGCTCCTTTCAAGTATTTGTAGAATGAATTGAGCTCAGTTTCCTTTATGCTGTTCAATCATTCATTCACAAACAGCAGATGGACCTCGTAACTCCACAACGTCTTTGAAGACATAGAGTAGCCCCGGTTGTGTTCACACATCTAGGTTTGCATAAGCATCATCAAATTCACAGTCTGGAAATTGGTCCATGAAATATGGTTTTGCTTCTGCTCTCAACCACTCTTATAGTCTCCTATGCTCTCAAAACCATTGTAATTAATTCAGATATGATATGGAGAAGAGATTACATCGTGGAGATTAACATAATTTCCCATGCTTTCAAGTGCAGATTTTTAATATAATAGTAGAATTGCTACAGAGAGGCCCATTGGTAAAACTGCACTGAATGGCTGACAGCAACATACAATACCCTTTGAGTCATTTATTTACCAATACCAATTTATTACCAATTACTAATTTATTACCAATAAATCTTTGTGTGTCAGCTGAGGGTGCTAGAAGGTGAGAGAAGAGAAAAACAAAACTGGTTTAAATCCTGGATTTTCATTTCATTAAAAATGATAGATTTTAGACTGGAGCAAAAGAAATAAATCTGAAAATCATTGTACAATGTCGAATTTTAGTAGCAGCAGCAGCAGCAGTTGTGACCTGTAATACGGTATTATCTTTTATCATGTACTGTCATATGATATGTAGATGGTACTGGTACATCCCACATATTTTCATTAAAATTTCTAAATTTTTAAATCTTCTGATTTTAAAGTTTTCCATTTCATTACTATTTTTAAAAATATGTTTGTATTTCGCAACTTTCTTAAAAACGTTATAGTATCACAAATTTCTTTTTGAGTAGCATAATTCTTGCAACAGGTCTGTGAGAAAACTGCTTTACAGGTTTCAGCAGGATACAGGATAAACAATGACCTTTTCAAGTGAAATGCAAATTGCAAAACAATCACAGTCGTCAAACCATCCAGTGGAACACCTATTAAGTCCATCTTTAATCATACTTCCTATGAAGTGCTTTTTGTGTGTCTGGACTGCTACCTTTTGACCTTGGTCTGCAGCCAGTTCTACTCAGCAACCTTTGCACCGTGCTGGTTTCCCAACTAATCCTCATTATAAACAACTTTCTTCCTGTTTTGTAAGAGAAATAGGAAACCTGCTCATCCAGTATGATGCAGTCCAAGACACTCATTGTCAATAAAACAGCCTAGCTGCAAAATGTTAGGGAAGTTGAAAAAGGCCAAGAACAACAGTAGAGAGAATCTTAAGTGACAGAAAATAGGAAAAATAATGGAACCCTGAAAATTAAACTGTGTTACAGTGCTATTTCAACTCCTCATATTTTCTTCATTTTTCTTTATATACCTACTATGCGAGATGCAGTAGTTTGACATCAAACCTATTTTCAAGGATAAGACACCCACAGCCTTTTGTCATAGACAACTGACCTCTTGCAGAAAGCACTGAAATTGTGCAGCTTGCAAAATTAGGAAGATCTTCAAATGTGAAACAGCTGGTAGATACATGACTAACACCTCATTCCCCCGTCACCTCCTATCCACAGCTTTCCTGCAAGGCTGAGCTGTCCTCTGATCACTGCACCTTGTAGTTCTGCTGCAAACCTGCTCCCTTGCAGGGGGGTGTGGTTTCTGCCTTCACCATGCTCCGTAGCCCATGGCTGCCACTGACAGGTCTAGCTTATTTCTCTTGAAGTTTTTAGAGTTGCTAGGGAACTGACTGGGATGGAAAATTAATTATTTTTCTGAGACTGAGGTTTATCATGCAAACCAGTTCTTCCCCCATGTGAGGTGTAGCCTAGTCAATGGTACTTGTTTCTTCTCACTGTTATAAAGATTATTTAATCTTTGTAACTTCTTCATTAAAGATTTTACAGAATAACTCCTTTTATATCATTTCCAAGTATAGAAAGGGAACGTATCTGAACTCTTAAATTTTTTCACATAGCCAGAATATAATTTCCTATCCAGCTTTTCCTGTAGCAATTGACTTAGCCCGTGTCACCACAGATATGATGAGGTCATGTTTCAGCTATAAAATTAAAACATGCAGATCAATGGGTGCAGATCAATGGGTACAAATCTAAATAAAAAACAGGAAATAAAAGGTGTTTTCATCATCATAATTATTTCAGTAATTATTGTGTGGTAGCAGAAGGACAAGGAAGGAAGCAAGAAGGACTAAGGAAGATGTGAATTTCAGTGATTACCTGAACTTTAGATAGCTGTCATGAATAACTCAGTATTTCTATTTATGCGTGTGGGTAGTCTGAAAGCTCTCAAACAGCAAAAAAACAGAAGTAAGAAAAATTATTTTGTAAAGTAAAGTATGTTTCACAGATAGGGAGAAAGTGCAAATTATAAAAAAAAAAAGTTACTGTAAATTCAGCTGGATCCGTTAGCCTATGGGGAAAACAAATTGCAGGAGGAGCATTCACGAATATTTGAAACATCAAAGCACAAAGTAAATATGCTCTGGGAGGCATTCCTGCGCTGGCAAGTAGATGAACTAATGGACTTCATACTAGACAAGACAGACGTAAATTACATGCCTATTTAAACTGCTTATTTTAATGTGTTTCTGTCACGTGCTTACACTTTTGTAGTTACTTTTCTGGAGGAGCAGCTGTTGCTGGTGAGTGGGCATCCCGCGACACAGACTCTGCCATGGCTCTGAAGGGGGCTTGCTGTGCCTCCAGCCTCTACTTTTATCTTCCCTGCACAAACTCCTAGACTCAACACACAGGTTTACCCCTCCTGGTCACTGCTTTCCTCTGGCAACTGGGCCACCTCCTTTAATGACTTGAATTTTGTGAAACCAGTGGCTAAACAAACAGTTTTCCATAATCCCCTGACCCCTGAGAAATATGTACCTGCACAGGTGCCAAGCAGAAGTTCATGATAGTGGGGATTTGCTCTGCTGTATGGCTTTTCCAGTGCAGCAGCTCTTTTAAGGGGAGGGATCTCTTTGTTGTGCTTACCAGCTGCTTTTGCAGCCGAAATTTTGCTGTTATTTTACAGCTTGAACCTTACTAGTCAGTGTAGGAAGGTGTGAGCTTCAGCCTCAGGTGAAGCAGCTAGGGAGTAACCTATGATTGGTGTTCAGAGACCAGCAAGCTTTGGGGTAGCTTCATGTGTAGGAGACCTTCTCACTAAGAGATGTGCCAGCTCACACCATGGAGGATTAATGGACTGGTAGACATCCCCATGAAAGCAGTCTGCCTGCAGTGTAGGGATATGAACTGAGAGTACATGGAAAATGAAATTGTCACAGCCAGACATAGAGCCGTGCCTTCACTGCGTGATGACAAGAGCAAAATTCATCTCTGTAGGCAGCCTTCATTGTAAAAGAAATAAAACCCATTAAAAATACCAATATACAACATTCACCCCATTTGCCTGGGGTGAGCACTGCAGCCTTTCTTTCATGTGGTGAGAGAGGCCGGATCCAGCCTGGAAGCGCATATTCAGTGTAGGCATCAATCAAGCTACTCCTTTGGCAACTGGAGAAGATGCAGGGCTCAAGACCCAGTGCCAAGTTTTTTAGCTGTAGCTCTGTGTGATGGGAAGTCAGCACAGCAGATTGCATGGCTGATGCAGGTTTTTTAAGGGCAGATGAAACCCCTGCCAAGCAGGCAAGCGGTTTTGAAGCAGAAGCAGAGGTCCTGACCAGTGCTGTTACACAGCCCTAGAATGTGTGACAGCTGGCTGAGACAGCTGGCACATTCTTTGAGAGGAAATGGGAGCTTGTTTTGACCTTTCAGTGACATGCAGGTGAGGGGCGTGCGGCACTGAGAATCAGGTTGCTACCGTTACCCAAGATTTGCTAGCCACCTCCCCAGCCAAACTGCACAACTGGAAACATGTAGCAGTGTTACCTGAAGAAGCCACCAGCTCCCAAGAGCAAGATTTGATGAGCAATTTGAATTTCTATTCATCTATAAGCAGGAAAGACAATGTATTTCCCAAAACTATTAGTAGGTTTTCTGTGAGGAGGTAGCCCAAACCATAGAGATAAGCACATTATTATTACCTGCATCCCCTGCTACATCATATGAAAATATAAGGAGGAGAGATTTGATATTGCACAGGTGTTGATCAGCTTGTTATCAAGGGTTAAAGTCAGCTCAGAGAAATGCGTATGGCAGTTTTGAGCATCCAAGGCATCTGGAGATTTGGTGTATTTAAATACGACTATGAATTACTATTGTGTATAATGATCCTGAGATAATCAGTCTGTGATGTCCTCATGCCAGAAAGTCACAGTGATATTGAGAGCCTAATAAGTTACTGTTAAGATGATTTCCTTCTTGTCATATTTGAACAGAGTAAATATTACTATATTACAGGAAATTGTATGTGAGTGTAGTTACAAGGAACTACATGTGAATGTGAATGGGACTTTCAAATAGCCAGGTCAGAATAAATGAGTAGGTGACTTCTGGTAAAGGAAAAGGTGGCTTTCAGGAAATATGACCTGAAGGAGTTGCAATATGGCATTGCAGAGTGGGAAGCACTCAACTTACATCACCTAGTTTATCATATCAGCCACAAATTAGCTGGCACTCACTCATACTCTCACCTGCATGTGAAGTGGTGCCACGATTCCTCAGTGCTATGTAGGCTGTAGCCAAGGGCTGAGACAACCAGGACTATTTCCAATTCAGCAGAGTTTTGCTCTGAAATGAACACTACCCCAACTCACCTCTTACCTGAATGCCTTCCTTAGAAGGGCAGCAGCTGGTCTTGCTGTGTTTCCACTTACGCCATGACACAGGAGTGACCCACCTTAGAAAAATTCTAATGATTATATTTTTTCATGAGATTTGTGCTTGATGTTGACATTTTGATAGATCCTGAAAATAAAAGTGAGAATTGCTTCACAGAATCTTTTAGAATCAAAGAAGAAGGAATTGTGATGGTATCTTGAAATAACTGTACTTGATCAGAATGTGGCAGCTTGTGCTGGCTGCAGTTTCCTTATAAACACTTTGAATTGTTGTAAACGATCATCCACAATATTTGGATAGTCATGGGGCAGCAAAATACAGTGCTGTTTGAGCAGACATATGAAATGTAACTCCCTCTTTCAGGATTTGCATAAACAACCTACAGCATCTAGACCCAAGCAGTATATTAGAAAGCTTTATTGCATTGACTACAGAAGTCCTACAGCTCCCCCAGACTATGGTAGTGAAATAACGAGTCCACCACAGGTAGGAAGAAACTCTCATATAGGCCATGGCAGAAAATTCTCATAATCATTTGTTGTTATCCGTATGTAACCCATCTCACTGAACACCAGCCAACAACACCTGCAATGAACTCATTATGGCAATAAAGCCTTGAGCCTGAGTCTATTTTTTGAATGGTCCCCGGTTCTGATTTGCTCACTGTGTGCAATGGAGATTTTACAACAAACCTAGGCAAGGTCTGGTTAATTGCTCCATTGTTGAAAATATTCAGAAACATCATTAGTAATGTTCCAAATAAGGTAGCATTAACAAGAAAAGTCAGCTTCTGATTATGGAGTTTACTATGCCCTCTCAAAAACTAGTGGGTATACTCTCCAAGAGAAAATCCACAGACTAATTCTAAAGATTATTTTTTGCATTAGAGGCCTAAAATCTGTAGGTAGCAAGCATCTCTGAATTTCACATGTCTAAGTATATTTGGAGAACTGTGTATTGGTGTTCCTGAATAGCTTTGAGCACTGATCTTTTTGAAAATTCATCAATAAAAATTGGTGGAAGAGAGAAGAGAATAACAGTAAAGGAATCAGATACCATTGAACCCGCAGGCAAAGAAGGAGATTTCTTGTATGCCTGTGTCCTTTTTTGACATATGCATTTTTGATTTCTTTCATTTCATATACTAAATTAATTGATTATATCATATTGGAAGGTAGAAATTTATCATTTTTCAAAGAACTATTATAAATACCAATCAGATGAATAATGTGTAAAAGACAAAAGGAGAACAAAATCCCTTGAAAGATGAAAATGTGTGATTAAGAAAGAAGTATATTTTCCCTTCAAACTTTTAGCAGGCAGTTATGAACAGTGTTTTTATTGTTTGTTCGTTTTTTAAAAGACAAACAAATACACGTCTCATTCATAAACTAACTGAGTGTGTAAGCCATTGCAAGTTCTAACATGCAATGAACGCAGCAGTTCAGTATGCTCTCCAGAGACTACAGTGGCAAAGGAATGTTGCAGGAAGTTTCTGCTTCCTTCCTTGAAGTAGATTTAAGATTACAAATTAATCTCAAAAGAGATTATGATTATCTCAAAGAGTTAATGAGTGTCTTAAAACTGTTTCTCTTAATTGTCCAAAGGCCAGTTGATCCTGAGGTGTATAAAATGCCAGTGCATGAAGATGAGAAGCACAGATGAGATATCCAGCAAACAATCAGCAGGCAGGAGCCAAGTGCTGTGTCTGCTGGAAAAGATGCCAAAAGGTGTTTTTACCTTCATCCGGCTTTTTATGCTCTTAATCGGCTTCTCCACTATTTGTCTGGGAGCCCTTTGCATTTCTACAACTACCTCCAC
Source organism: Bucorvus abyssinicus (assembly GCA_009769605.1). Classification (NCBI taxonomy): domain Eukaryota; kingdom Metazoa; phylum Chordata; class Aves; order Bucerotiformes; family Bucorvidae; genus Bucorvus; species Bucorvus abyssinicus. The sequence continues at coordinate 28,050,896 of CM020063.1, forward strand.
ATGCAGATGCGGAAATAACAAGCTGGTGTTTTATTGCCTATTAGCTTTGGGGTTCTTTCTCCTTGTGACTGGCATTTTCTGGAGCACTTTCCATGAAGTCTTGAAATACAGGGGTTGCAGCAGCATCTTCATGCAAAATCTCAGCCATAGAGAGCTACGTGTCAGCACCATAGACAGGTATGTGTTGCAGACTGCTACTCATGATCGGGGATGGAGGGAAGCTGTTTTGTAAACATACTGTGGGCAGAAAGAAACAATATCGGGTTTTTACAAAAGAAAAACTATGTCACCATTTTAATGTATTTCTGTGGAGAGAACTGTAGTCCGAAATATGATTTGCCAGAGCAAGCAGCAATATGCAAACAGCAATCTGTACAAAAAATACATAAGGTAAGGTATACTACAGGAAACAGGGCAGGCTGCAAGAGTGGTCCAAAACCATGCATGGAGGGAGGAGGTGCAGTTCTGCTGACTTCATGGAGTTCCTGCGGAATCATCATTAGTTCCGTCTCAACAGACAACTCCTGATGTGCTGCTGTGGGATATGTGTTCATATTACTTGTTACCATTGAGATATGCAGGGATCTTCAGCTCCTGTTACGGACTCTGCTAACATTTTCTGGTGTAATTGTCCTCACTACTTCTAAGTGAAGTCTGAATCTTCTAGAGAGAATGTTTCTTAAACCGACTGGCACTCGGCCTGACAAAAGGCTCTGACAGGGTCGCTGGATACAAATTGCTCTTCCTGGACTGTTGTGGAAACCACACATGAAACATCAACAATGGGTGCTCTAAAAGCACTATAAAAACAACATTCAGGAGATTTTGGTTAGATAAGCAGAAACATGCAAAATGTATTTTAATACTGTGGATAGAAATTATTATTGTAATGATAAATAACTCGCTAATTTAACCTACTTCAGACAGTGATCTCTTTCTTCTTCAAACTTTTCTTGGGCACTTGTTGAGATACACTGCATGAGCGTTTGTATGCAATCTGTGGGATCTCACAGGGAAGGCTCATCTTTTTTGAATGCCGTGTTTTAATAAAACCTTACGCAGAATGACACAGGTAATGATCCCAGCTCTGCCAGCTGGTTTATATTAATACATTCCATTGATCTAAACCTACTTAGTTTTCCATTTACAGTTTCTGTCTCATCCAAACTTTGGAAACATTACAGACAAAGCATCTAACCACGCTCTCTGAGATAAATCACATTTTACCATGATGTGTTTCTTTTCGTTTTGCTTTTTCTCAGGCCTGATTTCTATCCCCCCTCCTATGAAGACAGCACAGATCCTGAAAAACAGACCTTTCCACTGCCATTTTTTTCCACACTAAAAGAGCAAGAAGACATCAATATGCCTCCACCTCCATATAGCAAAAGCAGCACAGAATTCATCAGCGAAACTAACGGGCAGGAACAGCCACCACCATATGAATTGCCTGTGGAGCAGCTACAGGAGCAGCAAACAGGTGACCAAGACTCAAGCTCCAGAGTGGAGTCAAACTCTCATCCATCCACACAAGAATAGTTCCCAACAGGAAGCAGACTGCCAGAGGACCTCAGACAGAGCAATGCCTGTCAAAATATCTGAGACAGGCAGTGGGTAAAACGTTCTGATTTAATAGAGAACATCTTTCATTCGCCCTGTGGCCAGCCCAGCCCTAACCCTTGGCCGTAAAATCCTGCACTTGTGAAGTGGGGAAAATTGGAAGAAGACCTATGTCAGTGATCCCTAATAGTACACCACCTGGGGCAAAACTGCCCAGGAGAAGCACTGACCCTTGTGTGAGTGGAGTTTAACAGGGGATATATATAAAGCTGCTCAGTATTTCAAAGCAGAATGAATCTCTATAGAGATGGAAACAATCAGGCTGTATCTCATAAAAATCTGCATCACTGGCAATAGGAGTTTCTTACGCTACAAGACAAATGAAGTATCATGCTGTTACCAATCTTAAATGTCTTAGGCCTTACAAGGAGTTTCAGCTGAAAGCCCTCAGCTGTTGTTCTGTAGCGTTAGCTGACTTGGGGAAGCTATTAACTGAGCCTTTGTTTGGAAATTGTAAATTATTTGTTGCAACTGATTATTTTTGTATCATATGCCTTTCAAGTCAATATTTTGGGGTACCAATAGCTGGTATTCTGCTATCGAATTCATGAATAAATTTTATATTTAAAACAAATGCCTTGTATTTGTTTATATGCTACAGGATATCCATGATTCAGGTTGAGCACACAATACAATACACTTAGTATACTTCCTAGCTGCTAAACCGATGTTCCTGGTTATGCCCACAGCTCCTCAGAAGGAACTAGCTATTGCAGGAGGAAAAACATTCTCTGACTCCTCCGGGCTGTCCCTAAAAGCAGTTGCTTCCACTGCAGCTTACCTGAGACTGTAGGAACTAAAAAAGAGGTCCTGTATCCTGTTTTGGACTCAAGTGGCTTCATGGTTAGTGAACAAATGCCAGAAAGAGGACAGGCTTGGATTTGTCCTTCCTCTGTTATATGATTCCTTCCTTCCACAAAATCACTGAGGCAAATTTGCATCCAGGCCACTGTCATCTATTATTCCAGAAAATAAGAAAAAATTCATGGAGGTTCACTGAGATTTGGACCTGCAACACTGATTATACACGGAGTTTTGCTTTTCCAGAGTCATAAAACAGTTTGGGTTGGAAGGCATCTTTAGAGGTCATCTAGTCTAGCGCCCCTTGCAATGAGTAGGGACATCTCCAACTAGATCAGGTTGCTCAGAGACCTGTCCAACCTGACCTTGCATGTTTCCAGGATGAGGCAACTACCACCTCTATGGGCAACATGTTCCCGGTTTTGTTGCAGAACCAGCTGAGACAAAGTAGTTATGACACTTCCCAGATGTTCGCATAGCCCAAGACAACAACAACAACAATATGACTGCATACACATTAGAAGTGCAAGCCATGATGCTGATAATGGCTAAGGCCAGGGAAGTGACACTCATGTCAGTTTTTTTCTTCCAAAGAATTTAATCCTTTATGGGAAGGACCAATAAAGCTTCAGTTGATGTTAGGAGAAATGAAAGCAGGATGAAGTGGGGTGGAGACACAACAGAGAAAGGAAAATCAATTCAAGACAAGTTGAAAAGTATTAATCACAGGCTAACAAAGAGTCCTGGAAAAAGACAGAAGCTGATAGAAGAAGCTATCAGCATATAAAGACTTTTCAAAGTGACTGAGAAGTGGCACAGCACAGAGAACAGTAAAAATTAGAGGAACGCTGCATATTATTTCCAAAACATCTGAAGTGAGGATCTCCTATGCCAAGTGACCTTCTTGTGCTCTTACCTCCTTGCACTACAATACCCGCACCCTGGAATCCCCTGCTTCTTTGCTCCAGGGCCCCGGATCTTGAAGGCAGTGTGCACTGCACAAGTATTAGTACAGGGATCAACCACAGCAGATGAGGCTAATTAACCAGATCTCCCATGGCAAAATGCTTGTCCTGTGCAAGTTCAACTTTTTTGCTTTTTTTTTTTGGGGGGGGGGGGGTGGTTCCTGTGGAATTCTAACTTTTCCATTAGATAACTTTGAAAGCAAGGCTACAGGAGTGGGAAATGATTGAGACGACAGGTAGCTCTGAGAGCAGGTAGTGCAGAAGTACTGTTGAAGGTTGCTCTTGGACCAGTTTGCTATAGCAAATGACATTCAGATTCTTTGCAGGTATTTTATGGAAAATGAGGAAGAGCTAATCCTCTCTTCCTCTCCCCTGATACCAAGGCAGTCCTGCCGTGCCCCTTTCTAGATCCAATTTTCTGCAGATGTTGAGGGGTCTCAGTGGATCCAGAAATGTGAGACCAAATATAACCACAGCTTCAACCTGCAATATGGAGAAAAGTATTTGAGTCATGAAGGTTATTGGGATGATAAGGAGAAAATTAAGGTTAATATCTAGCATTTTATTTGATACACTCTGTTTTTCAGTTTGTCTTTTCAGCTACTTATCTATTTGGCTGTGAGCTTAATGGAAAATGGTGTGGGCAATTAGCTCGAAAATTTCAGCAATCTTAAAGCAGCAAAAGCTTTTAAATGGTTTGCTTTTGATCAATCTAACTAGCACAAAGTCATCTTCACCAAGAATAGCAGCTGGAAGTTTTAGATTGAAAGGAATTTTCTTTGGACTGCAGCATAAGAAACAAGGCTTCAGAACAGAACTGGTTCTCTCAGTGCATTGACAACAACTTCCTGACACAGGTGACTGAAGATCCAACGAGAATGTGTGTGGCTGTCCCAATACTTACAATACCAGAAGAAATGAGTGGGGATGGGAAGGCCTTTGCTGCAGTGATCATGAGATGGTGGAGTTTAGGATCTTGGGAGGAGGGAGAAGGGCATAAAGTGAAACCAAAATTAGCAAAGCAGACTTAAATCTCTTCAGAGATCCGCTTGGAAGAACACCATGGGTTACAGCCCTGGAGAGAAGATGAGTGCAGGAAAGCTGATTGATTTTCAAGGATGACCTCCTTCAAGCTCAGGAATACATAAAAGTCAAACAAAGGCAGCAGGAGTCCTGCATGCTGAAAGTGTTTAGCCTGGAGAAGAGAAGGCTCAGGAGGGATGTCATTCATTCTATAAATAACAGATGGGAGGGAGAGAAGAGGATGTAGCTGGGCTCTTCTCAGTGGTGCCCAATGATAGGACAAGAGGCAATAAGCATAAACTGAAACACATGAAATGAACACTCAAGAAAGTTGGGTTGTTTTTTTTTTACTATGGGAGTGGTCAAACATGAACAATTTGCCCAGCTTTATTTTGGGGTCTCCACCTTTGGAAATAATCAAAACCCAACTGGATACGTTCCTGGGTAACCTCCTCTACCTGACCCTGCTCTGAGCTGGAGGATGGACTAGGTGATTCTAGTCCCAATGGACTAGATGGTCCCTTCCAACCTCAAGGATTCTGTGATCCCATGGTTCAGGTGAGTAATGCTGCCTTCCAAATTGTCTCTGAACATAATGTGCTTCTCATCCTGCCACTAACTCTCTTAAGATGGGCACTTCTCCCAAGTGAAAATGTAATAACCACTTAGCTGTGCTGGTGGGTGGATTTGCTGGTATTTTATGAGTTAGCTCAAACTACTTGATGCTGAAGAGCAGATGCTTGAAGGCTGCGTGGTAAAAAGCCACAACCATACTCCCCAATGAGACTACATCAAACATTCTGTTGCTTCTAGTCACATTGGTACCACACTCTTCTACTGTTTTCAGTAATTTGGTCTCAGCTATTGAGTTTTTGTAAACTATGTCAGAGGCACCAGTTAATACTGCTCCAAATTTGCCCTTACTTCCCTCTAGCGAAGACTATTACTTCACTTATCATGAGACCACTTACTATAATACACTGCCATTTATTAAACAGAAGAGATCACAGACGTTTTTCTTTAATATTGAACATCATTAAATCATTCTTAAACTACGCTCCCTTCCCACCTTTAATTTCTTTTTCTCTTTCCCTCTCTCAAGTCCCTTGTTGCGCTGTTAGCATTCTTTTATCACATATCTCGCTCTCCTGCTGAATCCAGCAATTTGTCCTCTCCTAATCCTCTCTGCCACCTGCTGACTCTTTCTCTGTTCCTGGGACCCAGCAAGCCCTGTCTTTGTCAGCTCTCTGCTAATGTACCTTGAAATTGTTCTCTCTCTCACTGGTGTCTCTGAATTACTCTTTCTCCTTATCGTCCAGAGTGCTGGGAGTATATCTTTGTATTGCTGGGTACAGAACAATCCGAGGTTTTGAGAAACAGAATTACCGTCCAAGTAAATGATAGTGCAATCACAGCTGAACGACACAGGAATCTGGCAATTTCCAGACTCAATAAAACTGCTAATCCAACAATAGCCACAGAAGGGTCTGGGGCTGTCATAGCACCTAGACACTGTGATAAGAAAATGAGTATTAACAATAGATTTCCCTCTGCTAAATGTATGGTCTGTTCTTAGAAGCTTTGCATCTTTGTTTAAGTTCATATATGTTGCTCTTTCCCAAGCATTCATCTGTCATGTTAATAAGTAAAAGACCTCAGGAAACGCGTAACATTTTATGAGATTATGGCTACAGTCCTTTCCCAAACACAGCAGCTATGAAGATATACACTGTACTTCAGCCTTACAAAGTTTTATTCATCCTTTTGCGGAAAAAAGCAATTAACTGGTGGAAAATACCAGTTGTTGCATTTTATCAATAGCACCAGTCGTCTTAAAAAAGGGACGGTGAGTGGATTTGGGGTTAGACTAGTTCTGGAAGTCTGCTGTTTGACAGCTATTCAAATCCCCACACAAACAGCCCTTTTCTCCATTTCAGTACAGAGGCACAACTATTGTTCCTGAAGTTCAGGACAAAGTCAGTACTAAGATTTTAAAATAAATCATTTGTCATGGAGCCTGCCTTCACGAAACCAGACTGCCATCTACTGCAGCTGGTGCTCTAGCGACTTTCTGCTAAAAGTGCAAGTATTCTTTGCAGTCCCGATTTGTTCCTCGTGAGCTTTTCCACCACATCTTGAAAGACACCTGGCTTCAGTACATCTTACTTTTCAAAGCATGAGTCCCAGTCCCAGAAGTTTGGCCAATGGTACACTTAGTACTGTAACGAGCTAGTTCACCATTTGATTGTGAAAAATTATTTCATTGTCAGAGAATGTGTAAAAGATTTTAGAAGTTCTTAGAGTGTCTTTCAGAATGTTCTTTCATGCAACCCAGTAATATGAACTAAATGTCATAATACAGAGTTTGTCTATGCTTTACCGTGTGTGATCCACTATTTAGGAGCTTACTAACCTGCACCTAGAGGAGTTTGATGTACAAGAAAATTGAAAGATTAGATGAACAAGGTTTCTGAAAGATTAATATTCTTGCATTGAAAAGTAGATGTCCAAACTGTGTGAGAAGGCCACGTTTGTTTTAAAACAAAAAAATTTTATAAAAAGAACTAAAGTCTTAAAATCTCTTTTGGTTTATGGGAACATTTAACGGTACGGTAGAATACTATGTGAGAACATTAGTACCTCACTTGTTTAGAGTCTATTAAGTAGACAATGTAATTGCATTAAAGGCTGTTTTATTAGGATGCTTGAAAGTGCAGTGTGTCTTGTCCACAATTACCACAATTAAATTCTGTATTAAAACAGAAATATAGCATTACTCTTTATTGTGTACTAAGTGCCATAGCAATTTTTTGACAGAAGTGTTGAAAGAAACCAAGACAATTTCCTTTGCTACAATATTATATAAATTGCAATAAAATTTGACAACCACAATGAATTGAAATACACCGCAAAGAGGCAAGTTGCACAAAGCCACCTTGACAAATACTACAAGTGACCACACTGTTCCCAAGGAAGCAAAGCTTTCAAACAAGTCACATGCAAAAAGTGTTTATGTTCTTCTTCAGAGCACAGTATTGTAGTTAGAATTGCAGTATCATTTCACAAGCAGAAAAATGCTGATGTCCATATCCCCAATATCCTTCTCAGATCTATGCCGGGATGTCTCTTCTCCCTTTGCACTCCCCAAATTTTTATTGCATGATCCTTTGTTAGAAAGAATCCAACAGAAACTGCATCCAGCTGGTGAATTAGACAAGTATTTCTATTTAATTCATAAGCGTTCTGTTTTCATTTCCTCTTCACTACATGCTTAACACTTTGTGGTAAGCGAAGCATGAGTATTCCAAAGACTTAAGAAAACTTTCCATAACAACTCCTTCATGAAAAATTGCTGAACTTGCAATGATTACCTTTCAAACACAGTAAGGACTAGTATCATCTGCTGACATGAGGAATATTGCAGGAGACAGCCAGATTCCACTCCCGACATATTGCTGGAAGGACACAATCAGCTTCTACAGCACAAATGCCTCCCTTTGGAGGTAAAAAAAAACACCAACGAGTCAAAAAATCAGAAAGATCTAAAGGCACAAGTCACACTGATATGTTTTAAAAGCAGGGGTAAAAAAAATATGGGTTAACCCCTTCTTTGGGAGCCTGTGCAAGTGTGTACACAACACTGCTGCCAGCGTGCATCTGTGAACAATGGGCGATATAGGAGAGGAGGAGTGGTGTCAGGTAAGGAAATACACCTTTTGCAAAGCTTAGCATACAGCCCTTATGCCTCAGGCATGCTCTCTATAACTCGTCATAAACCAAAAACGTTCACCAAGCATGTCTTTGCTTTGCAACCTCTCCCCCTCTCTCCATAACTGAAGTCTCCCCAACCTTTACCACAGCATTCAAAATCAAGCAGTTCTCCTTTCTGCCATATTGCTGACAACATCTGAAGTTTAAGGCCTCTTTCTTTGGTTATATTGTTATCTGAAATGAAGATATTGCAGGTAAAACAAAGAAGTCAATACACTATCGTATTTGAAGATCAATGCAAATGAATATACTCAATATTATATTGAATTTTTCTTCCCACTCTACCTTTATCACCAAGAAAATTTTTAGAATCATACAAGGCACAAATGGCTAACGTGTTTAAGCAAGGTCCTGTCTCTTCCTTGCCACTCCTCTTTTGGCCCTGGTTTAACAATCTTCTGTGGCTTCAGGTGATGACAGTGGGTCCCTTTCGCCCTGTCCTCTCATGAATCTGAGATATTTTCAGTGCGATTGCTATAAGAGGACTCAACACAGCCTAAAGAGGAAGAAATACATTGGATTATACAAAGCAGAAATATCAACAGATATATTTATAAATCCTCCTTTTAACTGTAGTATTATATAATAATAGTAAATAATATAATAAAAAACACTGACACAGTTACAAAGTCTATATTGTCATACTTGATATCATGAAGTATCACACTGAGCATATGTTTTATGAAGTGCCACACTGAGTGTACCCAAGCCATGCAGAAAAGAGAAACCAGTGAATACACGATACAGATAATGTCTCCATGTAACAGGAATTGTGGAGTTCTTGTGAAATCTGCTGTATGGAACAACCTACAAATCACAAAGGTAGAATTATTTCTATTCTGATGAGTGGAAGCCATGTAGATGAGATTTTCTTCCTATACGCACTCAGGCTGTGAGCTTAGGGCCAGAAGGTACTGTAACTATTACCTTAACAGAAGTCACAAAAGTGTGTTTTCAGTAATACCACCTGTAACTGCAATAGGATAAATTCCGAAAGAAGCAGAATGAACTCTCAAGTTTCAGGCTACAGACCTTATAATGTATGAAACTGCCCAGACGGGTGAGTGCAGATAATAACTAAGATATTACCACATGGAAACCAAGTAAAATAGAACTTTTCAAATGGCAACTGAATCTAAATTATATGCAAAGATAAACTGGCAGAGCTGAGTTTTGTGTACAAATCTGCTATTCAGAGAATCATGTATGTGATTACCAAACTTGTAAGGTGATTTTCTGACCCTTAAAGACTTCCCCCTGCTAACCTCTTTCAAATAAACTACATTCTGGCTTTAAACCTGTCACGTTTAAAGAACAACTCAAACAAAACAGTAATTCTGGAGAGCTTAAATTTACAGATATCTTTTTCATAAGCTTAATATAATCATACTTTGAATCTGTTTCAGCCACCTAACAGTTTCCAACAGTATGAGGTGTTTGCTTTAATTATACAAATGGTCAGACGGTTAGATCAAAAGAATGAGGAGACAAACTAACTGTGGAGGCAGAGTCATGGAAGAACACCATGAATACCGTTGGTGTTGAGTAAGTTTACAATCAAACTTAGTTATGAACAAGTGTGAGCAGTCTGACACGGTATTGTTCAAAAGGCTCCATATTTGTAGATATCTATCGACTGAATAATCATTGAACCAGAATACAAGTCCATTAAAGTCAAACATATTTAGAAAAGATTAATATAAGGAGCACAAATTTGCATCTGTGTGCAATTGCTGTGAAAGTAAATATTAAAATGTGCCAATTTGTAAGGTCTGGACCATATCGTTCCTTCCCTCCAGCAACATGGATTAAAGAGAACTGAAAGAAGACCAAGGCATCTGAAGTCCCTCCGACACTCCCCTGAGAAATCTCTTCCTTATTTAATCTAAAAAACACAGAAAAATTTAAAAAGCAACACTACTGACCAGTTTACTTGACCCTGCTTTCTTAAGCAACAAATGGACTCTGAAGAAAAAAGACAAAACAAAACCCTACACAATGTTTTGAACAAAACACAAAATCAAATGACTTTACGTGACACCCATTTACATAAACAATTTAGCTGCTTCTCTTTTGCCAAGTCATTCCAATTGCTACTAAATATTCTGCTTGTCACAATTTCGATTCTCAACAGAGAAAGTCCTATTTTAGTTCTGTCCTCTCACACTTCAATTTAACTACACTTTCTTTATCCTGCAAATGTAAAAAAAACCCAAAAGTTAATTCCCTTTGGAATTGCAAGAGCCTGGCAGAATAACAAGGAACTAGAGCTGTATATGGCTTTTAAAAACTCCTTTATCTTTGCAATGAGTAGTTTACATTTCAGTTTCAGAAGACAAATCCCAGCCAGCAAACATATTTAGTTGATATAACTCCAGAAAGGCTTCTGTATCATAGAGATCTTGATTTAAAAGCTTTACTGTTGGCATGTCAACTCAAAATGTCAATTGCAATCACTCTGTATGTTAATAACGTATTTATCTCTTGGAAACTGGGAGACATGGCATGTTATCCTTGAGATAAAATTTAAGAACTGAAAATTAACAGAACTGACTTAAATCAGACTTTTGTTTTAGTAATAACAGATCGAAGTTATACTCCTGAAAGAAATAACTGGTAGGAGTGATTATTCATACCAGGAAATATATCAAACAAGCAGATAAGTAACATAAGGCAAATAAAGATCAAAAGCCCTTTGCTTGGGAATAATCTGTACCAGAGCTGTCAGGTGTATCATTCCTGCTTGGCTCATGTAGCATTTTTTTCTCACTGATCTTGCAAGAAAATTCCATACAGCTCCCTTTCTTCTACTCAAGTTCTCAGATAAGATTTGCCCCATGATGCATCCAGTTTATTGAAGGCTTAGGCACAGCTGAAATGTTTGCAGGTTAAAAGCTCAGCATGTGTCTGGAGCTTAGCTTTAGAAAATATTTTTCTCTTAATAGGTGGACAAATGCCATTTGTACATCAAGAAACATCTTGTGCAAACCTACTATGTACAGCGCTTATGCTACAACTTGCCAACTTTCATCAAAAACTCGTGCAGTTCTTATGCAAAATCACCTGTCCAGACTTTGCCTGAAAAGCTTGTGAATCTTTCCTCTCCAGTCTCCCCCCAAGCCTGCACTGAATTTCAACCTTCTTAGGAAAACCAAATGCAGGTGGGCTTTACTATCTAGGCATGGACATTTTCCACAGGTATCAAATTCACTTTTCCCAGTCCAATGCAAGTCTCAAAACCAAGTTGCCCCATAAGTCTCATCAGTGAAAAGAATTCTGCAGAATTTATTATCTAGGAAAAATAAAACAAAACAAAAAGCTCAGAGAATGGTAATTCCCTCAAATAGGATCCAAACATTTTAGTGAACACCAGGCAACTACAACTCTCTTTTATAGTTCTCGGATTTTTACTCTGTCTTCTTTTACTGTACTGATCTGCATTTTGCATTTAGCATCATGTCCACCAGTGTTATTTTAGGTTCTCTCAGCTTTACATGCACTCAAGTGAATGCACAGGGAGGAGCGCTAGGAACACAGGGTTTGGTTACTTGTATATGTCAGTATTTGTAAAACATTAAACGTGCTGCCTGTATTCTGGGATTACAGAGAGAGGTAATGGAAGGCCATCCAAAGTGGCTAGTCTTAAAAAGATATCCCACTGGGGACAAAGATCCAGCATCAGTCGGCTAAACCTTATGTGATCCTTACATAGGGATTTAGGCACCTGAACTACTAATAATCAAAATGACAATTCAGACAGTAGTTATTCCAGAACAAACATTCAGACCTTGCAACAGATTTCTAAGCAGAGCTGGCATAGTACTACATGTTCCAGAAGAATTCACTCCCCTGGAACAATTGTTAATGCCTCAAAACTAAAGTGAGATAAACAAGTGAGTTAGTACAGCATGAAGTTGTCAAAGAAGGGCTACAGTTTAACTTTTGGAGCTCTGTAAGGAGAGAAGATGTGCCAAGAACTTTCCATCCCTGCACCTTCCCCTTCTAAAAACTGCTGTCAAACCCTAAATTCTACCTCAGCTGCTTGTCTATCAGACTTAGTATCAATTAGTTTTCCAGTTCATAAAGATAGCCTTGAAAAAAAAGTGCTTGCAGTATGCTTTGAAGTCACCAAAACCTCTAATTGCTAGGTGGTGTTATTGTTACTGTAAAAATTATGATAAGCCTTGATGTTTCAGGCATGGGTTAGAAATACTTGTTTCTCCTAACACTTAAATTCATTATCAGTCCTTCTTTTTATCATTTAAATGTTACACAGAATGTTGCTCAGAGAGGTCAGGGTAACTGAGACAGCTCTAAGACCTGGAACAAGGACAACGAGGAACTGAGAAACAACTCCTTCCTTTCTTACCTCTTTCGGCTCCCACATAATTTTCCCTTGCTTCATGAGACTGCTTAAAGCTCCTGTTAGCCCTTTGTAACACGGGCAACAGAATCACTACCACATAAACTACAGGAAAGTAAAAGAAAGGCAGAAGAGAGGGGCAAATCCCCTAAACCATGTTTTGATGGCCTTACCTATTAGAAGGAGCTTTTCCTTTGGCTGTAACATACATTTAAAGTCAAATCAATACATTTACAAAGCAACACTAAAGTGATAGAAGAAATGCTAAGAATGGACTACAAAGTGAGCTCAGCACTATGATTACACAGTCTGGCACCACAGCTGTATCTCCTGCAGGGCTTCTGCCGTAAGGGCTCAACGTGCAGCTCAGTGTGCCTGCTTGGGTCTTGCATTCCAAAAAACAAGCCTTTGGGAAGGTTTATGCCTGGTTACGAACCAGGTTATCCACTGGTCCATCATGGAACAAACTGGACTGGCTCTGTAACATCCACAGCACTGGTAGTCACTTTATTATCGTGAACCAGCACACTTGTGGTGAGAAAATGAAACTGACCTCCCTACTCTTGTGCATGGTCTGCCTGCTAACTCAAACAAAATTACAGTGAAGGTCAGGATGCCAGCTGCTCTGCCCCTAGCAACAGAGGAGACCACGCACGAGTGGTAAAAAAGTCAGGAGGAAAACAGAAACTGAGTGGTGCATGGAAACATCTACGTTTGCAACAGATTAGTTCTTCTCTAGTACAGCCAAAGAGCTTTGAGTGAATATTAGGTTTAATGAACTCATTTCTTTGATTCAGAAAATATTTTATAATTAGTGTCACATGAAGTTTTTTCCTTACGTTCCTTTCCAGTTTCAGCTGATTTAAAATTTGTTCACTGTATGGCTTTGGCCAGAATCAGAAGCTAAATTACCTGAACAGCAGAAACATGCTGTTACCTAAAAGTGTGATCAAACAGATGGAAATCTCCATATCCCATATCCCCCTCAAAGAAAATCTTATTGATTTTAATAGTAAAGGCGATACCTTATGTGATTTATCTGGACCGTACTGTATGTTTTAATAGCAAATGAGAGCCATGCTAAAAGACTCAATGCTTCAAAAGTAAAGGAAGAGACAATAATTCTCTAGCAAACTGCAGTTGTGCGTAGGCTTGTAAAAGTGTCTTGACAGAACCATAGAGAAACCTTTAATTTTATCCCTGTTAAGAGATATCGGACACACAGACTTCTGGGTTATTGACTTTAGTTTCCTGCTCTTGGACAAACTCAGACTATAAACAATTGCTTTATATTATATATATATATATATATATAAAATCATATATAATCATAATCCTTTCATATACCAACCAAGGTCCCCCTGAAAATCAGCTTGCTTTTTCCTCTGCTACTTGTCATTCAAAAATAATTTCAGAAGTTCAGAATTTTATGATCAAGACACTTTTTACCCTAATGATTTTTCTTTTAATTGGCTTACCTTTTTGGACAAAACCAGAAAGAAACAAGTCCTGCCCCAAAATCTTTGCTTGGCTGCTGCTAATCTAATGATACTGTAGCTAACTAGCATGCAGTTCACTAGTCTTTGGCAAAAATAATTGCAGCATTTGTGATTTACTGTATCGCGTGTAGAGTACCTGATATAGACTGCATAGGTCTATGACAACACCTATTTATTGTTGCTGCAATTCGCAAAATGAATAATAACATACTGTAATCAGAGCTAGTTAGTCTATATTCAGAACAATCCAGACTACTCCTTACACTATTCCCAGGGTACTTATCCTGCAACAACAGCACAACCATGTTGTTGAATGACACATTTGATTTACTAATAAAACAATTCAAAACAACTCTGCATAATGAGTAATTTCTTTCTTGGTCTTCCTATACGAAACTTCCTGTTTGAATCTTATCAAAGTTTGATGATATACCCAGGTCCTTAGAAAAAGAAGATACTAATCAAGTGTGGGAATCTGCAAATAATGAATAATGAGTTTATCTATAAAATGAGGCTATAAATGAGCCTAAAGGTTGATAAACTCTTGTTTTAGTACTTCATGCCCATTGAACATAACTTTAGATTTTCCACCTGTGTTAAATTTAGCAGAGCTAATAATTCTACTAACTTTCAAAAAAGCTACATGACAATGCATAAAGGTCCAAACTTCAGACAAAAGTCTGTTTTTTGTCATAATGAAATGAACTTCCTGAAATTGCTAGTTGGATGCCTATTTGACTGGTTAAAGCGAAAGAAATTGTCTTTTAAGGAAATCTTCCAAGTTAGCTGGAAATAAATTTTCTCAGGAATGCACAGTGATGAGGGGCATCTCTACTGACAAGAAGCATCAACAGAGTCGTCTTCCATTCTAAGGGGAACATTCCAATTTTAGAAAAGCATTGGACATTGTTTTGAATATTTTGGTTTAGATCTAGAATGCAGCACCACTATAAATTAAACAATTTTAAAATGTTTACATTGACTTGTTTTTAATATATTTTGCACAGAGCGTGATGGTTCATTTTTTTTATTGCTCCCAATTTTCACTCCTGGTGATACTACAGCTACTACTCATGGAAAAAAAGTAGCCACTCCTACCTCCCAGGTGACCATGAGGCTCTTTCTGCCAATTTCCTTCGAGCATTCATTCAACAGCAAGAAGCCACTGTTATTCACATTTATAAATGATCTTGGATTTCTAATTTATTGGCCTATTTTACTATTTTACCTCAGACTCTTACGCTGTGGATCAGGCAGTTGCCTATGCTTAATTTATTCTTGGTGGAAAGCATTACCAATTAATTGTATGCTACTAAAATAAGATTTGAGTGACCCTTACATTCATTAATAGCTACTGTTTGGCCTACATATAATTGGAACAAAAGGCCCTTAAAAGCCTTGATCCTCTCTGGCTATAAGAATGGTCTTATGGAAGCTCTAACGTTTCTGAAGGAAAATACACACTTAAAGGCAATAAGGCCTGAAAATCAGCTCTTCCCGTAAGACTCTGGCAGTTACACAGTACTGAAGCTCAAGAGAGTATGAGAAGAGCTTCACTTGAGCACCACTCACTTGAATGGCTCCTTGGGGCCAAAATTAAAAGGCACAGCTTTGAGCAGCCCAGTAGGGCTTCAAAGTATGTCAAGCTTTCTGTTGGGTATCAAGCCAAAGTAGGGCCTACAGTTAGCACTCTTACGGTAGTTGACCCTGGATGATAACAAGCATTGTTACAGATCTTTGCCTACATTTTATTCTGGACAAAGGTTCATCATAAAGAGCCCAGGTTGGAAGGGACATGGGAAGATCATCTGGTCCCACCTTTTGTGGGAAAGGAGTTATAGTCATCCACAGAAGTACAACACCTCTAACCTGAATGATTAATTCTGTTCACCTCAAGTGAACAGTTGTTTTTAAAAGAAATGTATATTGTCTCTACAATATTGCTCTTTTGACACTTAAGAAAGTGCATAATGTCATACTGGTGTTTCAGGACAACACGCATGTCTCAGCATGCATATCGGAAGGTGTGGTTTAGATTTCTACTGATCTGTGCAAGATTCACCATCAGCAGTTACACTGTCAAAAAGAACAGAAGCAAACTAGAAAACTGTTGAAAAGTTGGCTGATAAATTTTGGAAAAGTCTTTGTCTGACAGGAAAGGGGGAAAAACAGGATGCTGATATGAGGCAAACTCAAGCTAGTTACCAAAACGATTCCACAAAATGGCACTGTAACTTCCAATATTAATGAGTTGTCTATCAAGACAGAGAGATTTATTTCTTGTGAAAGAGCCAAAAAGATCTCTCAAGGTATTTTTGCCTTTTGTTTCAGGTATTGACTGGAATTGTCACCAGGCAAAAACATGGGAGAAATGCAAAGTATTAATCTTCAACTTGTCTATGTAAACAATGAAAAGAAGATACCTGAAGGAGGTGGTCCAATAAGGAGAAGTAACCAAGTATTTACTTAAGCAGCCAATCATTAAATAACATCATGTCTTGGTTTATGATATAAAAAATATGGAAGGGATTTTTTCCTGATGAACTGTTGCAGGCAGAGTGCCATGATACAGAAGCTACAAGCAGTCATCTACCCTATTACAAAGATCAACTATACTTAAAGAAAAATAAGCGTTTATCCCACATGTAACAATTTCTTTAATACTATATGTAAGGTATATACTTCACATACTTCTTTACATCAGCGCTCTTTGAATAACTGGTCACTTATGCATATGTTGTCTATGCACCTAATACAGAAAGTAAATAGGAAACGAAGTACCCAAAACTTCAAATCTGTCACAACTCTCTAGATGTATATGTCACTATGAGTCTCAAAGCAAATGAAAAAATATAGGAATTACAATATCAGGAAAACTATGCTGCCCCTCCCCAGCAATGCTATATTCTGAAAAAGGAGTTTGCTATTCACACTTGTCCACATATTCCACGGAAGATTATCAAATGTCCTCCTGACAAATTTTCAGTTATTTTAGTTCTAACATGAGGACCTCCTGAAATCAAATTTATGTACTCCCTTGAAATCCACCATCTGCCTGTGGTATATAATCTATGACCTTGCAGGTCCTAATGCCTCACGTTGTTGGGCAATGTATCCAGCCAGGGCAAGGAAAGCAAAGCACCGGAAACTGCAATACTATACAATAAGAAGACAGAGAAATAATTTATTGCATTAATCAAGATGTAGCTGCTACTTGTCCCAGATTCTGTGCATATGGCAAGAGATGAGGCGGGTGTTTACAGTACCATGTATTTCCTGAGGCAATCTGGGTGTTAAAATGTTTGTCTATACTGCATTAATGCAGGAAAATCCCTGCAGGAAGTTTCAAGGCAATGACATTTCTACCCCTGGGATTATCTGCGCACTAGTGAATATCCTGGATAAACAGTCAGAAGTGTTACAATCTGACAGGCTCTGATAAACCTTCCAGCCTTTTTTCTGTCCTTAGGAATAAGAACCTCTTCCGGTCTAGACCAAACTGAAAACCCTGAGTGCAGCCATAAGCCCTGCTGGCCCTGCCCAGTCTTCTCCAAAGACTTCCCCCTGCACACTGCCCATGGGCTCAAATTTCAGCCTGCCTCAGGGGTGTTAGTCGCTGCCTGAGCTATGCCACGGGAGAGCTTGTCTCCAGACTCATCTCTGGCTCTGCTGCTTGGGTGGACCTCAGGCCTATGCTATATGTAGCTTCTCTCCCTGAAGGACCCCTTGGATGCACACTGTTGCTTGTCTCCAGTTCTGACTGACCCTGTCTCCTGGATGAACCCACACTGTTGCCTTATCTCCACAGCCTGTCTCTGGTCCCATCTCCTGCTGCTCCAAGTATTAAATACAGAACATGGATTGTAGGTCACTAGGAGATACATAAGCCTAACCTCTGTCAGCATGTCACTTCTCTCATAATGCATTCCTTGTACCAAGTAAAGTAGAACAATCTGTTGATGCAAAAAG
The DNA here is from genome assembly GCA_009769605.1 of Bucorvus abyssinicus. NCBI lineage: Eukaryota > Metazoa > Chordata > Aves > Bucerotiformes > Bucorvidae > Bucorvus > Bucorvus abyssinicus. The sequence goes on from CM020063.1 coordinate 28,068,907, forward strand.
GATTCCATTTTAAAAGGCACATTCTCATTTGTAATTAAAAGTTTAGCTAGATGAATGCTGCAAGTATATGCTCTATTGTTTTCTAGTATTTTTTGCTGGGATTCATTAGACAGGAAACATGTTCAGATCACACTTTTTGTGTCATCTACCAGGAGTTACTGTTAAGTCCACTACAAACTTCTAAAATGATCTCTTAGTCTGTCTCTTACCATGACTTATTCTCATTTCATCCATGCCTTGCTTACATAGCACAAAGAACCATATTTAAAATGGTCAGCTTAATTGCAACTTACAAAGAATTTGTACTGTAACAAAATTTGACATAGCTATGGTGCATTGCCAGGTACCCACCAAGACCCTCTATCACTCCCGCTCCATTCCTCACTGACTTTGGTGTCTGCATAGTTGTTTCTCTCACATACTCTCACTCCTCCCTCTCTGCTGCTGTTTCACAGCATTTTTTACCCTTCTTAAATATGTTATCACAGAGGGGCTAGCAACATTGTTGACAGTCTCAGCTTTTGCCAGTGGTGGGTCCACCTAGGAGCCAGATGGAAGTGTCTCAGTTCAACATGGGGGCAGCTTCTCGTGTCTTCTCACAGAAGCCACCTTGCAGTCCCCCTTCTACCAAAACCTTGCCATGTAAACCCAATACAGAAGCAAGTGCAAATGGAGTTGTAGCAGTGTTCTTCCTTAGTCAAAATGGATTTATGACCCTGCTAGCCGGCTAAACCTAGATCCACAGAAAAACAATAAAATTGCTAAAAAATGGTCCTTTACTCTGTTGGAGGCTCAACATTAATAATAATTCTACCCAAGGTGTTACTGAGGATGCAAACTATTACTTTAAGAATAAGAAAATAAAATGAATAGATCATATGTGCAGGAACTGAGTCTGAAACATTTCTGGAAAAACTGAAGCACTTTTCTTGACTGATAGAAAATTGTTTACTATGATAAGAAGAAAATCCCTAAGTTTGTGGCAGGAATCTGGTGAAAAAACAATGTCAAACATTTACCTGGGTTTTAAATGCATTGGACAGCTTCTACGTTTTGGGAAATTTGCATTTGCATTCCAGTCATGAATACGTAACTACTTAGAACTTCAAACCACGGGGTTTTGACTTACTACAAGCCAAATGCTTATCCTCTCTTCCATGAAACATCCTCAGTCTTCTCTTGTTGCATATCACAGCATGAAGGTGTTTTACTGGGAAAAATCTGAGAGTTTGAAATGTGATTTATATCACGAATTGTTTAAGGAGTCTGCTGGACTACACTGCAACTTGCTCTCAGAATTCACTCTTCTTAGGAAAGAGTATGGTTATGAAATGAGAGAAATCTCAGACAGCTGCAAGTCTTTTCCTTACAAGGAATGCTGCACTGCTTAGACTCTTGGCATCCATACTTCCTAACTGTACTCTCAGTATGAGGAATCCTTGGGATTACGCAACTAAGTGATCCCCAGATAACCTTCTTGAAAAATAACTATCTTTTTTATAATATTGTTCTATAACTCTGATTACAATGCTCGCAAAGAAAAAAGAGAGAAAAATTAAAACTAGCATGGCTTCTCTTAATAGACCGAAAGCCCAGCATTTATCCCAGGTATCTCAGCCCTTGACATTCCTGTTGTGTTAGATATCACACAAACTGGTCCTGTCTCAAAATATGTACAATCACATGATTAGGAAAATCATCCACAAACAGAGTGAAGAGGGGTCAAAGCGCTGAGTTTCCTTCTGATTAAAGATGAAAATCTGTAGCCATTGCTATTACAGAGGAAGAGCATTACTTATCAACTTATTACAATGGTATTGTATTACCTGTGGTTCCTTATTGTGTTGGCTGGGATCCTTTTCATAACTCTCTGCGTAGATCCGGAGAGTAGCTCTCACGTGGCTAGAAGCACTCATTCTGAAGATGAGCCTGGAAGCATCTGAAAAAATAATGCGCAGCCCCTAGGAGAGAAGAAAGAGCAGCATATAAGTAAGGTGGCACTACCTTTACAAATCACACTTTATTGCCTCAAAACAAAAAGTGAAATGAAGAATCATTTGGATGCAATACCTCTTTCCCCGTAACTTGAGACAACTCATTTATTACTCTTTCTCCCCCTTCTAAAGGCTAGAAATAACCTTGTGTATTCTTTCTCACTCCCCATAAGAAGGACTCTCTTACTGCTGTTTTATTTTCTTTAGCTGATGTGTTCTTGTTCTGTGTCGCAGAGCACAAAATCAATGGCCTGAGAAATAGTTATTAGATTGGCAAGAATCGATGGCCTGAGAAATAGCTACCAGATCCCAGGATCAAACTGGATGTTAGCAGTGAATACAAAAGACAGGATCAGTTGTTACCTGTCATAGACGACGCTAAAACACCTGATTACAAGAATTTCAACAGGAGTCTGTAGTACAACTTGGGAAACTTAAGGTGTTAATTAATTTCAAGTACATTAATCAATGCACATTAACTGTGTGAGAATAAAAAGGATTTATTACTAATTAAGTGTGAATTTGCTCTTTGCTCCCATCTTCACCTCCTTTTTTCTTTCCTCCTCCCCCTTTTCATACTGTATGTTCTTCTACAGACCACACACTTGGATTCACAGTAGACAGACCTTCTACACAGAAAGGCCATTAAGGCCAAAGGATTAAAATGCACAGTTCAACACTCTACCAATTCTGCATTAACACGCAGTCTAGTTCCTTTTCTGTAAATGGTACCCTTAGGCTAAGTACCATCTCTGCTATGCCACTGAAAATTATTTCCCCTTTCAGTCCCACTGTTGGTAATGGCTACTGCATAAAATGAGATCCTTGCTACTTCTAGTTAAGGGGTAGTAAACCATTAAAAAGTGAGAGAAGATAATTAAGAGAGAAGCATTTTACTTTCAGTTTTATTAGCAGCCTGAGAAGACACTGATGTTAGTCACACAGTGCTTCAATATTCTAAAGTCTCAGTAGAAACCTTTGTTTCCTCAGGTATATGCCAAAACATCTTCAGCACCATGTAAATCATTGTGATTGATGATCACAGAGTCATAGAATGGTTTGGATTGGAAGGGACCTTCAAAGGTCATGTAATCCAAGCACCCTGCAGTGAGCAGGGACATCTTCAACGAGATCAGGTTGCTCAGAGCCTCATCCAACCTGAACTTGAATGTTACCAGGGATGGAACCTGGTCCAGGGTTTCACCACCCTCACTGTAAAAAATTTCTTCCTTATATCTAATCTAAATCTCCTCTCTTTTAGTTTTAAACATTACCCCTTGTCCTGTTGCAAAAGGCCTTGCTAAAAAGACTGTCCCTATCTTTTTTATAAAGACCCTTTAAGTACTGGAAGGCTGCAATAAGGTCTGCCCTGAGCCTTCTCTTCTCCAGGTTGAACAATCCCAACTATCTGTCTGTTCTCCTAGAAGAGGTGTTCCAACAGGTCCATGTCTTTGCTGTGTAACCCTCATTAACACTAGCAAATATACAACAGGAAAATATCCCACGTGGATGAAGGGCTGGATTAGATGGCCTAAGACGTATTTTCCATCTCTAACTTTGGTGATACCATGAAACTTTTTTTTAGCTGCTATTATGGTATTGTATATTCATTTTAACATGTATCAGCAACATAAATTTATTTAATAGCCTCTGTACGTACAGCATAACTGACAAATTGAAATAGTTTACATTCAGAAGATTGAGCTTTGGAGCCTGTTTTTTTAATATTTGCTATGAAGTCAACTTTGTAATGAGATGGTTCAATTGTTACTGATGGGAGTTTTGCCATTGATTTCAATGGAATAAAGATTTCACCTTCAATGCCTAGAATTATACAGGTTTATATTACACAGATACATACATCTGATCTTGTGAGCAAGGGATTGTCCATTGCTGGTTGCTAACTACAGTTAACTTTATGACGGTGAAAAGAAAGAAGACAAATTGAAGAGCTTTGCATTTTGGGGTATAGTTTGTTTTGAATGGTTGTCAAACCCAGGACCAGTAGCTCAAAGTACAGAACATTAACGTCAATCAGCTTTAAGAGAGAAGGAAGGGAGTTGAACACATCTGCACAAAATGGAAATGTGAACATCAGAGCATGTGAGTGTCTTCCTCTGCAAAGACTAAATAGGCATGTTACATGCTCCTGCTAAGTCTAGCAACTCCCACAATTACATGACTAGCAAGACCACTTGAATACTCTTCCCCAGACTTCATGTTTATCTGTCAATAATAACAATAACACATTGTTACTTGGTTTAGCACAACTGGCGTCTTCAGAATAAAAAGGATTTATAAAGAGTCCCCATAACTCTTCTCATAACTTTATGACACAAAAATGCTCCACCAAACCACAGCATCTGTAGCCAGTTTGATGTTATAGCTAATGACCCTTGGGATGTTTATCCAACATATATATAGACACACAACCAGTGTTCAGACTGTTCACTCTACTATTTCTGAGCTTATTATTTGATTAATTTTACATTTCTCAGGGACTCTGACAGTATTGATTTTTACGCATGCAAGATGATAGCTAACAGCTGTTAGACTAGGATTCTTGCCATGAAGCTGAAAATATTCTGTCTGTGTACCCTTTAAAAACAATAATCTTAAGTGCCAGGGAGACATCATACAGCCTGCTAATGGATATTAATGAGCTGTATGGAAACTCTGAAACAAAATTATGTTCCATTGGCTTTGAAGCTGATGTGATGGAGACAGAGCTTCACAGGGATTTCTCTCTTGTACATTACAATCCAGTTAAACATCCTATTGATTCAGTATCTTAGAAGAACTCAGAAAACTGAACCTGCTACTAGGTAGTTTAGTTTCCAGTGGTTTGGAAATTTTTTTCAGTTATCAATTCCATAGTTAAATTAAGAATAAAAATTACCATAGTAAGTTAGGATGAACAAGACTGAGCAGCAACCTTGAAGCAAAGTATCTTACGATTTTGAAAAACATTATTTAAGTATAATGGCAGGGAGTAACACCATTAGAAAATCTAACCTAGCAGCAATATATGAGGCACAGAGACATATACATAAATCAGGAACATGTAAACTGACTATACTTTTACTTCAAAATACTGCGAATATCACAACTTTCATTTGCTCCTCTATGAACCCTCGAGTGTCCCTTAGGCACAGCAGGCCACACTCACTACTCTGACTGGAAATACCTTATTGCTGATACATGATTGAAATACCATTCTGAACAGAGATTAATCTTTGCCGTCTCTCTGGAGAGTTATCTGAAATAACTTTTTTCCATCTTTTCCAATGTCTGTTTCCCGACTCTTGCTCAAAATGAAATTCAAAAAAGTCAAGACCGCATGCAGAGTCTTTTGCAACCCTAATCTAATGAAGGAGCAAGAAAACATTGAAGGACTTTTAATAAAAAAGCTTCTGAGTTTTATTCTGCGAATCTCAGATTGTAAGAACGCTTCTCTAAAGAGATTAAAGTTAACCATTATAATGGACAACTTGCGCTTCTCATCCTTCTAACTCAAGTTTCAAGAAAATGCAACTGGTCCTGTTTCTGGCTTGCAGGATCCTCAAGGGCAGCACTGTTATGTGTTCAATGTGTGCAAAGGCTAGCACAACAGAACTTTAAAACAGTCTTCAGGAACAGCAGAATATTTCATTTAAACTTATGCCTTATTATTGCACTGTGAAACAATATTCACGGGTTTCAATAGTCAGAATGATTTAGAAGCCACAGTCCGGGTGCAGTGTTTGATGTCTATTTTGTTGTTGCTATGTCTGTGTTTTGAACTTGCTGTTTATTAACACTGATTAATTATCACGTAGCCAGCTTCTCATTCATTACACATAGTGCAGTTACACTTAATACAAACCTCTCCCCTCTGCCTTCTGGGGAACAAAACTTTGAACAGGTTCCTGAAAACATAGCTGGAAAATCTGCATGAAGCTCATGACAGTCAGAAAGAAGCAGCTGCATTTACATGAAGAACAAGTTACCTGAGGAAAATGGCAGCAATGAACTGTTGTTTCATTTGCACGGATCAGTGCCTGCTCTTAACTGTGCTTGGAGAATCCCACCGAGTCTGCAGACACATGGAGCTAGGAATGCGACCTTGCCAAAAGACAAACTGGTTGAACTGTACTCTCAATAAATACATGCATCTCCCTACAAAAAGACATGCTTTCTGGTTTTATGGACTCACTTTCAAAGTCCACCTGAAAATAGGCTTAGTCATGCAACATGGTGATATGATTAGCAATTATATGCTTTGGATGAAAATTAAGGGAAAGAAGAGTGCACTGAAAATTCACAAGCATGTTTGGTTTTTGGTTTTGGCGGTTTGGGGGTTTTTTTTCAGAAGTACCAAGGCCACAAGTCTGCTGTGCCTGTAATTTTTCAGTGGACTTAAAAATGACAATACCAATATCCTTGTACCTTTCTTCAGTAATACCCACAAAGAGAGTAGCTCAGTGGCAGGTGGGCTACTTGTATTTTCTGGATGTAGTGACGAATGGAAACTATAAAGACTCTGAGAAGAAAGAAATGACAGTAGCTTTAATGGCTTGTAATATCATTTGCTAGGGTGTGGTCAGGTCAGGTAATTAAAAATCACAGAATCACAGAATCATTTTGGTTGGAAGAGAGCTTTAAGATCATCAAGTCCAACCATTCACCCTGCACTGCCAGGATCCTTAAACCGTGTCCCTCAGCACTATATCTACACATTTTTTAAACACGTCCAGAGATAGGGATTCCACCATCTTCCTGGGCAGCCTGTTCCAAAGCTTTACAACCCTTTCTGTAAAGAAATTTTTTGCTGATTTCCAATGTAAATTTCCCCTGGCACAACTTGAGGCCATTTCCTCTTGTCCTGTCACTTGCTACATGGGAGAAGAGACTGACTCCCACCTCAGCACCACCTCCTTTCAGCTAGTGGTAGAGAGCAATAAGGTCTCCTCTCAGCCTCCTTTCCTCCAGGCTAAACAACCCCAGTTTCCTCAGCCGCTCCTCACAGGACTTGTGCTCTAGACCCTTCACCAGCTTTGTTGCCCTTCTCTGGACACATTCTAGGACCTCAATGTCCTTCTTGCAGTGGACACAATATTCAATGTGTGGCCTCACCCGTGCTGAGTACAGGGGGACAATCACTTTCATCCTCCTGCTGGCCACTCTAGTGCTGATTCAAGCCAGGATGCTGTTGACCTTCTTGGCCACCTGGGCACACTGCTGGCTCATATTCAGCCACTGTCGACAAACAACCCCAAGTTCTTTTCTGCCAGGCAGCTTTCCAGCCACTCTTCCCCAAGCCTGTAGCACTGAACTTCACACAGTTAGCCTCAGCCCATCATTCCAGCTCGCCCAGATCCCTCTGTAGCCTCCTGACCTTCAGCCCAGAAGGAACACAGAACCAGTCATTTGGGCTAGAGAAGTCAAATGTGCCCACATACAGTACAATCCACTGAACTCATCTGCATGCTATTGGCTACAACAGGTATTGAGCCTTAATTATGCAAATCCTGTGAGTCACCAAAAGCAAGAAAATTTTAATTTTTTTATAATGTACAGCAAGTGGAGATTTCAGACAGAAAATAGAAAAAGGGGAGACTGTCTTTCTACATGACACTTTGTATGGTTCAGGAAAGGGAATCATCCCTACACGTGCACTGCTGCCAATAGGCACTGCATCCCCTTCTACATCCTCTGTGACTCTACTGCCTTCAGTTATGCACAGTAAGTGCAAGCTAAACCAGAGGTGGATTATCTTATCCAGACCAAGCTAATCTTAAATAGGAAATGAGGTATCTATCAGAGCTAAGAAAACACCACCCCATAAATAAATGGAGAGACTTGCCAGCTGAACATTAGAAACAACAGAGACGATATGATAGCTGCAAAACTTTGATACTCCATCACTACAGCCATACCTGTCTTTTGGTCACAGTGCCATCCACAGGATCTATGTACTCAAAGCTGTCAGTTCTTTCCACGCTGTAGATATTGTTACCCACAGCAAACTGCTGATGGCTGAACGATTTGTCAGTGATCAAAGCTTCCAGGTCTCTCATTATGAAATATGCTGTTCTGGGTTCCAGTGCTTCATAATCAAACCTTGCACACACACAAATAAAGTAGAATGAAGAAGTAAGTTGCCTACAGCTGAGAAAACAGTTCTGCTTTCACAAAATTTGACATACTTCGCAATTAGCAATTTAGTGCTTACTCCAAAAATCAGAGGTGGAACAGTGAAGTGCTGATTCTAAATGGCACCAGCACACACATGACAGTCTTGTGCAATCTGACCATTATGTGTGTGCACCACAGCTCTACACTGTCACCTGACTGAGTCAACAGAAATCATCTAGAAAATGCACTGTTTCTAAAGTAGCATAGAAAATGTCACCGATACACAGCAGCTTTCTAAGATAAAGGACACAATCAGAGCAGTGCTCAACAGCCAAGTAAAATAGAGAAAACTTTGCTACAAGTTTTGAGGAAAGTTGCAGCTGTGTGCAAAAGACCTGATGGATATATGAACTCTGGATAAGTCTGTTCTGAGAGAAAGAGAGGCAGAAGCTAAGATGCAAATGACAATTAGAATTTACCCTTTTGAGACCTTAATAAAAATGAGTAAATACTCAGATATTTGGAGGAGTTCTTCTGCATTAAAAGTAGGCATAGTTGCAGTTCTCACTGAAACACTGTCACACAGAAGCACATACAGAAACAAATGCATGAGTAAATCGTGCAAGGACTTCTATTTTTTTAAACTCCATGTAATGAGCTATGCCTACAGATTCCACAAGTAAATAATTCAAATCTTTCTGCCATTTGATATCAGAAAATGCAATTAATCATATACTAGAAGAGACATATAGATGCTGCTCCTTCAATAAGTAAATAAATTCTGCTGCCATTTACTCATCAGAAAAAAAACCTGCATGCAGAACAGAGTCAATCTGTGGCAGGTTTTCATTCTGTGGACTCAGCAAATGCATACCTAATGCAGCTGAGCACAGCTAAACAAGCCATGGTTGTAGCATGGCTGTGTCTTTTCCACATTTTTCTCACCTGCAGTAGTAGTGCCGGCCAAATTTTGTCCAGTGATCCCTGACAATCTCCTCCACGCTCTGCTTTCGAACTGCTAGGATTGAAAGCCAAACTAGCACAGCCCATAGTCCATCTTTCTCTCGAAGGTGATCAGACCCTAAAGAAACATATGTAAAGTACATTATTTGGTATCACTGCAAATCAGAAAACAATGTACAGAGGCTGGGCAAATGTCTCATTTAACTTATACGTCACATAACAGTAACCAACAGTACTAAGCCCAGCAAATCAGGTATCTTCAATATGGATAACAAGACCTAATGTTTAAAATGGGATTTATTTATATATGACAAAGTCCATACTCCTAAGATTAAATTAATGTACAAATGTTTGAATAGAAATGGTAGTTGTCAAAACATTTTTAGTCATGATTTCTGCTCATTGGCATACAGGGTGTTTTCACACTGCCAGTACTGCTTCCCAGAACTGGGTTAGATATGCCATGAACCAGAATGTTCTGAGTTATGTGAGTCAAGTTCGACAGTATCTCCTTGTCTTTGCAGATTGTCTTCTGTCAAGCTGCAGAGGAAGAATTTTCCCATTCAATGAAAAACCAAGATTTCCAGAATGTTCATGACCTCCCATCAGGACAAAAAACAAGAGCCCAAAAAAATGATTCTGGAAAAAAACCCCAAACCAGAGAAGAGCACTTCCTCCCCTTTCTGTATTTCTCCATACTTCTCAGTAGTAAAGATGTTTCGATGCTTAGATCTAAATCCCTTCCTAGGTTTATATTTATGAAGTGAGAAAGTAATCCAACAATGGAGACTAAGAACAGTTTTGGAATACTCCACAGGCTTTAGCACAGGCTGTCAGATATGGGAAGCACAAGTTCAAGTCTACTCTTTGAATTTAAAAGAGCACGGACTTGATTTTGCACTTCAAACATCCAGAGCCAAAATGCCAATAGACTGCTCTGCAATAGACGTGTAATGTGTAATATCTGTATGAACCTAACGTCTGCCTGTTAAAACTGGAATGTATAAATCAGCCAAAAGTTTCAATAAAATCAGTATTTTCTTTAAAAAGACTGTTTCATGGGAAGGTTCTTAGTCATCTCAACAAGTGCTCTCTCCTTTTGGAGAGATTGCTTTTGTGGCACCATGAATTTAACCCAGATTGCCAAAAAAATCACAGGGAAACACGCTTGAGAATTAACACAAAGTAAGATCCAAGACATTTGACACTCAGCAGATACTGATGACAACTACATAAGCTAATTGACTCGAGAAACTTGAAGAGACATCAAATATGTGGCCATTGCTCTGGCACAGTAACACTAGGTTTGGCTGAAGTTTGTTAGCTGCAACCTTATCATTTTCTGTCTAGTCACACATTCTTGAAACCTTGAATTCAAACCAAGTGCACCAATTCACAAGTTTTGTTTTCTCCATGAACTACCTACCCATCAGGGAGGCAAACAGTTGGACTACCTGTGCCCTTAGAAGATACTTAGCTAAATCCTCCAGAGAGGAATCTAAAAACTCTTAGGTTGAAAACCTGTTTTATGAAATATCCTTCTTCCTCAAACTAAAAAATCCTGTGAAAGCAAAAGTGCTTTGCAGTGGTGCAGTTTTACATAACAGCCTTCAAAGTCTACACAGTCATCTGTGAAAACACCTCTGTTTTGCTACTGGCAGAAGACATAATCTGAATTGATGCACTGAAGCTGTTAATCTTGTAAAAAACTGTCAACAGAAAATTAAAGACATATAAGGAAAACAGCAAGACTTGCAAGACACGCAGAGAGCCATTCTTTGCATTCAACCATGGGGCTGTAGAACCTCCAAGACCCTGAATCTAACATTAAGCAAGTAAACTACCACAGAGTTAACTAAAGGCAAATGACTATTTCAGGACAATACCAGAGTTTTAAAGGAATGATCACTGAAGAGGAAAAAGACTTACATGAAGATTACGTTTGTGTCTATGAGTTAGGAAATGCAGCAAACAAGGACATTGACTACTGTAGATGGACTTAAGAGCTGAGACCGATGATAACGTTCCATTGCATTTGCAAAGCAGATGTCATGATAGTAAGAATACTTTCTTTCTGTCACTTTTTATCTGCCTTGATCTGTAATCTGTGAGCTCTCTGCGACAAGGGCAGTCTCCTAGGACAGCGGCTAGAGCTATGGGCTGGTCCTCAAGGAGCTGCTGTAGGAAAAGAGACAGCTCAGCCTGTTCCCTGCTCCAGAGTCATGGGTGCTGTGAAAGCATGGAGGGCCAACTAAACAGAAGAAAAAGAGCAGGGTTATTTATGAGCTTTCATAGCTTTGCAAACAGCTTCTGGTAAGAAAGGAAAACAAATGCTCCTCCACAGGAAGTCAGCCCTCTGACAATCAGGTCCACACCTTTTCTACTCCCTCATTTCAGTAACACTCTAGATCAGCTGCAGGATGTCTTCTACAGAAACACCAGCAATATGGACTACAGACAATAAAGTCAGCTTACTTGTAGGCAAAGCAAATGGCACGGCCATGATCAATGTTTTTGTAGAGAAGAGTATGTTCCCAGATAATGGTGCAGGTTTCTGTCACTGCCACCAAAAGAGAGACCTAGATTAGAGCTGTCCCCTCCCACCAGCATCCATTATTCCTCCAATGCCATCAAGAAAAGTCATCAGGTCAGCACAGATGCTAGGGGCTCCCTGGGGATTTGGAGCACTGGGAACTCCCCCAGGTTAGTAGGGCAGAGCCCAGCAGCCAGGGTCCTTCTAACCAACTCAGCCAGGAGCAGGGCAGCTGGGGTGCACCAGGGCAGCCCCAACCCCAGGCATCAGGCACCTTCCTGGGCATAGGCTGAGGCCAGGCCAGGATGTGGGACCATGGGTAGGCCTGGCTCATCGAGCCCATGGCCAGGCAGGTAGATATCGGTCCTGCTGCAGCATCTCTGGGGCAGAGGCTGATGGCCCCAAGGGCTCACATAAGGTCCTGGGCCGTGGGCAGTGTGGGAAAGCCCCATGGGGCTCGGCAGGATCTTGGTTACAGCAAGCTCCACCCACCATGGCTGTTCCTTTCCTTCTCAAACTGCTTGCCTCTCCTTTCAGCCATTCATCCTTAGGACCAAAAAATTTTATTTCACCTAAAAATCATTTCTTTAGCTGGTATTACCAGCAACTTAAATGGCTTAATCAACAGACACCAGCAAGAAGTGGAGACACGGTACGGAGCTAAACACCTTAGCAATTTGTTCCAATGTAAAAGATCATTTATTCTCCTGTTGCGTAATGCTCTCCAGACTGTGGACCAACAAATCCTACAGTGAAAGGCACAGCAAAATGATCTATATGTCATGATCATCTGTGCAATGATCTGAACTGAACACCAAAGAAGAGACGAGTTTTGATTTAACAAACACTTTAAGTATGTTTCATTGAACCAAAATGGTCCAGTGAAACACGGATAGAAGAATTTTTTTAAAGCTCTCTGTTGTGCTCTGAGCCTTGTCCTGGCATGGCTTAAGCTCATAAATCTCTATGAAGAGGGATGCATTTATACACGTATGATTCTTCTGACCCACTTAACAACTTCAGCATGTGCTGTGTCCTTGTGTGTCCTCTAGGAGGACACAGAGATTGTTGCTTCTCTGGAAAGAGAAAGCATTGGAAGAAAGAAATCCAGAGGCAGAAGCACGGACGGAAAAGCCAGAAACAATGCAACTGTTCCAGAACCAAACATCACCAATTTAGAAAGCTAGCTTGATGTGAGTACAGGGACAATAATCTTGTGTGCCCCAGAAGTGACTCAGTTCATTATTCCTAATAGGAGGAAAATTGACAACTGGGATTTCTCAGAACTTCTTTATTCCACCTCTTCTATTTCACCAGCATATTCTTCAATTGGGTTACTATATGCACATGTGTTGTTCTATTTATTGCCCTTCCTTCTTTTAGGAAATTAAAATCTATTACTTCAACTCCTTTAGCCAACTCTGTGTTTCACCTACTGTACCACTGTCTGTAGGTGTCTTTGCTCCCGCTCTCTTTCTTTTATGTCAACTGCCCAGCTGACACGGTAGAAACTCTAGGGAGGGAGCTCAGTCTGCTGCCTCAGTTCAGCTAACAACAGTCTTCTTTGCTTTATAGATCCAATACCTGCTGCTGTGGCTCTGCAGAGGCAGAGCTGCCCTGTGCAAAGGGATCAAGTAGAAGGCACCTCGCAACTATGTATTCCTGGGATTGCAATACTAATAGCTCTCCTGGCTTGCTGAGGGCTCTCAGCACTCAGTGATACTTTTAATGGAAATATCCAAGGCATTAATGAATTCTGGACTGTTTAACAGAGTGAAACAGAAAGAGACAATAGAACAGAGGAGTCAATAAATATTTTTCTGATTATCCCATCATATTTAATTTGCCATCACTAAGGGAAATTAGAATATCTGCAACTACTTCAATAACATATTTTTAAGATAGTTTGTCACAAATTTCTCCATATAACAGTAGCAAAGGCTAATTTTTAGTTCTGCAACAGTCAATTGCTATGGCTGGACTCAGAGTAAACAACCTGGGAAAAACTCTCATAGCATGTTCCCATTCATAAGGAAGGACTCAGCTTAAACAGGCTTAAACTGAAGTAAAGTCTCGAGAGACAGTAGCCTGAGAAACAAAGTAAGATCATGCAAAAATGTTCATATAACAGTTTTTCTGATATTGGAAAGCTGTTGGGCATGCACGCTGCCTTTGATATGTCTAACTTATTCTGTATCTGAGATTTCCAGTTCTGATAGAGAAGTGAGCCCTGAGGTTCATATGCAGGAAGAAAATACAAATGCATTCTGTAAGTGTGCTTTTTAAACAAAAATCTGACTATAAACAAGTATACAAACTCACACTGAATGATTTTGTTTGCACACACTCTGTCTTCCAAATTTATCATCTCGCAATCTGAAGCTTGTCGATACCTTAGTCAAATGGAGATTTAGGGACATTCTGATCTGTTCCTTTAATCAAATTAATGAGATTATTTTAGATTTGTGTTACTGTAACAGATACCACCAAACACAGCAGCACAGTTGTATATTCTCCACTAGTTCTTCTTCTACATAACCTAGAAGGTGGCTGATGACAACAGCATTTTGAAATTCAGAGATGAAACATACAAATTTATGAAAGATGCAGCAATTACTGAAGTGGCTTAAACTGCAGAAAGATAAATCAGCCACACAGCTCTCTTAATCCTGATTAATAGTTTGTTGATGAAATTTAGAAACTAATTGCTGCTGATGCCCTTCTCTGCAATGTTTCTGGGGTATTAGTCATAGAACCATAAAGCTACTAATCTCATCTGACAAGCTCCCCACACTGCTACAAAAATGGAAGAAGTTTTTAAAGCCTTGGTTGAGCTCCAAGATCAGCTGGGAAGTCTGGGAAACACAGCCCTATGGGATGTTTTCCAAATCCTTTGTCCTTTTATAGCAGAAAACTTGCTTTTATTTATTTGCCAGAGCAAAAGCCCTGATGTTATATAACCGGGGCTATGTATTATTCGGAAGTTCCAGCTGGGCTGGATTACCTGGGTACACAAGCAATTGGTCTCCAGTGCTGTTTGGTTAGTTTGACGATAGAATGTGGATCTCTAAAACCCCTTTCTCTTGCACAGAATAGCAAGTTTCCCACTCTGAGCAGCTATTTGGTACGTTTCTTCAAATATTCCATGCTGAAAGCTAAAGAAGTGCCAAGTTTCAGTTCCCTAAATAGTCATGATTGAGGGGAAAGCTGTAAAATTGATTCAAATGCCTGATACTGCCAGAAACTTGTGAGGGTAATGCAGCTTAGGGCATTACTAAAAGATAAGCAATAAGGTAAATATTTATTGCTAAAAACAGCTTGCATCACTAAAGCATTGGTCATCTACAGACCAGACTGCGTTTTACATATAAACCTCCTGGTGTATGAGGTATTTTCAGACAGCTGCATTGAACTGAAAGATGATAAGGAAACTGAGACAGGGAGGAAAACAAACTTCAGGCATCATAGTCATTGCATAATTGCCCTGTAGGCACTGTCACGATTCATTTACACAGCAACTACACATGCACTGAGGAATTTAAACCCAGTGCCCAAGTTGTCTGGATGCCCATGGGATTGAACCTTGAGGGTTCAGATTAGCCTTTAGACAGCAGTGGCTTAAATGGGAGGTCAGTAGGCTTTCTGCACTGAAGTGCTGCAGATACAACAAACCTCATCAGACTCGAATGTGCCGGGATGAACACATTAAATACGGCCGTAGAGCAGCTCTCCATTCTGGCCAGCAATATGTTGTTCAAGCACCCTTACAATTCACCAGAGACAGAATTTATCACGAATCTGAAGAATTAATGATAGGGCAGGAGAACCAGACTAAGATAGGAACACAGAGTGCTAGGAATGCAGAGACTGGTCTAAGGTCAAGGAGACAGGAGCTGCAAAATTGAAAAGAAAGGCTATAGAACAAAATGGAATTGCGCTCCTACAGAAGGATACAAGCAAAGGAAAAAAGGCAACTGTAAGAACAGAGAGAAGTTAGAAGAATTATCTTGCCCACCTAGAAGAACTGAAAAAATCCAGAGGCCCTTCCTTAAACTCTATGAGACAGAGGTCCCTCTTTCCCAACTTCAACAATCATCTGATACTTAGGGTGATATGTTAGGCAAACACGTATCACAATGCCCTCAGTGTTTTGCTTTATCAAGCTCTGAAACCACTTCTCTTGATTCCTGTATAACTGCTCTGGAGGGCTAAAGTCCACCAATGCTTGGGACCTGCTTAGCAAGACCTGAACATGTCTTTTCAATGTGCCAGGGAAATTCTATGTTTGGCTTTTCTTGCATCTGCAC
The DNA here is from genome assembly GCA_009769605.1 of Bucorvus abyssinicus. Taxonomy (NCBI): domain Eukaryota; kingdom Metazoa; phylum Chordata; class Aves; order Bucerotiformes; family Bucorvidae; genus Bucorvus; species Bucorvus abyssinicus. The sequence continues at coordinate 28,084,821 of CM020063.1, forward strand.
TGTAAAATTTTCATGACAAGTTTTCTCAAAGGAGACAAGGCTTCTACTAAGCAACCAAAGATTCTTCCCTTCTTCCTGAAAGTATCTGCAAGAGTTGTACTCAACATCACCAGATGAAGATGGTCTAGAAGCCTTACTTCCCAAGCAGAACCAGGCCTGAGGCAGTGGTTTGTCATGGCATATGGAACATACAGGCCAAGGTCTCACTTGCTTTACATAACTCTACAGATAAAATTGCATGCAGCAGGAGATGCTGCACTCTGTGGGCTAAGGTACTCACGTGTATTTCACCCTGTGGGATCTCACCATCAAAATCCTACAAGCTCCTTCCAGCCAAAACCCACACCTCCCTTTCTTCAGCATGATGATGAAGACAGGAGTTTTTTTCAAACAGTTTGGGTGCTAATGAGGTCATACCGATGTCTCAAGACCCACCCAAGCTTCATGGAAATATATGGTTTTGGAGGAGAAGGAAGAATTTCAATATTTAGAGGGAAGGGAGACAGAACTGGCCTAGAGAAAAAGCATTGAAAAGCAGAGAGAGTTGAAAACTCCCCAGTCCAGACCTCTTATAGGTAAATGGAGATGCAGTCTAACAACACACCACAACAAACGGCAGTACCTTCTGAAAAGTACAAAACCTTTCTGCCCCTCTCTCCAAGTTAGAACTCAATGACCTTGCAGAACACTCTTTGAAAATATCTATTCAAAAGATACATTCAAGGCAATAAAAATCTGTTCCAGTCACAGCAATTAAGCCAAGGCAACCAAGTTGCTAATGATGGGACATTGGTTCCTATTCACAACAGAAAGAAAACAAACATTCATTATTAATTTAAATTCTCTTATTTTTTACAGACAGACACCCAAAGAAATCTAACACATTTTTGGTTCTTCCACTATAGTCCATTCAGATACTTGGACAGTTAATGACAGGCATAAAGCTGCATGTCTACGGCTTTAAAGGCATCCTCATCTTTTAAAAAGTAGCATTCTGCTCTAATTGACCTTAACCAACAAAATCAATGCTAGACTAACTCAATCAAAGCAAAATGAAATTTATAATCAAGTTTTACTGCATGATAAATTATTTTCTATTAAAAGCTGTAGCCAATGAATTAAATACCAAAATAAAGAAGTCCATGGAACTCACATCAAAATACTTAAGTTATTCCTATACGTGCTTATTCAAAAACACTTGTAACATAACCCTGCTAATAAAAAAAGAGAGAATTTCTGTGCCGGAATCCAGGAAAGAAAAAAAGAAACACTGTAAATTTTACTCAGTTTTTCTCATAAATCAAAACCACATTTGTGCAGATTTACAGACTACATATTTTAATTCTTTGCTCTAATGCTTCCTGTCAGTACTGAATTCATGAGGTCTTAAATCTGTCTTTCATTCTGCATTCTACTGTTTGACTAGTTCCTGGGACAGATAAGGGAGAAATACCTAGGGAAAACACAGATGCTGACACCTCATTCTGCATTCTACTGTTTGACTAGTTCCTGGGACAGATAAGGGAGAAATACCTAGGGAAAACACAGATCCTGACACCTAACTGAATTTCGTCTAATGATGATTTTATCTGAGTTTGGAGAATTGTGATGTTCCAAAAAGGGATGCCTGTAACAGGTTTGATTAGGCATACCGTTAAGACATCCCAGTCCTCATACTTTATGCACTGTATCACATTAGGAAAACCACGTGTTTTTTTCCATGCAGGCAAAATCCCCCCAAATGCTGTCGAAGTCTGTGAAAAAACTATTACAGTGGAACCCATGAGACCCTTCTGCATTACGTTTTAGTTAGAAGAGAGTGCAAGGCATGTGCAAAATCTGTCTGGGCAGTGATAAGTTTGCCTATGGCTTCTGAATGTCCATCTTCCACATTTTTCATACCTCAAGGTACTGGACACCAGAGTTGCAAGAAGACACTCAAGATGTGAGTCCTCTGTTCCAGCACAAGATAGAGTTAATTTGCTCATTCTTTCGCCTTTGACTCGAGGCACCCAGAAAAATTATAAGTTGCTATTAAAAATCTGCGGAAAGTTTTGATTATGTATTACTTACCAGTGCCAAAGCTTTCCTCTCCACAAAGTGAGCAACGTCCAGAGTCCATAAGATTGGAAAAATATCTCCATCCTGCTGGTGTCTCATACACTGGAATCTTCATTACTTTTGCCACTCTGGAAAAGACACAATAAAACATTACACAATTAAGACATTGCTTTTTTTACAAATGGCCTGAGATCAGTTGAAGAATACTCTAAGTCTTGCTACTGCCTAGCCCGGACAGCTGGGCTAGAAGTCAAAAAAAAAAAAAAAACCAAAAAACAAAACAGTACGTATCAATAGGAACATCCAAAACCAATTCTTTTCTCAGAACCTGATCTCAGCCAGAACACAGGTATGTTTATACAGTAAGTGCGGTATTTTGGAATATGCAGGTCCTCAGCTCAGTACGCTTCACCAGTATCTTTCTCTTGTTACTGATCAAGAAACAGTTATATTTAGAGATACGCAGTTTTGTTGTTGTAATATTTTAACGGAAGTTAAAGCATCATGTTGAAGTACCTTCCTTTACAAAACACAGGTCGCCAACACTGACATGCTTCAAAGACACTTTTACTTCTGTTCACGTGCTCAAAGTCAAGACAATAGAAGAATGTTTCCAGGACGCAGCATCTCCTCTAAAAAAAGCTTTCCCAGTCTCAGCCTGAGTCAAAACTTACTTCCCTTGACTCCTGTGATGCACCTATACAAAATACTCCCATTAGCTGGCTGATCTGCCAGTATTTTCAAGAACCAAAATAAACCACCATATAAGCTGGATGTGCTTTCCTGTCCCCGGGTTTTTACTTGATAATTATTCCTGTTATAAAGTATAATGCAAAAATGCTTTCTTGGACTAAAAAGCAAGAAAGAAGAAAAAACCAAATCCTCTAAGAAACACGCTACCAAGTCGGGATTTATGCAAAATGAATAATACCATTCTTCTTGTTTTTAATTATAGTTTCTTGTTTTCATTGTGTGCCTAGGATTTTCAGAGCCAACTGGTTTTTAACACAAAAAGTAAGACTTGACATATAGTCAAGCAATCTGATTGACTAAAAAGGACCTTCAGCCTCCAGGTTTTTTTTTAAATGTAATAAAATACCCATTGCTATCTAAGTCTCCTCCTATTCAGTCTAGGTGTTTATTTTTGTACTTTTATATTACATCTAAAAAGAGTGTTTTTAAAATAAGATAGAGTCAGAATTACTTGAATTTATTTGAAAAGAGCTAAAGAGAGAAAAAAAAATTATCAAAATGTTAAATCCTAAACTCATTTTTCATGTCTCTAGTTTAGAAGTAGAGGCAACTGTATACCTCCTTGTGTTTACACAGCACTAGCTATATTATTGGCCCTTAGGAACGCTGCTGCATATGGCAGGTTATACAGTGCAGAGCTGAACAGGTTTCTGGCTGGCTCTGCAAAAAATCAAGAACATAAAAGGATTTAATGTTTGTGTGACAGTAACTGCAGGCTGGGAACGGGACCATACTGCCAAAAACTAGAAAACAATCAACTAGAAAACAATGGCTAACATGCTGGAAGAGCAAAACCCATTCTCTTGAGGTAGCCTAACAATACAGCAGGAATACTTCTGCTTGCAGAAATGTTCCCATATCCTGGTACTGTTTTTGGAGAAGGAAATCCTTTCCCTTTCACTTTTCTGTATTCCTTTAGTCTGGGGACAAACAGCCCTGGATGCACCTGTTTTGACCAGCACTAAACAATTGCAAGGGCTTTAACGGCTTTCAAAGATTTTTATGCACTACGCTAGCACTGAAAATACAGATGTTGATTCTGTTGACATTGGGCTTTCTCTAAACTAAGCCTTTCAAACAGACACAATATACATATAAACATATACATACAAAGTTTATAGTGAGATATGACAGATTGTTCTATGCAGGTTTTTTTTTGTTGTTGTTGGTTTTGTTTTGTTCTTGACAAGTCTTAAGAGTTTAGCAGCGTTAAGTAAGTAGAAGCACACTGAAAATTAATTGTCATTTTACTGAAAAAAAGAATCATCACTGGAAGTCTCAATAAACGCAGCATGTGCCTTTATGTAACCTATAGATACTTAAAATGAATGATCACCCTAGGAAACATGAGAGGGGTTCCCACAAGAAGGCGTAAACAATTCTTAAAGCTGCAGACTCAGAGAAACATAGTGCTGCATCAGATCAAACAAATAACAACGCAAACTATGGCAAAATACCCTCAGAGGAGGGAAACTAATACTCTCTAACTGAGAAATTACTAGGTCTTCAAAGCCAGAAATGCAGAATGAGGGAGGGATTTTTAATACTCCTACAACTACCTCTTTCTAACCAAGAAATATGACTGGTGTGACTTCAGTGCAGAGAAAGTAAGGAAAAAAAAAAAAGTATCTTTATTTACCAAAATTTTTTTTCACTTTACATTCATCAATCTGCACTCTTGTTGATGAAATGACAAAATCAGAGTTTTCAGCCACTGCTACACCAAGTAATCAGACTTTTTTTTTTTTTTTTAAATAGTACCAGCTGAGACAAAAGGGTAGTATTCCTTGTGGACCAAAATTTGGAAATTAGTTTCTATGTACCACCAAAGATTTCTAGCACTACCTAATGCAGCATACGGCTTCATGAAAAGCTTGACAGATACTAAGAAAACACTTTATTCTGCTAGGCAAATAAATGCTTAGGATGGGTTTCTGGAAGTTGTAATTCTGCAAGAATAGTTACAGCTGACTCACAATAAAGGTTTTTGTGTTATCTATAACAAACGACAGATCCATTAATCACAATCTGTGATAGTTTTAGCAATGTACCTTCAAAGGACTGTTCAAACAAGTCTATATATACACAGGTCTTTAAGTTTCTTTTCTTTCTGTACATTTACACTTGGAGTCCCTAAATTTGGGGAGTTAGAAATTGAAACTCCAGTGGTTACCATACAATTTTGCTGTCTATATGAGATCTCTTGGTCAGACAGGATACTACTTGGAGGGCCTATAAAAAAGATGGAGACAGTCATTTTGGCAAGGCCTCTCGTGACAGGACAAGGAGTAATGGTTTTAAACTAAAAGAGGGGAGATTTAGGCTAGATATAAGGAATAAATTTTTATACAATGAGGGTGGTGAAACACTGGACCAGGTTGCCCAGAGCGGTGGTAGACGCTTCATCCCTGGAAACATTCAAGTTCAGGTTGGACAGGGCTCTGAGAAACCTGATCTAGTTGATGATGTCCCCATTCCCTGCAGAGGCATTGGACTAGAAGACCTTTTAAGGTCCCTTCCAACCCAACGCATTCTATGATGCCACGATTCTATGATTCTACTTCCCACAGAAAGTGAGTTTATATCTGGCAGAGTTATCACTCATCAAAGTAAATTTTATATGTCCTTATATAAATTTATAATGCATCAGCAACGAGATACTGATGCAGCAGTGCTTGAGTAATGACAGTACCTCAGTCTGAGTTCTCAGGGTGATGGTGTTAGATGTTAACAGGCCCAACCTGATGGATGGAATATACTTCCAGAACAACTCACAATAAAAACTGGAAAAAAATATCCGATTTGAATAGGTTCCTTTCCCTAGACTATTTGAAGTAAAGGCATTCTATTTATGTCTAACCACACAGTTAATATACCTGTGTTTATATGTTCCATGAGTATGAACTATGCCGAAGGAATACAACAAACCATGGACATTCTGGTTCTTGTCACCTCAGACACTTAACGGGACTGATTTCAAACAGTATTCCTGCTTGCCTTCTATCAGCATAAATGCTTACTCTATCGTAAGATTATACAATGAAGTCTCTTCTGTCTACGTGTAGCACCAATTAGCTCTTGCTAGACTGGGAAACTCTGTATTTACACTTGGACCTAAACTGAAGGGCAATCACCTTAGTTATTCTGCCCATATCAGAACTAGGGGTATTTACATTTCCAGTATGCTGAAAAAAGGAAAAAAAAAAAATCTAAAAAAGAGTGGACTATACTTTTTGCAGTTATACACGTTACTTAAAACTACATTTTGTGAATTTAAAAGAAGCAGGGGCAGCTGTTTTTAAATGGGGAGATAATAAAATAAGTTAAAGTATTAATATAAACTATGGTAAGGTTACATAGCTGAATTTGCTCTCTTACTATAAAACTTCGCTCTCATTTTTATTTTGAAGACCTAGTCCCACACTACCTATAATGACTACTCATTTCTTTTTTTTTTAAAACATAAGAAGAACACATATAAAACAACCACAAGAAGCAGTTTGAGCTAGTTCATCACTAGAAAACAGAATTATTGGAGAGTTTATTACCAACATAGAACTGTAAAGCCAATTCTTGAACTCTACAGTAAGTCTCACGAAAGCATGAGCTGGCCAGTTCATAACAAAGTAATAATGAACATAATAATAATCTTCATAACGAAGATCAGAATTCTTGAAAATTTCCTGTCAGAAAAAAACCGCCAGCTAATTCTAAAATTGCTCGTGAAAGCCTCAACAGACTAATGTGGAAAACTTACCTGTTCTGCACCAGGCAACTGAACTACTTATTGTACAGCTGCACATCTGAATATCCCAGATCTTCCTTATACTTCACAGCCATATGCATGTCACCTAACTAGGAAAACAGAGGGTACAGGACTCTTGATAGCCCAAATTAATTTCCCTTGGTATAAGAGTAAAAATATTATCCTGCTTACACTGTTTAAAAGGATAACTTCCCATTAGAAAAAAAGAGAAAAGTTATTTTATTTAAATAATACTTTATTTAAAAGGGTTAAAGGAATATCCTTGTAATATCTTTCTTTCAGTTTTCCACCCAGTGGAGGCCACAGACTATTTTTCACAGGTGGGCTAATAAAGCAAAATGGTCCTTGAGGGTATCTCCCAGGCACTGTGGTCTTGCACTAGCAAAACACCACTGACTTCAGCAGAATTTCCCTGACTTCTATTAACAAAAGTCAGAGGGAATTTTGCTCCAACCTATTCTCTATAACACCACAAAAAGTCCTGATGAATACACATCATTTAGATACAACAAATGGCCTGCAGCAAGCTGACTTTCTAGTGCCCACTGAAACTTGTATAACTTCTGAGAATAGATCAGTCAATCAAACAAAATTATCCTGCCAAAGTCATGATGCCTGTTCACCACAAAGATAAAGGTCACAACACTGGGGGAAGGGCTTTTTTGGCAGGTCTCATGAACTGTTGTAAATGACTGGCTAGAGTTTTGCATTGTAGGTGAAATGTTGGCTAGGGTAAACTGCAGCATCATGTTCATTCTGGAATCTTAACTTGGAAGAAGAAAGAGGTATTAATGAAAGAATCACTAAATAAGCAGCTAGTGTCTCTTTCCTCTTCCACCACCTGTAGGTATCACCTGCATGTGTGAAAGATGCTCAGACACCTAGGTGAGGCTTCAAGACTGCTGTTCCACAGACATCATTTTTTTCAAGCCTCCTCCTCTCTGTGGAGCCAGTGCTGAGGTAGACAAGGTGCTGTAATTTAGAGAGCAACAAACCTGATTCTGCAGAAGGCTAAGCACTCTTGGGCCCTAATAAACAGGAATTGGAGGAATTTGTGGGACAGACATGAGGACCACTGAAGGATAGTGTGTGGCAGCAGTGTTCTGCAAGACATCAAATCTCTGTAATGGTTTCTTCCAGAGTTACCAGCTATAGGAGAAAAATGTTTCCCACTGGGTCTTCTAAATCTCTATTTAGCCACTGAAGTAGATCGCGTTATCTAATCTCCAGCTGATAAAAGCCTCACTTAAATTAAGGCCTGACACATTTTATTTTAAAGACAAGACTATGGTTTGACTGAAACTAAGAAAAACATTTTTCTTCCCAGTTCTGTAGTCTTTCTTACTCAAAGAATGAAAAATATCCTAAGTAAGGATCTGCACCTGATTTGTCAAGAAAATAATTTCTCTAGCTGAAAATAACAGTCTTCACACAGTCTAATCTTGGCATACAAATATGTTTTATTTGATATTTTACTGCCTGAGGTGCTGCAAAATTTTTGTAACACTCTGAACACTTCTGAGATCAAAACAAATGACTTATGTTTGACTACATGAGGTTTTCCATCCCTTTATTAAAGATCATGCTTTTGTTATTCTCTAACCGTATAGTTCAGTTTTTGCCTTGATAGACTTACTTAAGCATTCTTGACAACTAGACTTGAAATTTCATGAGTTCATTCTTTTGGAGTACTAAGACTACATCCAGGATTGAACTTCGATCATGCTGCCACAGTTTCTTTTCCATCCTGTCATTCGCATTAGTTATCCCATTATCCAACAGTCAAATTTCTTCTGCAAATCATTTTTTTTAAACTTTATTGAATATTTAGATACAGTACTCATCGTCATTTTTAGTCACCAAGTCTGTATCCCATTCTCACTGCATGATGTTTCCACTTGTTCTTTCTGTGGTCTCTTCTTGTTGATGCTGAAGAGCTCTTTGCTATTTCATTTCTCATCTTTGTAAGTCTAATTCAGCTCACCTCTGGTCAGTTCCCTTTTCATTTTTATTATTTCTCAAGATGCAGGAGACATGAACTAAATGGTTTAACATTCTTCTTCAGTCTCATCTGTAAGTCTCTGCTTTTTAACTACGCAGCTCCAACAGCTTGTGAGAAATTCATTGCAGTAGCAATGACAGCACCAGCACTGGCACCAACTGTAATGTGAAATGGATGTTCTGCTTCTGGATGTCTTCACTCTGCACCGCCTTCCCTTAAAAGGCTTCAACTGCATATTGTGCAAGGAGCAGAACTAAAACAAGAGTCACTCCCCCTTATATGGTCAAGTATTACAGTGTTACTCCTTCCCAGTCTTTAATTTATTAAGCAAAAAGCAGTGGAACACTAAGCCCTCACACAACCCAGATGACCAGGACATATCAGTACGATAAGATGTAAACTGCCGTGGCTGTCAGAGAGCCTGTCAGGAGCACAAGGCAGAAAAAAATATATGGCTAGCAGACAAGTTCCTTTCCTTTCTGCTGTCTAGTATGATACATCTCACAGAGAAAGATCATCGTAACAGAAATCAATAAACAAAAAGCATTTGAAGACACTCTAGCTTCAAGGGATCTAAAAAGATAGGGCTTTTTTGGTTTTGCTTCCTCTTTGCCTCTGCAAAGTTTTAACTCTAAAATGCTTCTGCAGGTAGACTAAAGTTACACTGAATCAAGATCTGGTGTTCAGGGGTAGTTTCCGTCTTGAAAACCAGTGACTTCCAGTGGATTTTTTTTGGCTGACAATAGTTCTGAGGGTGGTTATGGATTGCTAATAACTGCTGAAATCATCTCCTTGTTAAATTCTGTTCAGGACAATTTGTATTCCCTTTCCATCAATGGAGCCTCCTGATACTCATGCAACCTAACAGCGGTGCCAACCAACTGTTCCAATATTCTCTCCAGCTTCTCAGTCTTACATCGGCCTGTCCCAATGTTTGACATGTCTCAACAGCAAAAACTAAAAATTATCCCTGCAGAAAGTCGAAGTCCTATAAACACAACCTATCTTGCTCCTGCCTTGTAACACACAGCAACCATACACACTAGAAACTTATTTGAGCTACATGGGACACATTCATGTTCAGCACAATTACCACTATATTCCAAGGACATAAACTACAGTGTGGAAGGTCAGCAACTTGGTTTTCAACTCCTAAAACAAACAAACTTAAAACTTAGTATCTCCCTTTGGGGCTTTCACATTCGTTGGATGTTTTCTGTCTCCTCCAGGAGCAGACTTGAAAAGGTTTGCAGCATCACAAGGATAGTTGAAAATACTCATCAGTGAACTCTAGCTCCCAAACACACAGTGGAGCTCTGCAGTTGTTTACACTCCTTGTTGCCACCTATAGGCCACGGTGTGAACACACAGCTCAACCTTTCATATCACCAAATTTTCCTGCACAGAGACTTTACAAAATAATATATAACTAATTCGTGTCTCAATCCCAATAGGCAACTTTCTGATTCAATCCCAGGGGGTAAAAATAAATTCAAGTGCCTTACTTCATAGACAGCTACAGATCCAGGGGAGCACTGCAGAACTTAAATGCACTTACAAGTAGGACAACAGCTGCAGAGCAGGTCTGCTTCAGATCTCTGAGAAAGGGCTGCAGAATGTGTCTGCTCTGCCCTGCTCTTCAGGGATGAAGTGGTGAAAGTAAAAATAGCCAGCATGGCTCCTTGCTGAGTCTGCCTTTGCCTTTAAAACTAATGTGATAATCCTGTCGGCTATGGGCAGAAGGTGCAAGGATACTTTTTATGGACACTGTACCTTAGGCTAGACTCCCTAATTTGCTGGGGAGTGAACTGCTGCTGATGTTGAATTCACCAATGAATGCGGACAGTAAACACACCTTTAAAAAACACATAAAGCATATGGCATGCAAAGCTGCAATTTTTCACCCCATATTTACAGGAGCTACAAGTAGGTTATTGTCATAGTCATCAAGATTTGAAATTACTACCAATGTTAAATCTATCAAAAGCATGTAAGTTACATATGTATTATCACCATGAGATTGTTAGTGTTCTCAGTTTGTGGGTTCTATGAGGCAGTAAAGAATCTTTTTCTGAGAAGTTAAATCATGTTTAAGAAGTTGCACTGGAGGAGATCTCATACACCAGCTTAGGTCTTAAGACCTTGAGTATGGCTTTGGCTTGTAAGTTCCTCTTGAAACTGGATGATAACACAGAGTCGTAGCAATGAGATTCTATGGGAGAAAAAAGTTCTCTGAAGAGCTAAGTGCTTAATTCAGTTTAACTGAAGTTTGTGCATATGGAATCTAAGAATTTTCCTTCTTTTCAATGAAACACAGCATTAAAGAAAACCCACCATGACAAACTGGGCTTTATCAGAAGTCTCTCGCTCAGACAGGAAACTGGCCAATGAGCATACATTTGTTTCTGCTCAACCATACATACTATCATGGCATGAACAGTGCTGTCAGTGTGAAAGCACTGTAGCTCAGACTACAAAACACACAATTCTTAGCAGTCTCCAGGAAAAAAAAAAAAATCCCTTTTGTCAGCTTTTAAAAATATCTCAGTACTTTGACACATTTTAGCATGGAGCAAATGTTCAGAAAAGAATCAGAAATGGACACAACTGATAAGATGCTATACTTTTGCATAATATTAATAAAATTAAACTGAATAAATATTGACTCAGTAGTGTCTGCTATGAGTAGAGTTACTAAGGAGCACTTTCTTGAAATTGCTTTTAACATTGGAATTCACCTGTAATAAATACATTAATAGTTCAAGGGAAAAAGAATTCTTCCTGCCTTTTTTAAAAAGAAAAATTAATATAGTCATAATGAGAAACTCTAATTCCAGAAGAAGGATTTGTGCTCTTATTGCAGTCAGTTACTAAAAAGTAACTAAGTAAAAACCAGGAATTAGTTGAGTGTAAAATTCTGTTTCCAAACTATTAAGAATTTTATTCTTTTTAACTCTTCACACGGCAAACACTTCTCTTTTCTTTCTCTCCCACTGAATGATGCAAGTCAGAATTAATGCACTGTGTTTAAAACTAACCCAGACTGACAACCTGAATGCGTCCATCTGCACTGAGGTTGCTAAGAGCAAGAGTTTATTCTAAGCACAGTATTTATACTGGTGTCCTTTTCTGCTGTATGAGGGAAAACACACATGACAGGATGACAGGAAACAAGAACGGAGACCAGGAACAACTCTGCAGCATTTCTCATTTGCTGCTCCACCAAATATGTAGCCCCAATGTTTGTGGGACAAGTGGACTGGAGTGATTTAGGTCCTGCCGGACACTCACCAAGGCAGTGCTGAAGGTGCAAATGACAGTAAAACATATGCCATATTGTGCAACTGAGCGCAGTTCGGAGATCTATAACCTCACGGCAAAGAAACTCTCTGTTAAGCAGGAAGCAGTCTGGTCCCAGCAGTGCAGTGCTGTGCCCTTATTGGTTCGTTTCCTTCACAGGCTAGGTTTGGTGCTCTGCTACAAATGCACAGGCACTGAGATTCTCAACAGGATCTCTGCACTGCTCTGTACTGTACCGTGCAGACATATGGGCTTACCCAGGCTTCCATCAAAAGCACTGCACTGTGTGAAGTAAGCAGGATTCAGGCTTTGCTTAATTACTGCACTGTATTTTCCTTAGCTGGAGCAGTGTTCAGAATATTCACAAGCGTTATACAATTTCAAACTACAGTACTGTCTGTAGACATGCAAGCCAGTCTTCTGAACTGTGTTTGTCTCTGCCACTTGCATGTCTTCTATGACTTTTCAGCCCTGCTCCAGCATGTTACCCATGCTGAGATTTATGGAGGGAAACAACCTAGGAGGTTTGTGCTAGGGGATGCTGACTCAGACACTGCATAACTTCAACTTCTCCTTTACAGGACAACAAGTGTGGATAGCACATCGTAAAATCAGGGGAAAGATAAAACATTGGAGTCACGGAAAAACTCATACTTTTGTACAAAATTTTATTTTTCTATATGCTAAGTTCTTTTTTTTAAAATAAACTTTTACAAAAGGCTTTGATATTTCCATTCAAATCTGTGGGGATTTTCACAAGTCTAGAAGTTAAGTGTGCTTAAGTATTTTGCTGAACTGGTGCCAAGAGGCAAAAATCAACTATATTGCTTTATTGAGTATTAAACACCCATTATAAGACTTGTTATGTGTATTTAAGACCTGTTTCCAAGAAATCTACTAATAAACCCAGTGCCTTGCAGACAGAAATACTGCTCCTTATTGAAGAGGAAAAAAAATGATGCCAAAGTGGATAGGTCTGTGTAAATAAAGATAAAGTTGGAAGGTTTATTGTTTTAAAGGGAGGGAAGAAGTAATTTTGAAGTGCAAAATGGATGTGTTCATCCATAATAACTCCCCATTATGTACCTCTACATAGAAAAACAGGATGCTGCAGACACCCTATAAAGAAGCACAGTGATTCTCTATTGTAACCAGAACTAGCTGAGATGTTTATCTGTGCTGAGACTATAAATTGCATGTTCCTCCTGCCCAGCCTCTGCAGAACCTTCCTTTGCCTTTAACCAGAAGTACCAATAGGAAAATTCTGGCCTTTTATAAGACTTTATTTAAACTTGTACTCAAGGCCCATCAAACAGATTAGCTTGATGAGGTATCAGTCATCATTAACAAATTAATTGTAGCTGAGATGGACTCCAAAGCTCACAGGAGGAAGGCCTGTTCGACAGATCCACATGGGGGAAAAAAAACTCTCTAGAATAAACTGTTACTGAACGTTAAGAAGTTATTTTTCTTCTCTGATGGATTGAACTCACTTATGGTCACTTTCCAGGAGTCTCCCAAGTTACAGGGTGATGTTTAAAAGATCTTAAAGATAGCTGGTTAAATAAGGAGTGTGTAAAACAGCTCTCCTTAAACTGCAGTATGAGCAGCAGGCACAGGAAGAACACAGCAGACCCCTTGCCCATTTTATCTCAGGTATGGGAATACTCTAAGGTATGCTAAAGTGTTGCCAGGGACTCTCATGCATTCATTAGTAATGGACTTGTAATGTGCCGAATTATCCATTTTAACAATTTCCAAAAAAGATATTACCAGGTTTACCACATGTCTTTCCAGTGAAACAATGAATTACCTAGTACAGATGTGCTCTGTAAACATATGACATGTGGAGCTTGATTCATCCTGCATTTGATGGTGGCTGTAAGGACAGGAAAGGAAGGGTCTGATGGGTTAGCTTAAGCTGCAGTTAATTATTGTTACAGTAAACACAGCAGGATATTCTACCAATACTCCATTCCAGTGAGTTACAGGAACACAAATTACGCTGGCTGAGAGATACCCACTGCAAAGGCAATTTTTGCAAAAGTCAGATTTAAAACTGGATGAGGTGCATGTAACTCACAGACTGGTAACAATGTCTGTAAGATCCTAGAATTGGCAAAAGCAAGCACAAATCAGGCCTCTTAGGCATTTCTAAATGATAGGAGAAAGAGCAAAACAAACTACGTTTGTACAGAGTTTTGACAAAAAGAAGAGAGCTTTAGGTATACCTGATGGGGAGCTGATTCATTTGAAAAAGAGGAAGTAATCTCTACAGTTCACAGTAGGCCTCCTGAGAACATAGACTCATATGAGTTTAGATCACAACATCCTGTGTTTCTGAAAAACTATCTAAGCAAGACTTAGGCAACTAGGAGGGGTCTAGAATTAACGCTTTACTCTGGAAGACTCAAGAACCAAGAGCTGGCATGGACCAGTGCACGAGGGCTGACATCCAGTCATGAAGGAGCTACTCTTATGAACACATCATGTCCAGTCTCCCCTAAGAAATCAATCTCCACATGGAAAGAAAGATACTGAGAAAATTATGACACTGGATGACTGCAGAGGTAAAATAATCCAGGAGACTATCCCATCAGTGAGTGATCAGCAGTCAGGAGCAGCTGCTAAAGAACTTAATTCTCCAACTTACAAATAGATCTATGACTAAGCTAATTTCCTAACACAACCCAGTAGTAAATGTATGAAGACGTTTGCCATATCTGTATTATTCCTCTCTGGAATCACAGAAAGATTCTGCAGCTCATTCAAATGACTCAAAATGCCTGCACATTGACAATACGTAAGGAGGCTCTCTCGTATATTACAGAAGGCTCGCAGCATTCTGTGAGCTACCTATCAGAAGAACAATAAGAATTACTGCAGAAAAAGCAATATAAATTTTCCCACAGTATTGTGGTGTTTGGTGGTAGAAAATAGCCAAAGTGTGGAGTTGTTCTCTCGCCCTTCCTAGAAGGAAAGTACACAGTAAAAGCGGAAATGCAAAAAACCGGAACAAAATGGGAACAAGGAGCAAACAGCCAGGGCTCTGAAAATCTCTTGAACAATATGAATTAGTGTAATTATGGATGTCTCTTAACCTAGACTACTTATAATGATTAGCAATGTTTACGACACTTCAATAAAAGGACATGCTGGAGTACTAGGAAGACATTGCTGACCTTCAGTAGTTAAGAGATAGAAATAAATACCTTCTAGCGCTCACGCAGACAAAGCACAGGTTCCCATGGTGCTGTAATCCTACAGATATCATACAGATATCATACAGATATCATACAGATAACATACCTGAGATCCATACTATCAAAATACTATCGAAATAAGCAAAAAAGACAAATTCTTTGAGGAAATTTACAGGCTATGGCTTAGTTTATATTGCAACATTTTGTCAACCTCATGATGTTGTTTTAGTGGTAATAAATGCTACTTGGAAAGCAAAACCCTAATGAGTTTCATCGACAACAAAGCCCATATGTCTCAGAAACTCAAATAAGTGACATATATAAGTGAGGAAAACATGAAAATTCGGACTGGTCTCCCAGCCAAATCAGTTAGGGTAAAATACTAATTATGCATTACAGTTACAAGCTATATATATGGGAAATTACTCCTCTTTAATATAAATAACACATACAAAATCTCCCATGTATAATATGCAAGTTCATGAAAATGCCATCACTGCCTTTAAACTGTACATTTCCAGGAACCCTAACTTACAGGTTTGAAAACTTCTAGCAAAATGTATTACAGTAACTAAAGTTTTCAGCTGTTTCTCTTGGTTACAAATGTATTGGAAAGCTTTGCACAAGATGCAGCCTGTGTAACTCTCTTATTTTGGGGTTGTTCAGCGTGTGGGATACCAACAGGTGTACTCATCATGATGTTTCACACCAAACGCTGTTCTCATGTTTCTTTAGTCACCAGTTCAAGATTCAGATCCAAAATGCATAACTTCACACCCTCTTTTGTAAATGTTTCAAGAGTCAACTCCCAAAGGAAGTATAACCTTCAGGACAGAGTGCCTGTGAGGCCCTGACTTGTAAAAACTTCATTGTCCCCTTCACACAAGCTCTAATAGAATGACTAGAGACAGCTGTTGACATATTCAGTATCTAGATAAGGCTGTGCTAAAAGTAAGGATAAAGTAAGAGACAAAAGCTGCTTTGCTAAAGACAACTAGCAAACACAAGCATTTCCGTGAGCATACAATGAGGGAGAGATGTGCTTTGGCAGCAATGCACCCCACAGAATTTTGTCTTTCTTGTAAAAAAACCAGCTGGCACAGTGCCTAGAGTCCCTGTGAGGTGAAATTAGAATCAAAGAATCATAGAATATCTCAAGTTGGAAGGGACCCATAAGGATCATCGAGTCCAAGTCCCTGATCCTTGCAGGACTACCTAAAACTAAACCACATAACTAACAGCTCTGTCCAGATGCTTCTTGAACTCTGACAGGCTTGGACAAACTGCACATAT
The DNA here is from genome assembly GCA_009769605.1 of Bucorvus abyssinicus. Lineage (NCBI taxonomy): Eukaryota > Metazoa > Chordata > Aves > Bucerotiformes > Bucorvidae > Bucorvus > Bucorvus abyssinicus. Next base: position 28,101,199 of record CM020063.1, read on the forward strand.
ATGTAATGTAGATACACATAGAATCTGAGGTTTGATCGCAGAGTTCATAGTACCAATGAAGAGAAGTGCAACTATCTGGCAAGCATGTGTCCATGCTCTCCAGACATACTGCAGTAATCCCTAAGGTTATTCATGCCCTACCTGGCTGAGACACAAGAATCACTTTTCACTACTCTTTCACCATTCATATGCCTACAGAGTAAGTTAACTCATCCTTGTCAGTAAAATAAAGGATGAACGGAATGGATGGCAAACAGGTATGATAACTTCTAGCATTTCCAGTGAACTTTTACATAACAAATGTAATTCCTGTAAAGATTCCAAGCTTAATTTAGTCTCCAAATTCTGCCATGGCTCAGCAGCAGAAAAATTATGCCTTATGTTCTAAGAAAGGTACTGTCTACTTTTTTATGAGTGCAGCTAACTGTATTAGACAGCCTGTGTTTGCCCCATTACCAACAGGATGACCTGTGACGGGTTAAGCTCTGCAAGCAAAGGCAAATCTTTTGGTATATACAACTAGAAAAACAGTTGTGACTGCTGCACCGTAGTATGCTGTATTAATAGCCTTCCTTGTTAACTGGCTTCCTGAATAAGGCAGGTAGGAGGATAATCTTCTTAATGCTTGGAAAGAACAGAAACAAACAAAAAGACTCAGGTAGTTTAAAGCAAGCCTGGCCCTGGAAAAGGAAATACACCTTCCAATACAAAACACACCTGAGCACAAAATGGCACAAATTAATTTCAGTAGTGGTCTTTGTCCCATTATGGATTTGGTAAGAACTTCATCTTTAGTGCAACAATGAAATGTCAGAAGGGTAGCATGCATACTTTGGGGAAAAAACCAAAGCTTGAACAAGGAATAAGCGACATGCCAAGCTTCCACATCTCTCCACCTTCAAACAGGGACATTTTCTGTTATAGCCTCAAGACCTGCATGGTCACTGCTGCATACAAAACCTGTGAGTTTTCCAGCAATAAAAATGGTCCATGAAGGCAAGGGGAAAATGTTTTGTGAGTTCTCTCATTCTATAAAACTTTCAAGGAGATTTTATTAGATCAGAAAAGAGAAGAGAGGTAATAAATGGGGAGAAGAGAGAGGTGTTCTCCTTACATCCTCTGCAGATAGTTACTGAGGTAGGCCTCAGTAAAGTCATCACTAATGACTGGCAAGCCCTGTGGTCTTTTAAGAGAAAATGCAATAATCCTATGAACTAAGCACAGTGAAAAGTCTCTCCATTAACTCAGGGGTACATGGTGGCCATTCATTAGCCTTTTCAGACTTATTATAATGAGGTCAGCTGGTTCAAAAGGCATTGTGCCTATGCTCATTGACAAAGATGTGAATATAACCACAACATACGGTACAAAACTGTATTGAAAGCAATTCAAACCAGCGTTTCAGTGCTCTGAGTTGTCTGAATAATGGAGAAACAAATCTTTAGGTACATATCAGAAGTTACTGGTTGCTTCCACAGCCTCTTCTTCACCTCCCAAGTACTGTAATACTACATCCATCCTCTCACACAGAGTCAGCGGGATAGCTCAGAAAACCATCAGGAAAAAAACAGTGCGCTTTCTCCAGTTGGATAATTCCTTGGCTTAGGAGAAAATAAAAAAGTACATAATTTAAGGCAGCATCAAGGTTTTCTATACATCACCTTGCTGTTAATCAAGGTTAACTACAAGACTGCAAGAGTGAAGGCAGGCTCAACAGTCTTGGTAGCATAAGAATTTCTTGACAACAGTTTCTTCATAGGGCCACAGCAATATGAAATAATTCAGTGACCATGGGAGATGTCTAGTCCAACCACCTGATCAAAGCAGGACCAGCTATGAGATAAGACAAGGTTGCTCATGGCTTTATCCAGTTGAACACTGAACAACTTCTTTGCTTCGAATTATTATTGTTGCCTCTTGTCCTCTTACCATGCATGGTTGTGAAGTGCCTGGCTCCATCTTCTTGACACCCTCTCAGTAGGTACAAGTAGCTGCTGCTAGGTTCTACCAAGGTTCTCCAGACTGAACTAACCCAGTTCTCCAGTCTCTTCCTGTAGGACCTGTGCTTCAGCACCTCTCTGTCTTGGTGATCCCACGCTGAACTCACTTCAGTTTGTTGATGTCCTCCCTGTAGTGGGGATCCCCAAACCACACACAGTATCTGGAAGTAGCTTTTACAAGTGTTGAGCAGAGAATAATCACTTCCTGGGCCATGTTCTTGTTCATACAGCCCAGGGTGCTGCTGGCCGCCTCTGATTCCAGGGCATACAACTGAGCCTTGCCTAGCTCACTGCCCACTGGGGCCCTGGGATGTCTCTGCAGAGCCGCTCCTCAGCCTGTGTGTCCCTAGCCTACATCACTGCAGGACTCTGCCTTGTTAGTGGGAGGATTCACAGTTTGTCCTTGCTGAATTTCATCGGGTCCTTGTCCATCCATTTCTTCCAGCTGCCTGGGTTTCCCTGACTGGCAGCTCCGCCCTCCAGCATACCAATAGCTAGTCCACCAGTCTGGTGTTTTCTGCAAACTCGGTTAGAGGGCCCTCCATCCCCTACACAACACCACTGATAAAGACGTTAAACAGGACAGGTCACAGAACAAACCCCTGCAGTACCCCACTTTTTACCAGTTCATTAATCAATGATCGATAAGCCTGACCACCAAACCAGATTTTTACCTATCTAGTTGTCCACCCATGCAAATCATAAAGTCCTGAGTTGGATACAACAATAATGTGGACACAGTGTCAAAAGCCTTGTTAAAATGGAAGTAAATGACATCTGCTGCCCTAACCTCATCAACACATTCAACTATTTTGTCATTCAAGTAGTCAGGCTGGGTAGACAAGATTTATTCTAGTAGCTCCCTAATGATGCCGCTTAGATTTAGATTTCCTTCCTTACACTAGCTCTGCTTTTTCTCACTTGCAAACTGTTCTGTGGATTTTAGAGAGTGAGAATTAGTAAGGGCTTGATGTGGTTGTGATACTTGGCTGGGAAGGGAAAGGACAAAAGCAATTTCACAACTTTCTCATAGTGTTCACAGAAATAGAAAAAATGATAAAGGAAGAAGAAACTAACACATGCCATATGAATAGGCAGTATTCTGCTAGTACAGAATCACAGAATGATTGAAGTTGGAAAGATCTGAGGCCTGTTTCTTCTCCCCACAAAAGGAAACAGAAGACAGTTTCTTCTCCTCCAAAAGTAAACTGACAATTTAAGTGACTACAATTTAAAGTAAGATCTGTTCTAACAGGACTCTCACACTTCCTCAAGTAATGGTAAGTACCCTGGCTCTGTCACAGTCTTAGAGAGACCTTCAAAACACCCAGAACATAAAGAAACTATTTCCTATCTTCTTAATTTGTAAACAACATAAATAACTCAGCAGATTATACTAACACAAAGAAGAAGTAGAATTTTAAACACACTGTTTCAAAATTTTGTGCCAGAAAAGTTTTCTTTGAAACCAGCAGGAAGCCTTCTCCATGAGGGTCACCCATTTACAAAAAATCCTTTGATAGGAGAGGTTGCTTTTGGGCTGATACCAGTTGTGCTGTCCAGCCCAGGCAAAACTTGCTCAGACACAGTAATCCACATGGGGGCCTTTCTAGGTTGCAGCATAAAATAAGACTGTGTAAGCCTTTGAAAAAAAGGGGGGCCTTTATTTTAAACTTTCTTTTAGTAGTCACAAAGTCTTCTGTAACTGACTTGCTGTAAAATTCCTCAGCTTTTTTTAATTAACATGCTTTTGGACATTTTTATCAGGACATTTGTAGAAATTCCTGTTGTTTATTCATAGATGTATACTTTTTGAGATATAAGATGCAGCACTAAGAAAACTATGGCCTTTCTGTTACCCAACATCTACCTATTGCACAGTGCAAGGTCTGCTCAGAATCTTTTGCAAAAAGTTTATTTTTCTCAGGTAGTTTTTTCACATGTGGCATATTAAGCCCACACAGAAGTCTGTGACATAGTTATGTCCCACTGAGCACCAAATTTCGCACTCTCTGACTTTGGTGGACAAACTGACCTCAGTTACAGCAAGCTTAATCTGGAAACAGAGCACTGCATAGTTTTCAACTCATCTTTTCCTTTTAAATGAAGAGAGCTTTTGATACGCCTTTCTGTACTCAGTCCTGGAAGCTGCACATTGCACAACCAGTGAACCTGCTCATTTTAGGCAAAGCAGCTATAGCTGTCCACTCCAGGCATAGACCAAAATGCATCTATCTGTGAATGAGAGTAAGAGTTGTATGTTGTGTAAGGCTGCTCCGCAGCCTGCCATTCTTTATAGGGATCAGTCGCCTTTAGGCACAGAATTGGCCAGTGAATCCTTCTCAGATCAAAAACTAAGTTGTGCGTAAAGTAAAGTAAAAGGAGATAAGCCACAGGACTGCCTAGCCTTTCTTGCCATTCATCCATCAAGGACAACGCAGGGTTTTCTAGTGATATTTCACAGGACACCGACATGATTTCTCACCTTTTCTTCATGAGTAATGACATGCAGCCACTGAAGAACACAAGTTACAGCATCAATCAGTTCTCATCTGGGAAGTTTAGAAGTGTGCAACACACTCAGAAAGGCTCATTCTCATCTTTGGCTAAGAAAGTATCTGAGAGTCTGATGCTGCTGTCCTGAAAAGTGTTAAGAATAAACACTTACCCCACATACATCCAAAATGTGGCCTGCCATGATCAAAGTGGGCAGCACATTTTCACCAGTGCAGGCTACGATAATGAAATACTAGATAGCCAAGAATACAGTGCGCTGCAACAGTCAAATGCAAACAGTCACCATACTAAAGCATATCAAATCCAGCATAAAATAAAAAACAGAAAAAAAAGACAGCTCCTTTAATATATCCTTAAAAATATTTGCAATGATAAATCACCTCCACTGCTTAGCAGACATTCAGGCATGAAAGGGTAACAGCTAGATTACGAGTACCTTGTGAAAATAAAAACAAAAGGCACAGCTAAAGAAAGGACATGATACCTTGGAATGACAGTTGGTTTTTTTCCTCCACAAATCTTTTCAAATGTGTCATATCTGTGTAAATAAAACATTTAGCTGCATAACATATTTGAAAGCTGATACAGAAAAACTACACTTCACTAGATATGCAAATATACAGTGGACAAATATGGCTATTTTTAGTACTACAATGTTATTTAAAAAATTACAAATCCTGAACAAATTTCCCATCACAGTGCTCAACAACTTCCTATTTTGCTTCAGACATCTTACATTATATTCATCAAAGCTGTATATACTTGTCCTTCTGCAGCATTCCAGAATAGAACTTGCCTTTCTGCTCCATCTAATTTAAAAACTGCTTGTACATGACAAGGAATCAGTTTGACAGAGGTGTCTTAAAGAATTCACAGTAAGCTTATTCTAGATAAGAGAAAGTGAGACTGACTTACCCTACTGAAGGAAGATAAAAAGCATGAGGTCACAACTGGCATAACTTGAACAAATCACAGTCACAGAGAGAACACAGTATCAACAATGGAGAAAGACGAATCCATAACTTGGAGAAGTCTTTATGCTGGAAGAATTCCTTACAACTGAATAGTCAAGGATGTCCATGCTGAGAAAAAAAATGCACAGCACCTATCCTGCTCCTGGCACAGACTTCCTCATTAAAACAGATGATCAACAATACAGAAGAAAAGCAGATGGTTGCAAAGAAATAATAAGCCTCAGATTCACAAGAAGGGACAGACCAAAAAATGATGCAGAACTTGTAAATGAAGAATTCAAGGAAATAATCACAAAGACACAAGTGGATTGTGGTGTGCTGTTGTTCTCCCTGGCCAGAGGTATGTTTCTTTAACTGCTACTGCTCATGTGATAAAAAGCCATCCATTAATTCATCAAAAACCTTTTTTTCAGTGTTTACAGATGAAAGAATAAGCTTTACAGGAAAAAGCAGCAGAAGCACTTAGACTGGACAATACACCCCACAACGAAAACATATAGGAAGGGTCCAATGATTCAGGAGGTAAGGAGGTCTCCTTGGTCTGCATTCCCTGGTTGAGACTTGAGCTTAGACCACTGCCTCCCAAGCACTGTGTTTGCTGATATCACGCCCTGGGAACCACTTGCAGAGGAACAGTCAGCTCTTCTTTCTTCATCTCCCCATCAATCTATATCAATTTTCTTACATAGCTTAACTTTGACATAACACAGTACGCACTAGCCCATTATTCAAGCTTCATTATGCCCTTGTGGTCTCCTTCTATTATAACTGCATTTTAAATGGCAAAGAGAAACATTCATTATTTGTTAGTGGAGATAATTTGTTTCTCCAGTGCTTTCAGGTAGGAGTGAAAGGCAAAAGCAAACTGACCTAAGCTAAGAATGAAGAGAGGACCTCTTCTTGGACAATTCCTACCAAATAGCCAACTTTTTCTTTGTTTCCTAATTCTCACAATGAGGTAATAACTCCCAGAGCAGTGCTGCTCCTCTCTAAGCAGTAAGAAAGTGCAACCCACCAGCTAATAATGAGTAAGCAGAAATCCAGCCTTTGCTGTAACTGGGCAAACTTTGACAGGCAGCTGGGCAAAATAACTGTGGGAAGACAGTTAAATTAATATTTTTCATTCTGTCTTTGCGTCATTCATGACTGCCTATAATGTTTGGGGCTCCTGTCCTGAATAAATGAGCATTCAGAGCCATGTAAGTAAAACTTTCTGCCGTTCTTCAGACAAAATGGACTCCCCTCTAAACCAGCACTGCAAATTTAAGAGTTTCTTGATGCCAGGATCAGCCTCCTTCCTGCACCCGAAACAGTTTGTTTAGATCTCGTCATGCCTCTGCCCTTCACTCCATGAAGACTTTTTTTTAAACAAGTTAGAACAGTCACTGTCACTGCAGATTCTCTTAAAATCTGCCTCTAGCTGATGGGATAGGAAATGGACAACCATCAGACAGAACACTTAGGTGTCAAAGTTGCATTCAAATATGGGCTACCAGGTGTAAAGTGGCAGGGTGCTGCATGGTAAGGTGCTGGACAGGCTGAAGAGTTGGGTGGAGAGCAGCCTAATGAGGTTCAACAAGGGCAAGTGTAGGGTCTTGCACCTTGGGAGGAATAACCCCCTGCACCAGTACAGGTTAGGGGCTGAACTGCTGGAAAGGAGCTCTGCGGAGAAGGACCTGGGAGTCCTGGTGAATAACAGGTTGGAAATGAGCCAGCAATGTGCTCTTGTGGCCAAGAAGGCAAACAGTATCCTGGGGTGCATTAAGAAGACTGTGGCCAGCAGGTTGAGGGAGGTTCTCCTTCCCCTCTTCTTTGCCCTAGTGAAGCCACATCTGGGGTACTGTGTCCAGTTCTGGGCTCCCCAGTTCAAGAGAGACAAGTAACTACTAAAGAGAGTCCAGTGGAGGGCTACAAAGATGATTAGGGAACTGGAGCATCTCTCTGACAAGGAAAGGTTGAGAGATCTGGGTCTGTTTAGCCTGGAGAAGACAGAGGGGATCTTATCAATGTTTATAAGTATCTAAAGGGAGGGTGACAGAAGGACAGGGCCAGGCTCTTTTCAGTGGTACCCAGCAACAGGACAAGGGGTTACAGGCACACAGGAAGTTCCATCTGAACATAAGGAAAAAATTCTTTACTTTGAGGGTGACAGAGCACTGGAACAGGCTGACCAGAGAGGCTGTGGAGTCTCCTTCTCTGGAGATACTGAAAACACTCCCGTTTGCAATCTTGTCCAACCTGCTCTGGGTTAACCTTCTTTAGCAGGGGGGTTGGACTGGATGATCTCTCCAGAGGTCCCTTCCAACCCCTACCATTCTATGATTCTGTGATTCCGTGCTTCGCTTTGCTCAGCATCAGTATAATCAGAGCACCTACGCACTGTTGAAATTACCTGGCTGTAGAAACTATCGAAACGCTAGTCACAGCAGTATTCTCTCAACAACCAACTTGACGGCTATTTTCCACGACCACCCAGCTTCATAACTCCTACAGAAACAATTTTTACTCACCCTTGTGATTCTCATTTTGTAGACCGTTAGCTAACATCTTGGTGTTTCATTTCCCTTCCTATTATGCAGACGTCAGATAAACCAGAATACAAGGATATGAAGAAAGAATTGTTTGTTGAACAAGGCTACAGAGCTTCGCATTCCCCACAAGAACACCAATCTAATGGTACATATCAGCAAAGAATTGAAGTCTGGAGACGTATTGCCACAATCCTGTTGATATTGGAGCATATTAAAGCAGATGTTTCCTGTCAACTATTACACTCTCCCTACAGTACATGCTAGTATATTCCAGCAGTCACATCAAGCAAACACATGTAAATGTTAAACATCTTGAGTAAATTCTCTTGCAATCCACTGCTCCATTTGTTAATGCTGTATTCCTAAGCAACGTTTAGAGTTCTCTGGATTATTGCTTCCTTCTGTTTAAGTTTAATAATGCTGTGAAAAACTATTAAACAACACATCCTCAAGCATACAAGTGAAAAAGCACCAGACTTTATAAATACTTTCTTTCAAGTACTATGTATGATATTTTTTTTTTTACAGCTAAAGAAAAACAATATTATAATGATTTAGGTTAAACTGTGGCCACACAGTATGGATGCGCTGTAAGAAGTGGTTTTTAATTTACTCTCTAGCACAGACTTCCAAAGAGAGGCCCGTGACCTCAGAAGACAGTAGCCAAGTGGACAGGAATTGATCCAATTCCCTTCACATGAAAGCCATCCACTACCAAGGTCCAGAAGTGGACTCAAAGAGACAGGTGGGTACACTACAATTAGAAGATTCATCTTGTAGGCACAAATCAAATTTTACCTTTCAGACAATAGTGGGGCTCTGATGACCGAAAAAGTGTTATCCCAGAGACATTGTGATGAACCATGGAAAAAAATTAAGGGATGTTCACATACAAGATCCTTTTGACCATCCTCTTCTCTGGTAACATCCACTGGGAAAAGATTTCCAAGTACGTTTATTTTTTATGGAATAGTGACTGGATTATTAAATTCCTAGTTAGATGTGCATGAAGTTACTATTTCCTAACTTCTTCAGGAAGACTAACATGTAGAATACAACTTTTTTTTCTTTTCCTAGGCAATATTTCTGCTATCTACAATTACAAATGTTGCCATGTCTTTTTCAATCACCTTTATTTTTCTCTATTTCTAGTGTAAGAACAACAGAATACAGAAAACAAGGAATATCAGCACTCAACAGAACAGCAGAAATATTTTTTAAGTACTCTGTTTATTAAGTGTGCATTCCCTCCCTTTTTAATCAAGTGTTGTTCTTATTCTTGTCCGTACTATTACAGATGTAGATAACAGTTAGCATGAAAGTCCTTTTCCTTTATTTGTTTCTTCTAATTCAGTAACAAAAAAGACTTTTCAAAGTATTTTTAAACAACCATTCTGCTGGAACCTAACAGCAATGCATTTGCATTAAAGGCCAAACTACAACTAACTCAAGCTGTCATGCTTCTAGATTAAAACTAGCAAGATAAGTGGGACACATCTAAGAAACCCGTGGATGTAGACTGGTAAGAAAAAGAACAAAACTTACCACTTAACCTTTGTATATAAGAAGGCCTGCTATGCACCTACTACCTCAAATGGAATAAATGCTAATTTGAATGAATGACAGTCTAGATACGAGAGAAATATTTAAGTATGTAAAGGATTTGGTTTAGGTGTTGTACTGGGTGTACATGGCAGGATTTGCCAGTGGGGGGCTGCAGGGACAGCCTCTGTGAGATGAGACCAGGGCTGCCCCATGCTGGACACAGACAGTTCCAATCAGCTCCAACAGACCCACCACAGGGCACAGCTAAGCCCAGCAGCCAAGCTGGTGCCCCTCTGGAAAAACAAAAAGGGCAAAAAGCTGCCCAGCAGTGAGGGTTGAAGAAGAAACAGTACTGTGAACACCAAGGTCAAAAAGGGGAGAAGGGGAGAAAGAGTTTCTCTGGGTGCTGGAGCAAAGATTACCCTGCAGCCCATGGAGAGAACCACACTGGAGCAGATGGATATTTCCAGACAGGAAACGCAGCTGGTGTAGAGTTCACACTGGATCAAGCTTTTTCCTGAAAGACTGCAGCCCATGAGGCAAGCCCAGGCTGGAGCAGGGGAGTAGTGTGAGGAACTTCTTAGTGGCAGCGAGAAGCTGTTACCTACCGATCCCAACCCCATTCCCCATACCCCTGCACTGCTTAGGGTGGAGAAAGTAGAAGAATGATGGGAGTTAAGCCTTGGGAAAAAGGACTGGGGGGAAGGTCTTGGTTTAATTTGTGGGTTTTCTGTTTCTCACTATACAAATCTATTTCAATTGGCAAAAAGTTAAATTAATTTTTCTCAAGTCTTTTGCCCATGATAGTAATTGGCAAGTGTCTCCCTGTCTCCCCAGGCCATGAGCTCTTTCATTCTATTTCCTCCCCGTCCTATTGAGGAGAGGGAGTGAGAGAATGGCTGAGTAGGCAACTGGCAGCCAGTCAGTCAAGGTAAACCCACCATAAATATTTGGATGCATATTTTGACATCAGTTTTAGAAGCTTCTGACAAAATCTTTAGCATTGGTATAACAAAAGTAATTCATAGTTGCAAAGGCGGCAAAAGCCAAGCAGCTTTGGAAAGTTATGCAAACAGGATCGATTACAGCTAACATCAGATGACAATCTAACATTTCTCTCAAAACTTTTTACTTCATTAAAATCACTACTTGAAAGTTTACTAGGATTTATCTCATAAAATCCATTTCGACCAATACCCACAAGCTTTCACTGTCAGATGTTTCACTGACCTTAACAATTTTGACTTTCTACTACAACTAGCACTATGTAACGCAAGAATCTTCTTCTAAAGACAAGAGTGAGGTGAGGGATGAGTGAAAGTCTTAAGCAAGACCTACCCTCAGTACAGGAGGAACACATTGGAAAACACTTAAACAAACTAGATATACACAAGTCCATGAAGTCTCAGGTGCTGAGATTCATTTCAAGGACACTCTCTGATCCTTCAAAAGGTTCTGTCAATTGAGGGAGCCTTCTGAGAACTGAAAGCAAGCATCACTCCTTTCTTTAAGACTGGCAAGAAAGAACATCTAGAGAACTACAAACCAGCCAAACACCTTAATTCCTGCAAAGAAGATGGCACAGCTGATCTGGAAATCATTTCCAAACTCATGGAGGATAAGGAGCTCCTCCATAAGTAGTCAGCATAGATTTATGAAAAGGAAATGATGACTGACCAATCTGACAGCCTTCTACAATGAGGTGACTGGCTCAGAGAATAAGGACAGAGTAGTGCATATTGTCTATCTTGATTTTAGAAAGGCTTTCAACCCTCTGTCCCATTACATCCTCAAAGACAAAATGATGAAACATAGAACAGGTAAGTCAACAGTGAGGTGGATTGAGAAGTGGCTAAATTCCAAGGCTCAAATGATTGTCAGCAGCAGCACAAAATCTAGCTGGAGGTCAGTCACCAGGAGCGCCCTCCATAGGTCAATAGCGTGGCCAATATTGTTGCCAGTATTGTTTAACATCTTCACTAATGTCCTGGACAATAGGGCTGAGTGCTCCCTTAGGAAGTTCACAGACAACGCAACACTGGAATGAGAAATATGCCTCAAGATTGTGCTGTCACTCGGATGGACCTCAACAGACTGCAGAAATTGGCAAACAACCCCATGAAAGACAATACAGGGCAATGCCACGAAGCCCTGCACACAGGAAGGAATTATTCCTGGCACCAGTACATACTGGGGACCAATGGCTGGGTAGCAGCTCTTTAGGAAAGGACCTGAGATCCTGGTGGACCATGAGTTAACTATAAGCCAGCCTTTTTATGGAAAAGAAGGTCATCAACATCTTGTGTAGCACTAGAAGAGCATTACGAGCAGGTGGAGGGAATTGAGCCTTCCTCACTGCTCAGCACTGGCAAGACAGAATCTGGAGTCCTGAGTCTCATCCTCCATTGGGCATTTATGCATACTGACAAGATTTCCCTCCTGAACCTTCTCTCTTTAAGGCTTAGCAATCTTATCTCTCTTTGCCTCTCCTAGTATAACAGATGCTCCGATCCCTTAGTCAATTTTGTGGCCCTTTTCCAGAACTGCTCCAGTAGGTCCAGAACATGTAATTTTTAAATCTTCAGGAAAACAAAGGCAACAACATAATGAAAGGAAGAAAAAAAAAAAAAAAAATCAAGTGTCCTGGATATAGACTCAAACTTCATAATAATAACTATTTCTAAGAATGGCTGGGAAAATATTTATGTCTTTCCATCATTATCAATTGCTCAGTTTTATGTAATAATCAGACTTAGCTCCACAGAACTAAATAAGGTAGTAATCACCATGAGACAATCTGTGTTCCAGAAGGTCAAGTAAACATTGTCAAGAACATAATTCAAGTAGACACAGTGTTATTGAAGGGCATTTCAGTACATTCATCATTTCTGACATATTTTCTTGAAGTTTGGTAAGACAAACACATTTAAATGTCACTATTTCTTCAAATCTTAGATATCCTGGGTTTGAACGTCTATTTATTTTATATAGTATTTCAAAATAATGGCAGCTTTCACTTAAACAATGAGATTTTAGTATCTCTAAACAGAATAAACAAATACAGTAAACCCTGACCTAACAGTATTTCCTTAAACTAGCATCTACCTACAAGTAAGGAATAGTTCCCTGAGACCCTAAGCTGCTAACTCTGAATTTAGTACTTTCACATATTCCTGAAAAGGGAAGCACCTTTATATCCTTGCTTTTCAAAGAGCAATCAACCCTATCATACAAGCTACATTTCATTCAAAAATTACCATTTCCTGATTAGACACATTTAATGGGGGCAGCATATCATTCTTCGTGTTAGTAAAGCTATGCAATGAGAACCGAGACACAACTGCCACAGTGAATGCTTTTTCCACACAGAATAGATAAAGCAATAATATTTAGCTTAATCCTCTTATGCCCGTATTTCCAGAAAAGGTAGGCCTGGATGAGACTTGTTCAAAATTCAGCTGCTAACAAAGGATGCACACCCAGCAAAACTTTTAAGAGCAAATTGGACTTAACCAGAAATAGCTTCAGGTATACTTTTTAACTTGACGTGAAACTGGGAACGGATTTCATAACTGCCTGCAGTCACTTCTCAAACACTTTTTACCATGATAGAATATATATTTCAATGGCTTAAAAGAAGAGGGGGTTTTTGTTTTGTTTTAATGCTTGTTTAGTACTGAATTAGTACTTTACCTGTTTTAAACTGCCATGACCTCCATTAAGAAGGGCTGTTAGATTAGGCTGTAAAATATTATTTACTAAGAAGAAGAGTAAAGTTATTTGGAAAAGGACTTACTAGTCAAGTGTTTGTACTCTCAAAAAGATTTATTCTATTTATTTCTTTTCCAGGCTGAATTAAACTGAATTTTCATCCAAGTAAAGGTGGGTAAAATCAGTCTAGGTAAGATCAAAATATCATCAATATTGTTAAAACAATAAAGCACATAAAGATTGTGAAAATTAGACGCTCTTATCGAAAAACTTCACAGTTTCAGAATTGTTATGTAGTACAAAATGAAGAGCTAACTGATGTAATGACCAAGGTGATATGAATAAACGTTTCATCTTACTTGTCCAGTGCTGTGCTGGTAGGCATGCTCCTGCCAAATCCTCGTACACCCATCTGACAGAAGTATGGAATGCAAGACAGATTGGCAGCAATTATAGCCAATGAATCTGATGCGTTAACAAAAAAACCATTTTGGCCAAGGATCATGTAGCGGTCCTGGGGAAGAGAAGAAATTCAAAAAAGCATCTTAAATTCCATGTTTTAGGGAGCGGTAATTTCTTTTATTAGATCCACTGTAGGCAGGGAAATAAAGAACAGGCCTTGGGTTACTCACATTCCTCTTCGGGCAGAATCATTTATTGGCATAATCCCTGCAGGTTTATAATCTTGCTATTACACTATCACTCCCTCCAGCCTTGCAAATCAAAGCTCTAGATCAGTGCCCAGCTTCAGCCTCCTACATAACACTTCAGCAGGTCTGTTCTTGCCAGGGAATGCTTGTGTAGGAGAATCTTTTTGCCAATGACACACACTATACAAGGAGTAGGAAGGTGTTTTGCGTTTACTGATAACAGAAAGCAGCTTTTGTTCTTCAGAACCTTTTAATCTTTCTCCCACCCTGTTCCAGACAGAAAGTTGTTTCTGTAAACCTTCACTGTTTATAAGGCTGACAATATGATCTTAAAAAATTAAAACAGGGATTATGATTCAGTGATTTATTAAGCTTAAATTCCCTCCATTTATGATGTTAACCAGGAAGGACTTAACTTAGTTACTACTCGCTGTGACAAGTCCATATTATCTATATACGCAGACTCTTCCTAACCAGTGAATAAAAGTGTTACACCAGTATAAGATATAACCAGGTTAATATTTAAAGAATTCTCATTCTGCATTCAAATACTGCTTGGTTTGCAGTCATCTGCAGAGACTATTTACAACATATGTGTCTGATTTATGGGTTGCAAATGCTATCATCTGTACCTGAAAGTAATATCTCTTTCAGCTTCCAGGGCTTACTGCAAAGCAAATAAATTATACTTACATGTCCCATACCTGACCCCAGACAAAACAACAGCTATGGTGAAACAGATCAAAATACTTACTCCATCAGCATCAAAAGCAGCTCCAAATCCATATTCGCCACCTCTCATAGCCTCCAGCAAGGCAGTTGCATACGTTAAATTGGGATCAGGAGGCTGTCCACCAAAATCCTCCAGAGGAATACAGTTTATGGCCGAATTTGCAGGAGCTCCCAATTCATCACACAGGATTCTTCTCACATACGGTCCCATAACTGCAAGAACAGAAATCTGCCGTGTCATCACAAAAGCATATGCTTGACATTCAAATATTTCACAGCACCATAGAGACTTGATACAAAGCATAATTTCAGCAATTCTATACATCTTTCTGAGCAACAAAAAACAAACTATTATTTCACAGAGGAGTATGTGATCGTCCCCCAGTAAATAATCAGTTGTCAATTCAAGCATTAAAAACACAGTTCCCCACTAGTGGAAGCGAGAAAGTAATCACTGAGCAGTGAAAGACACAAGTTTTATTTACCCATTATTAAGTAAAGAAATTACCATACACATAGAGGGGGTTTTTTCCCACTAGAATCAAAGTAAGATGCTTTTCTACGTGTCCTGGAATGCAAACAACAGTTTAACACTTAAAAGCAAGAAAAGTAAACAGTAAGGGAATACAAATGGGAAATAAACTTACCTCAACACTCCAGTTCATGTTAAAATTGCAACAGGTTTGTCCACCAGAGAATTTTAAAACATTTCAGTTGCAACCATACAGATAATAACTAAAAACTTTCTCAAAACCAACTCCAAAGTAACTTCTTTATTTTGTTGAAGATAAGGCCAACTAAGACCCCAGCTCATGCTATTATATCATAATTATTATATGCATTGGACAGCTGAATGGACACCACCAACTGACTTAGCTCTCTGCAACCCTGAGGTAGGTGTGAGCAGGTCACTCAGAGGTAAAAAATTCATGAGTGGTGGCTCACTCTCTCATGCTGTCTCTTTCTCCTACCTTACTCTCAAATCTTGCTTTCTGGAGGAACTGTAACCCAAGGTAAGACTGTGAGAAACCTGTTTTCAAGAAAATTGAGATGCCAGTTCTGTAAAAAATACAGTAAACAATGATTCAGATTCTTATCAAGAGTAGACTCCTGACAAATTACTCTTTTCTATGTCAATGTTAAATTATCAATGTCTCAGGCATAAAAGAATATTCCGGAGGTGCAGCGCTCAAACAAATTTTGGAAGACAGTTTGTCCATATACACATGTGGTCCTCTCTAGTGTTTATTATATTGTGGCAATTGACTCACTTTTGGCTAACACATCTCTTTCAGAAAGTCTTCTGATCTGATGCCACCAAGAAAAGGACAAACATCAACTATCTGTGGTAGATTACTCAAGTGGTTATTCACTGTTACCCATAAACACGTAAGCTACATTTCAGCTTGGATTTCTCCAGCCTCAACCTCTCACTATTTATTCTTTTTGGTATTTTGGGGAATAGAAGACTGAGAAATAATTTTTCTGCAGAGAAAAACCACAAACTTTCTCTGTTGTATAAACAATCCTGTATACACTTACTATATGTGTACTATGTATTATTGTGTGGCTATTTCTACACCAGGATACAAAGTTATAAAGCCAATTCGCTGTCACCTTGTAAATAAAGTAAACAAACTCAGTTCTTTACACTTTTGGTAATGAATTTGTTCTTCTAACCCTGAGCCAGACTACACATCTTTTTGAACTTGTGTGAAATTTTTCAACACTCAGTTATAGATATGGACATCAGAGCTATACAAACTGTTTGAGTAATATTCTCTCCAGTACTGTACATGATAGGAGGCAGTGCCTTCCTCATTGCTCTCTCTGCATTGTTCAAGGACCCTATCTGCCCTTTTCCCACAGCCTGGCAAAACTGGGTGTTCACACTGATTATGTGTCCACTATGATCTTTCCAAGAGTGACTCTCACACTGTACAAGATAAAAGGCTTTACAAAAGCCTTCTAAGTCTATCTAACTCGCTTTATTGGTCTGTTTCTGTAATCCCATTAAAGAATGAAACCTGGTTCATGTGATGGAATTTGTCTTCCATAAGATAATGTTCAACGGCATCATTTTTCTTCAAGTCACCACCTGTTGAAATCTGTATTTATTTTTTCATGATGTAGCCTAAGATAGTATCTCACACTGATCTATGTTTCCTCAAGTGACACAGCTCACAATTTTTTAATATTGGCACAAAATTGTTAGCCCTGCTGTCTTCTGTAACACTTTCTTTCATCTTGCCCCAGTACACTGAAATTTTTTAGCAGTTAACATTAGTGAGACAGAAGTATCAGCCAACGCTTTAAGGACTATTGGGTGCAATTTATTCAGCCTTAATTAATTTTATACTATTTAGAATTTACTCTTAGTACAGGCTGCCTTGTAATCTCCTTGGTCACTGCACACCGCAACATACTTCACGGCAAAATTACCTCATCACACATGCTTCCAAATACAGGAAGAGAACATTTATGGGATGCATATGCCTTCACTTCTTTATCAAGAAAGATAAACCTCTTTGCCTAATAAGGGATGTAACCTGTTGCTAAGATGGCCTTTGTTACTAGTATAATGTTCAAATCCTTTTTAATTACCCTAAACCTTACTAAAAAGTCTGACTTTTAGGAGCTGTACCTTTATTAGGAAACTATTGAAGTGTACCATCTTTACTGGGAAGCTATTGCAGTGTATATACAATTTTGTCCTGAGAGCAACTTAAGTTCATACCTCCATTCATGGCATCAATCCTTATTTTAATCTGTTTGGGTCCGGTCAGCAGATTTCTGATCGCGTTGAAGTCAAAGATACTTCGAAGGAGATTGAGGTAGATATCCACAGAATCCACGATTTCCACTAGAAAAATTAGGTAGAAAACAACCACTACAGATCACACATGGGAAAGTATCTCTTTCAGCACACTTTCACCAACTAAAATCAGAGTGTGCAACCTTTACATAATACAGATTTGCTCTGAAGCCCACAGTGCCAAAGTCAAAGACTGACTTCAGCGTAGGCTACCATCAACGTTTAAGCTTTGCAAGGTTCAAGTTTTGCCCAATAAAGGACTGCAGAGATAATGTAAGTTGACAGCTCCTATTTCACTGAAAACATCCATGAAAGTACGTTACATCAAAGTAATCTCTTTATCATTCACTAAGTCACTAAACAACTTCTCAAGCTAAACAGGTTTAATTCTCAGAGGATGGAAGATGTCCATGCCATGTTGAAGCCACATGTTCTATTCTTCCGAGAGCAGAATCTATCTGTATCACTCTATCAGGAGAGATATATAGTCTATTCTTCTTGGTTTTGGCACCTGGAATATCTGTCTCCAGTTGCCAATCTATCACTAAACTGTAGCATTCTATTATCTCAGGGATTTAGGAAAGTTAGGCTTAGATACAACATCTGGTTTTTGTGAATGTCTTCCTAATTTGAGTTCTAAATTCATAAAAGCAGAGCGCTACAATTTTTCTAGTTCTTTTAGATGTAAAACATTAGACTAAAAGGACTTAGTGAAACTGATTCTAACATAATGAAAGCAGTTACCAAACAACTGTCAAAAGTCATGCTTCTCAGTCATCTTGGAATGTATTACTTTTCCTGATTCAATTAAAAAGTGTATGCTATACAAATGCCTTTTTATCTAGTTAAATTAGTTTCTTGAAATATTTTAGTTAAGTTATTACTATATTATATTATCAGCCAGTTTTCTTGAGAAACACTGACCTTACTTTAATGCTCTTCTGTAGTATAACATGAAAATGACATTTTCTGAGCCTAAGGAAAATGCTCCAGAGTAGATTGCAACAATATTCGTGAAAAGAAAAAAAAAAAAGGTTCTCAAGGGTGGAAAAACAGTATGTAAAACCTGTTTGAAAATTAGTTAATTCTATGGTATATGTTGAAAGTCTCAAGGGTTCACTAAAACTACATTAGCTGTTATCTTCTATGCCCTGCTCCTAACAATGTTTAAGTAGGCTCTATGCTTTATACATAGGAACAACACTTCAACTTCAGTGAAGCTGCTCACACATGTTAAGATAAAGTGTAGGATTGAAGTCTAAAACTTATTTTAGCTCCTGGCAAACCCAACTGGTTTGCTCTCTGTTGCTTCAACACCTCTGCAGCCTTGATTCACAGGAGTTAATTCATACAAATGAAAACGTAGAAGTTTTAAATACATCAGAGAGTATCTTAAAATACTTTTTACACTATTTTCATTCTTCCTTCACTTTCATTCTGCTGCATTCAGACCTCTGTAAACTATATCTACTCAGGCACTTGTATGCTAATTACATTGATTCAGTAGGGATCTCTGGCAGCTCTACTGTCCCAGAATGATGTATTCTGGGAAGAGATGATTGAGAAATGGATTTTCCTTAGAAAAACATTTAGACAAATTGCAATTTATTTTTTTTTATATATTTATACTACCTGTAGGAGAGGAGGGTTGTCTTATTTTCATTTAGAAAAACACAATTTGGAAAAATTAAAAAGATGAAAAAGCAGAATTTAAAACTGTAGCAATCATATGATTCCAGAGTGGTGCTGGAGCTAAACTTTCTTTGCTTTTTGTTTGCCTAAAAGGCTGAACATGTTCTCTGCAATTAAAAAAGAATTTTAATTTAAGATTTCTTTTTAATCAAAAAACTTCATTTATCAAAATGTACTTTGTATAAAATATAATGTTTTGATGAAAAATAAATTGACTTTAATTCTAGGACATCAGGAATGAGGAAGAGTCCTTGAGGCCACACAGGGTTTTACAGTATTTGAAATATTGTCTAGACTCCTTCCTTTGCTCTTGACTCCTTCAGGACAAAATGGCTGTGTTAGCTCATTCTAAATCAAGTGTAGACATTAAAGTATTCCCATGCTTAAAATTAAACGTACTTAAGTAATCCCTTTACATTTGGAGTCACTGGATGTATCACTATACATTACACATCCCACAAGTCCTTAGAAAATGTGAGCAAAGAATGAATAAACTGAGATTTTCACAAATTCTTTTGTCAATTAGAGTTCCATGAGCAAACCATACCTAGTCCAAAAATGTTTTGTGTTTGGTGTTTAACTACTAGCAAGCCTAAGCACATATATTTGGCAATGGTATTTGGCTAAATGAAGAGGCCTAATGCACTTCAAGTCTTGTAAATCAACTTTGTGCAAAATGAACAAAAAACTTGACTGCACTGCCAGATGGCATTTTGAAGAATTAAAGTTCTGTTTAAATAATTACAAGTTAACATTCTGCAGCAATTCTAATATTTAGAATCAACGGATGTTGCATGCATAAAACACGCCTTGATACCTCGGAAAGGTTTGAATTTGTTCTCCAGATCAAATTCTTGTCTTCCTAGGCGTGACAAATCAACTTTGAGATCGGGACAAATGGCGTATTCCTCCAAGGTTTTGCTGATTTGATAGATTTTATCTGAAACTATATCTGGAGCAGGTCCTGAAAGAAAAAAGAATGTGGCGGGTCATTTCTTTTTAATGAAGATTCCTTACTTAAAAAGTATCTGCTATACCAAACATTTTCCTGAATATATTTGAGTTACTAAGGAATAAACCCAAACAAACAACTACAGTAAATAAGGTCTGTTCTTTCAGTGTAGCGTAGGTTTAAAACATCTTTTGAAAAATATATAACATGGAAATACAGCGCATTATTCTCAACATTTTGATTCACATATAGTCTATTTAAATTAATCATTACCCAGAGCAGGGAGGACAAGGGAAACAAAAAACCCAGAGCCATCTTTCTTTTGGTTTACTGCTCAAAGACTGCCATTTTTTACTCTATGTGGCATCTCAACATACATATTAAACAAAAGCCTGCCTTTCAGCAGCAATTTCTGGTGTTTCACAGGGTTTTCTGCAAATGCATGCTTGTGAGACAGCTTTGCATTTCACATTATTTCATTAGACATAACTACCATTTTAAAAAGTCTTACCAGTTTGACAGTGGTGTCTTCTTGCAGTTTTTCTCCAATGGCTTAATGAAATATGTCTTTGTAAAAATTCAAAATATCTTAATTGCTTAACAAGCAATCATGACCTGGAACAGCTGTGTCATTCAGAAACAGAAATCACGTCTTACAAGTAAGATTTTTATTGCCAAATCCTGAAGATTTGCTCTACTTTTAAAAATTTATTGTCAATCAAATAAAATTTGTAGGCTTGATGCAAAAATTACCACATAGCCTATGCCATATGTAGTGTAAGAGTTGAGTCTGAGTTACAACAAAAGTCCTTTCTGGCTCATCTGACTCTTCATTGCTTATAGTATAGCCACACTTACATGCTGAAAAATTACTTCCTTTACTCTTTTACATGCTCTCTCTCTAATCCAAAGCCTCTGTCTTTTCAGTGCTAACCTCCCACTCCTCTAGCAACGCCGCTACATTCGGTGCAGCTTTGCCACATAAATTAGTGTGTTCCTTCTCAGCTGCAGTGTACCAGATGGTCCAAGGCAATACAATACTTAACTCTTCATTTGGCTTAGAAAATTACTTCTTACTCATCTAATCTAAAGCCACCCAAAGGGTAAGGAGAGGTTTCATTAGCTCCAGATCAGTTGGATGTATTGTCTTACTGATATTTCCAGCTAAGGAGATGTGTTCTCTCCTACAGCTATAGAAACAAACCACTTCTGTCTGACCTGGATGTGCAAAACTGACTGAGCAAGATCGCAGAGCAACAATAGCCTTCCCTAGGAGCTTGTTGTGGTGCCTAACCATTCTCCCAGTTCAAAAGCCTTGCCTAATATTTAACCCACATTTTCTCAGCTGCAACTTAAACCAGCTTCTTTTCATTACGACCCTGCTGATTATCATAAATAATTGAACCTTGCACTTGAGGACTGTTTCATATTTAAAGCCTAATAGCCTGCTTTAATTTTTCTTTAAAAAGGCAAAGCACACTAAAAAGAATGACCCACCAATCGTTACCATTTATCAAACAGATTTTAGGTGTATGTGATGTTTTCAAGTTTATAGGGTGCTCATGCATTTAATGGTTTGGCTCAGGTATGTTTGTGCTGTGACCCTGGCTTATGCATAGCCTGACTTTACACAGTCCCTTCAATCTCTCTGGGATTCAAGCCTGTTCTGTTTTTAAAATCACACTGCTTTAACCATGCATGTTTTTCAATTAAACAAGGCAGAAGGGAGAAGCATCCCCTTTTCAGATTATTCCACATTCAAAATGGGGAAGGAAACATTACATAAAAGCACTTTCAGTTTTTTCAAAGCACTCTACGTGTGTGGGTTATACGAGGCGTCAGCAACTGTCACCACGACGTGTTATGGGTGTTCACAGATCTATAACATAAAACATACATAATGTATAACACACATACATGTGTTAGCTTGCTGATTTTGGAAAACCAGATATTAGCTATATATACACAAATTCCATTATTCAACAGTGGAATTGCAATAGTTAAAACAGCACAACTCTCTCCCTGGATAAGAGCAGTTATTTCCTGGGTAAACATGAGAACTGCTTTCTTCCATACAAGACAATGAGTTACACTGCTTACAGCACTTCTGAAATTACACGCTTTAAAGTAAATGCCAAGACAAGCAACACAGAAATATAAGCAACAGAGCTCCCTCACAGGCATCTTTACAAAAGGTTCAGAATGGTTACAATGATCTGGCAGACTATAAAATGCTACAAAAATGGGACAGCAAACCTCTTGTTTATAAAATCTTACAGCTACCACAAGGACTTCAGTGAACTTCTAATGCTTATTGTAGAGACCCATGTAAACAGGTATTACTGGAAAAAATAAAGAAATATGCATATGTTCTTCATAGTATTAACGGAATAAATTAAAAACACTTGGTCAAGGTCAGCTAGTTATCCTTGTCAGCGTATTTTCATCATACTGAGATGCAATGTTGTAATGAGTTATTAAAAAAAAACCTACCTCCATTGGCAACCTCAAACTTGACTCCAAACTCTCCTCCAGGTCCCCCAGGACTGTGGCTAGCTGTTAGAATAATTCCACCAGCTGCTTTGATCTTTCGGATGATACATGAAACAGCAGGTGTGGATAAGATGCCATTTTGTCCAATAACTAATCTGCCAATCTAGGTGGAAAAGGAAGTGAATGTATGCTGATTAGTACTAAACTTTTGCAAATTAATAAATAAACACACAGAGACATAAGGTATACATGTATAGGACAGATATTGTGAAGTCCTAGTACGGAACCTATTCTTTTGTAGAGAAATATACATATGTGAGTTGGTTGCATGCTAATCTGGAGTGCTGACAAAAATATTGTATCCTGGTACATTTAAGCCCAGTGGCCTGTGTACTGACAGTAAAGCAAAAGCACAACCATGGCAGTGATTTACAATGCTACCAAGCATAGCACTGAGCTATGATCCTGCTATCAAACCTTTCCAGGTATCCCTATGAACCAGCAAACCCCTTCAAATACCAATATAGTTCAGGGCTGACTGTGTAGATGCTGTTTGCAGGGTTTTAATTAGCACAGTAGAGAACAGCAAGTGAATTGCCTTCTGCAGCGCGGTCTTTCAGTGAAATCACGAACATATTTACATACTAGGACAGGTTGTCTCTGTGAGTCACACCTCTATTACTGAGACACCCTTGGATGCCCTGTCCTATAGAAAGTACTGCTCCTCCTTCAGCCATCAATGACTCCTCGGCTATTCCAGATGAAGAGGGCGTGTTTCGCAGGGCACAGCTTAGCAGGGGAAGTTCCCACCATTCTTAAAAGTAAAACAAGCTTTCAGGTGGCATTATTAAACACTGACTCAATGTGTTCAGTATTATGTAAGGTTCCAATTTCAAAACCTTGCCTTCATCCCCTACACAGATACTACAGTTTCAGCTCAACATAAATAATCTAGAAACCATCCAGAAATGTACTTACAACGAAATATTAAAGAGTTCCAATTCCTGGGAAACAGGCAAATACAAAAAATGAAGGGCAGAAAGGCAGCAGCTATATATGGAACTTAAAAGGATATTGTCAAAGTTTGAGTTTTTTAAATATCCTCAATTAAAAAACCAACCAAACAACCCCCCCCATATTGAGTAGTAGTTTGGGAGAGAGAGAGTAGTTCAGCAGGCAGGCAGAATACTGAATACTTCTAACTCCCTACCCAAAAGCAGACTGGGAGTTCAACCTCAGATTGCCTTCTCTAGTTTGAGGGACATTTGATAGCTCTACTGTCTCTGCAGCAAAGCACCAGTACAGGAGCTGTCAACACCTGCCTCCTTCCTATAAAGAGCTGTTCCTTCATACACAGATAACCACCTCCGGGGCCAGTGCTTGTGTGAGGCCTGTAACAGTTACTTAGAGGTGGGGTTTCAAATAATTTCAGAAAAGCAAAGGTCTCATAAGTAATTTATTTAGCCTGGTTTTGTGACCTATTTTAATTAATTAAATATTCCTACATTGAAATGATCAGCTCCTAAAGTATACATACGTTATTGTGTTGCTAACCCTCACAAAGGATAAACTGTGGTTAGCCCTTTCTCTTTCATTGAGAATTACAAGATCTGCTTTCAAATTTAAAAAAAAAGGTGCAGAACACTGCATTCTATTAACTGAGATTTCTACCTCAAGACCTGATGGTAGGATGATTGTCTACCTGGTTGTCTCTTCACAGTTTTTGCAGGTAATTTTGAAGCCTATGGATTGTTTCTAGAAAATGGGAAAGCTATCAAAATTATAAGTATTCATGAAAAATCTTCAAGGTTCATCTGACTTGCTCTTGCTACTACTGGAAAAATGTTTTGTTCCAGAGTCTTTTTTTCTCCCAGGTTGGAACAAACCTGAAGGAAATGAAAAATGAAAAAGTTAAGAAACAAAAATTCTGGTTTCTCATTTTTCTACGATAATGAAAATATTTTCCAGGGAAAACAACAATTCTTTTCAGGAGAAAAAAATGCAGATCAGCAGAACCCACATTTTCTGTTTCAACAGATTATTTTAAGGCAGCACTTCCACTGCCATGGTCTGTTGGTGAGGGTGGAGTGTATATACAGTTAGCGCATTTGCCACACAGCTGAACCTCATTTTCACTCACTTCAGTGGTATTGAATAATTTTACTTCCTATATAAGCCTAACAATACAGTTTCATTAACCTAAGGCTGAATGATTAAGAGCAATACCATCTTCCTTAATACAGAAACTGATGCCGACTATAACGTAAGTACCTTTGGTTATTCATGGAACAAAACATAAGAGTGAATACAGTTTTCCTTGAAGAAAGATTAAACGTTATGCTTGTGCACAGCAACAGCATTTATTTGTTAGACTCCGTACCACTTTCTGACTCTATATCTCTTCTGCCTTCCCACTCTTGCTTCTCCCTGAAGGTAAAAATAGGCCATAATTTAGAGCATGTCTATTTGTAAATCTCTCAATTTATCATAATTTACCGACCTTAGGAGGAACAATAAAGGTGAATTTCCCCTACTCCTGTGCCAAAATCAAATGAAGCAGATGATGAAATGTTATTTCACTGATATACTAGTGAATGTCATTTCCCTGTTTACAGAACAAATCCTCTCTTACTGATGAGACTTCTTCACATTTATGTAAAGTTCGTTCTATCTTTTAAACTCTTTTAAATCTCCAAATGCTATATTTACATTTTATTTATTCAACTGTTTTGAATACTAAACTTCAAAAATACTTTCTAAACAACTCTACTTGTTTCCACACAAATGCAATTCCTACATTTCAGAAAAAGGAAGACTTTTTTTTAAGGTTGGGTTTTTTTTTAAAGTAGAAGCATTTCCAGTTGTGGGCTGAATAGTAAAAGACACATGTTTACCGCAGAAAATGTGTAGGGTAAAACACCATCCATTGGGAAAGGCACCGAAATGTCTAGGAGCTCTAGCACATGCTTTGACACACTTTTAGAATCAAGCTCAAGAAAGAAAACTTTCCATTAGCCACATGATTTACTGTTTTATTTAAACCAGTGCCATGTAAATAATTTGAAAGAGAAATGGGGATCTTTTTTCAAATTATTCTGAAAATGAGTGTGTCCTTTTAAGGCTTCTTTTCAGTCCGTGAAGCAGCTTTTGGTCAACATGCCATGCCTTGCAGGACTGTTGTATTTATGCTGTCATTTAATCACTATTGCCAATTGTACTGAAGCATTAGAAAAAACACAGAACACTGGGAGTTAGACTTCAACAAACTCTCTTCCAGGCTATATAACAGTCTACCCATGTACTTTTATTACGGAAAGAAAAGCACGATGAAAATAAATACTGAAAACGTTTGTTTTGAATATTGTCTCTCCCTTTTTTAAGCGATGAAGCCTGTAGAAAGCTAGAGCAATGACTCAATCTTCCAAATACAGCTGTCTGAAACGGGTGCCAGGTCTTAAAACAGTATTGTATATCAGTAAGCAAAAGGAAAGTGACAGGAATTACGTTTGGCAAAATGCTTGAAAACAACAACACTGAACATATCCTGAGGTACTCAAGTATAAATGCATTTATACTTACATACAGGCTTATCATGAGCTCATGCTCTCTGTACTTCTAAACCTAAACTAGTGAGGTTTAGATTTTTGCCTCCATGCACACCAAAACTGTTTTTTTAAAGTAACTAGACTACTCAGATTATACAGAATCCACAAATTACCTAGCACTCTCTCTTCACCATATTTTCTTTTTTTTCCTGTTCAACAGATGTCGCACAAACCAGTTTTCCTATTTTTCTGGATGCCAAATATTAATATGAACAGGAGTAATTTGCTTTGCCTTCAGCATTTGTCACAAGGCTATTACTTCTAAACTACTTAGAAATACTATTTATTACACTAATTCTATACCATAGAAATACTGCAATATTTAGTATTCTAAATCAAGGGTGTTGAAAGTGATATCACATGAACAATACACAAATATTTTATTTGCAGGAACTACTGCAAGAAGTTTCACCTCATATGAAGGTCTTCAGTGCTTTTACAGAACTCGCTGAGGACAATGCAGACCTTAGAAGTCTACACATGCTACCCATCTTCCTCTGCTCTCTTTATTTCGGTGGCAAGAATCCACAATCTCATCCTCTCTTGGCCCAAAAGCTGTTCATTTTGTCTCTGAACCAAATACTAAACTGACAATTAATTTTAAGTAATGAACACTCAGATTTACAGACTTCTCGCAATCTGCTCTAAAACAGTAACCAAGTAATGTGCACCTACCGACTCACAATTAAAGTTCCAACAGTATCCTTCCGAAAATCTTCGACAGTTTCATAGCATGGAAAGATTGTCTTTGGAATTCAAACACTTGCATGGCTACAAGACCCCAGTCATGTAATATTGCTTATAATACTGTGCCCCTACGCCACATTCTATTTTGTTACTCTGCTTGTAGTAGCAACAGCAGAAACAAAAACCATGATTCTCAGCGAACTGTTACAGCTGAAAGAACAGCCACTCTAACAAGTACTTTACAAGCACATTTTTATGCAATATTACCACTTGCAGCTGTGCATTTTCAGACAATTCAGTTGATTATCATGGAGTCACTTAATGCTTTTTTAAATTATTTTTCCCAGTAATCTCTCACATGTCTCAGTCAATTAAACTTCAAAGCAAAAGAAGCAAGCATATTATATCCTGGACAGCATAGGGCTCTGCCTTCCTGTCTTTTACTATAGGATCCTAAAGATGACTGAGCACCACAATTGACATAGAAGCAAATATAGCAGTCATGCAGGTCCAGGGAGGGAGGGCAAAATTTGCATGGAAAACCACGGAAAATAAAAACCCCATGGTATTATAAAGAAGACAACTGGACAAATGTCTGCCATCTCAAAATTCTACAGCATTACTAGCAATACTCTGATCTCTCTAGGATGTTGCTATGACTTTCCATACTCAGAGTATGATCGTCAGCCTCTATCTGCCACTGAGACTCACACGTAGCAGCTTCTCATTTAAATCAATCCTAAACTTCACATAAGAAATGAGACATCACATCCAGTTGATGGGTCTAATGAAATACCTGCATTTTTTTGTAGTGTAAGTGTATTATAAATGATGGAGCCTTTTACCTCACTTCTTCCAGGCATTAAGGTACAAAGACACTACTACTGAAAGGACTACTGCTGAAAGGTGAAATAAAAAAGGGGGGAGAAGAGGGGGGAAGGGAAATAGAGCCTCAAATACCCTCCTAGCACCCCATTTTGCAAAAATGCTTATTGCAACCCAGAATGATACAGGACCTCTGCCTGGCTTTCCTCACACACCCCCACTATCCCATTGAATGCAGTCCCTTACCCAGATGTGTTTGCTACAGCTGCTGCTGTGTGACCTATCGAAGGGTAACGCTGGTTAGCCACCTTCAGTTCTGAACAGAAAAATTTGGTGGAGCATGTGCTGATACAGCTGCACAGCAAGGACCAGCCTGTATGTGTTGCCACCAGTGGAAGCCTACACAGGCTATAGCTGCGGAGTGTGTACCTGCAACTCAAAGACAGGGGGCATGAGCCAGAGGGACTGAAGATGAGAAGAAGGCAGGCCAAGCAATGGCAGCTGACTGGGCAGGGGGCCTCGTCTCATTCCTTGTACTGGGGCCTATGCCAACTGTGCTAGGCTGTTAACACAGGGGGAATGCAGGGTGAGTCACCAAATTAGAACAAGGGGAACCTAGCAACCCTAAAGGGCAATACATTTACAGTTGATAATAGAAAATCCCTTTTATTTTTGTACTCAGCAGGCACAATCAACCATAAGACTCGGTACATGTCTTCAAGGAAGGAGATTTAAGTTCAGTGGCTATCCCTCTCCTGGCACTCTAGTGCGGCTAAAGGTTTTGAATGCAACTTCAAGGCTTCCATACATTTCACCCGATCCTGCCTACATCAGCTCAATTCTTTCCTTGTGATATTGGCTACGTGCCTTCTAATGACATTAACCTCATCCAAAGGGAGAGATCTTTGCCCTCAGGAGTACTCCCTTCCTCTCCCGCTACTTACACAGCACAGCAGTGAACAATGCCTTCAGGAAGGTTCAGATATTTTCTTAGCAGATGTATTTTAAAGGCCAAAGAATAAAACATACAAGCAGTATTCACTAAGTAAATGTGCAGCTTATGTCTTTGCAGTGTGTTTGAGAGAAATGGGGGTGAGGGTGAGCAGGGTGAGGATCGTAAAGAGGGGATGGAGCACTAGCACATGGAAATAGGAAGCCTTTTCACCATCAGCATCTTACACTGATTTTGAGAAGACTGTGTCATTAGTAAGAGTATCATGCTTGAATTCAGGTATTTCTGAGACTGTGAGCAGAAAAGCTTGGGGTTTGGCATCAGAAAACAGCAAAGAGAAACTGTGTTTTCAAGAACTTAAGAATGGAGAAGCACTACTAGAGCAAGGTGTCAGAAAGATGTCAAACTGGAAATCTCCTGAGGTCAGGAAGACCTGATCTTCAAGGGAAACAGAGCAAAATGGGGAACACAATAGAAGTAGCAGGAAGGCAGCAAGCTGACAGGTAAAAATAGTCAGGAAAGAGTCCTGAGTACAGCATAGCCTGGCTGACAAGGGTATGGTCTTCTAAACCCTAAACTTTTCTACCTCAGCACCTCAGTCCTACTGGTCACCTTGTGACTGTAACCCACTCTGCAGCTTCTACCAGTGTGCAACAGCAGGCAAGGACCTCAGACTCAGCAGGGCAGCTCTTCCTGCAGGGCTTTTGCTTTTGCTGTTACTGAACTTCATCCCGCCTGGTCAGCAGGTACAATTGCAGTGGCCAGGCTTTCCCCATCCAGCTATGTGGGGGAAGGGGCTAGGGAGCAGCACTCCTCTGGACCCTGTCCTACCTTCCTCACAGGGAAAGCTCCAAAGAAAGTGCACTGCTCTGTGCTTGCTCCCTGGATGCTTGCTCCCCACTGCTGCAGACCAAATACCACACCACCCTTGCCAGTGTCCCCACCTTTGCCAGAGTCCCCGCGCAACAGCCCTCCTCAAACCCTGGGCCACATAAGACCTGGCCTCTACCAAGCCTCTACATGAACAGTGAGTTTGCAAAAGCTAGGCAATGCGTAACCCAGAGAGGGGCTCTGAAATCTCAGGTATCACTCAGCGTCTGCTTGATAGTAGCAACGTGGTGAGAATGTGCTTTAGAAATAAATTTTAAATTCTCATTATTTATACCAGGCTGGCTAATTCATATAGCTTGTACTTGATAATAAGTCAGCAAGGAAAATTCAGACACATATGGAGAGTCATTTCAAAGTTGAAAGATCACCTGGTTATATAAAAGAGGAACGCATTTAAAGAATGGAGCTTTTGAAAAAAAAAAAGAAAAAGTAAATTCATTACAAGAAAAAAGCCTATTAAATTATGTCCCTTCTTTTGCCAGCTCTGCAGAATCAGTTCAGCCATCATAACAAGAGACTTCAACTCTCAAGTATAAACTTCAAGCCTACATTAGCTGGTGTTTCCAGCTTTCTGCACACACACACACACACACACACACACACACACGTTTTCTTCCTGAGTTCTTTCCTCTTTTCAAAGCTGTAACCCATCTGATCACAGAGGTATTTGCTACTGTCGCCTCCCTGCATTTCATGATTTGCCCACAAGTGAACAATAAAGAACGATTATTTTCTTAAGATGCTGCTAAGATGCTGAATTCCTCTTGCTTCAGTAATACCACCTTCCTTGAATAATTTTTAAAGATCCTGATAAGTGTCTGATACTTTCGTTACCCGCATATTTTGAAATGTTACATTTTCTCCCGCAGTCAACCACGTTCTTCCAGCTCCCATTCCTCAATCTGAAACAAGGTGTGAAACAGTACGGCATGGCCAGCAGTCTCCTGAGGTTATCACGATCACCTCCGTCTAACAGAGGTAACACCAGCCACGCCGCAGCCCAGCGGTACAGCCTAAAGGGCGTACGAGCCGGCACCGGGCTGACTCGGGCATCAGTCGCGCACAGCGCGGAAACAGCCGGACGCCAAGTTCCTCTTACTTTAACTTGTATATTCAGCGCTACCCGGGTTATGACATTAAAACCCTCTCCCCCGTTCCTACGGGACTACTTCGCACGCCCTCAGCGCCGGGAGGAGCCGCTGCGGGCAGGACGCGGACCCCGCGGCGAGGGGGCGAAGGGGGACGCTCGCCTGAGGTGGGCCCGGCTAGCGGCCGTTAG
Organism: Bucorvus abyssinicus; assembly: GCA_009769605.1. Lineage (NCBI taxonomy): Eukaryota > Metazoa > Chordata > Aves > Bucerotiformes > Bucorvidae > Bucorvus > Bucorvus abyssinicus. The sequence continues at coordinate 28,132,050 of CM020063.1, forward strand.
CGGGACGGTCTCCCCGAGGGGCGGCGCGAGGGCAAGCGGGTAAGGCGGGAGGGTGAGCGGGCCCGCTTACCCCGTTGGCCGCGGCCATCTGGACGACGATCTCGATGGCCGTCTTGCTGAAGTACCTGCCGTCGCTGCCCACCACCATGGTGCAGCCCTGGCGGTCGCGGAGGTCGACAGAGGACAGGAGGCTCTGCACGAAGTTGGGCAGGTAGTTGCGCTGGCTCTCGAAAAGCGCCGTGGGCCGCCGCAGCCCCCCGCCGCCCGTCGGCCGCTGGTCCTCGTAGGGCGCCGTTTGCACCGTCAGCACCGGGATGGGGGTCCTCTCCATGGCGGCGGCCAGCTGCCGCCCACCCGGCTGTGGCTCCGCTGGGGAGCGGCAACCCCTCACACACGCTGCCTCGCCGGCGGCGGGAAGCAGAGGCGTGCCCCTGCCGCGGGCTGGCAGGGGGTCGGGCTCCTTGACGGCCGGCCCCCGCGGGGCCGGAGGCGGTCTCGCTCAGCCCCCAGCAGCCCGCCGGCGGGAGCCCGGCGCCGCGGGGGAGCTGGGGCGGGCGCGGGCAGCGAGCCGCCCCTTCCCCCGCCCGGAGAGGCCCCTGCAGGCGCCTCGCCGCCCGCAAGGACGCCCGGGACTTGCCAGTCCGCGCCGTCAGCATGCGGCGGCCCCGACCAAAAATAACCCTGGAAAGCGAAGCCGAGCATCGCGGTCTCCTGCCAGAGATGTAACTGGAGGCGGGGGGGGGGGTGAGGGCGAGCCAGCTTGACACACTTGCTCGGGGGGATCACGCTCTGTCAGCGCTGGAGCCGCCCCCACCGCCCCCCGCTGTCTGCGTCCCTCCTGGCGGCTGGCGGAACGGCGGCGGCCGCCGTGCCTCGGGAGTCGCGTACCTCTGGGCGGCACGGGAAGCAGCCGGCCGCCTCTCCCCGTCGGTGGCACCGCTCCGCTGAGGCAGGGACAGCACCCACACATAGCAGAGAATCGGTCCCCAGCCTGGGGTGAGACAGGGAGGGGGTACTGTCCTGTTTTGCAGGCGAAAAAGCAGGCAAAGAATGAACGAGTTCTTTCACTACTAAACCATAAGCGACAGGAATAGATTTTTTTTTTTTTTAAACTATATTGCTCGAAAGCAAGGTTTTTTGTGTAGCAAGCAAGCTTGCAGAGCAGCTTTGGCTTTGTTTATTTCACAGCAGGAGCTGAGTGCTACAGGAAGGGTCTGTTCTGGTTGTAGCATAACTGATCATGCTGGTTTCTGTCCAGGCTCACTCCGTGTAAGGCTGAGCCACCTTCTGAAAGGGTCTTCTCCTTTGAAAAACTTCAAGTTATTTCACACAGATGTGGTGAGGCTGAGTTCACTGACATATGTGTTCACTTTGCTTAAGTGCAGAGGTGGTAGCACTGGCAGTTGCAAAGATGCCTGACATTTCCCAGTGTAAAGGCTGTGTTTACACATGCCTATGACTGGCAAACATCAGCTGAAATTTTCCATCCAAATGCTTTTTTCACACTGGGTCCACACAACAGTGTTTTGCCAGGACAACTGTGTTGGCTGAAGACTTGGAAAAAATAGTCGTGTAATGTAGGTGTCAATCCCTGTTGTAGTGGAGCTGCACCTGAGTAGACAAAAATGATTTTGTAAGGCATTCTTCAGGTCTCTCTGGAGGAGTCTGCTTGTAAACTGCTCAGAAACATGATGGAGTGTCACAGCTCAAGATGACACATTAGCTGCGTGACAGGAGGTGGCCAGGCAAACATGGGGTCACATACTTTTGTCTGTTATATAGACTAAGCACATTAAGTCAGCCTGATGAATGGTAATCAGAACTCAGTCGTGGTTTTGAGCCCTATTTCTGCAGACTCTGTGGTGGTTCACAGCAGGTAGAGGTTGTCAGTCTAAGGTACATCTGTCTGCTACTCATCCATCCCTTTGGCAGCGACTGCTGCCTTCACAGTAGAACACTACACGTTAGAGTAGGCAAGACCCAACAGTGTAAATAAAAAATAATGTAAATAAAATATAGTGTAAATAAACTAATTATCTGAAGCAGATATAGTAATTTTAGCGCTGTTAAGGGAACACCTATATACTGAGGCATACACTGGCAGACGGCCAGAGGAGATACAGGGAAGAAGTAAACTCTTCTTTCTCTTTTGTTACACCTGCTAGTCTGTCGTCACATTTGTGGTTTCCTGAACTCATTGAGCATGCATTTTAAATAGCAAAAGGGAAAATTCTGCCATATGGAAACGGCAGTTCTCACATCCCTAATGTAAACAAGGCACAGCTATAGATGAGGTTGTTACACCTTAAATAATTTTGGGCACTGCCAGTAATGAAGCCACAACATAGGCTGCATGAATGAAAGCTGAAATGGAATCAGGTAACTGGCACCTACAACAGCAAGTATCCAACAAGGAAATAGCAACAAAGGTTGAAAGCATTAGAAAGAACAGATTGGGTTCCAAATGCCAAATAGAGAAAAACACATGAGCAAAGTAAGAAGCAAAGTGAAAGTCTTCAAAATAGATAATCAGCTGCATTTTTCATATGGATAGGGTACATGTTCAGCATTTGGAGAAAATGACAGTTTGACTAAGTTTTTAAAACTCTGCAAACTCTGACATTCCCAGAATGTGCATTTAACAGGGACAATCAGTGACAGGTTTCCAGAAGTGTTTGTCTTCACCCGTATCATTACTATAAATAGTCCTGAAGAATAAAGAAAAAGTGGTTTTTGCAGTCTTTTAAGGATCACCTTGACAGTGGCTCTACCAGGAGTGTAATGGCTTGTAAAGAGCACTGTAAATTTTTTAGTTCAATCTCAGGCTCTGCTTGAGATAAAAACCAAGCAACAGTTGATGTGACCCCTCTTGTACTGTGATTTCTGTAATACTTGCAGAACTCAGGTTCCCGAAATGATCCTATTTCATGAGAAGCTCCGGGGTCTTTTGGTTGGTTTTTTTATTAAATTTACCAGCCTTCATGGTAGCAATGCAAAGCATGGAACAGTTAGTGTAGAGAGCCTGAACATTTTAGTACAAAGGCTGAAGAAAAGGAACAATTTTTTACCCCCCCAAAAAAAAAATTTTAAATACTTCAATTTTCCAGTACCTGAATTAGTATTATCCTGATACATTTATACACGGGGAAGTGGTTCAAATTATCTTTTGTAGCAATGCAAGTGCCACAAGCAGTTCTGCTCTCAGCAGGTTTCACTGAAAAGTGGAGGTCTCTGTAAATGGCCAGTATTGCTGTGCATTAAGTGATTACTGCCTAATGGAGGAATAATTATCAATGCGGGATAATATTAAAAGCTTAGAATGCCTTCTTGGAAAAAAACAGTTGATTCCATTCTTAGTATCACTATAGTGTGTTGCAAGTTAGTTTTTAAAAGGTTGTTAAAATAAATAACAACTTAATGGAGTGATAGAATTCCTGTTAAATCCATTTCCAGGTAAACCAATTAGCTTTCCGATGGCCAATATTTCAAGCTTGGTTTGACATATGCTATCTAGTGCAGGAACATTTTCAAACCTACCTTTGATTCTTTCAACCCTTAGTTTGATTAGCACTGATTTTATGTTAATACACAAGAAATTGCTGTGGTCCCAAAGCTTACTTTCTGTTCAGAAAAAATATTTTGCATTGTCTTGCCAATGTTGCAGCAGAACTGTACCAACACCATCAACTGGTTCAAGTTTTGCTCCTTCAGTTGCACGACTAAGTTCACAGTTCAGTGCTAGCATAATACCTAAGTTTTAGATGGAAACGTATTTTTACAGTTGTTTCATACATTATGCGTTTGTGATAGAGATGTGGACACTCAAAATTAATTCAGCCGTTCCCCATGGTGCCATATTTTGCAGTTCAAATTCTCATTCTGCCACTGAACTGGATTTTTCAATTACTGTCATAGTACAGTTATCATTTGAAGAATGGCACACAGTGGGGTTATTATAAGCTGAAGATTGTTAATGTGAGCTATTGAAAAAATTATTCTGCAAAAATTTCTTAAAATAAAAGATCTCATCAAAACCATTTAAAGCAAATGGCTGGGTTTAATTAATATGTTGTTTTGCTAGTAAAAGCAAAAATAGATTTAAAACCCAGTGCTTCCCATTGAGTCATTTCCTATTTGTGAATACTTTGTTTTCTTTGGCTTGCAATGACTTTGCTTAAAAATCTAAGTTATTTAGGAGTTAAAAAAATTAAAAGAGAAAATAAAATTGACTATTTTTTACTTCTTACTTGATTTGTCTTGTCTTTCAGTTCACAAATAAAAGCTTTTCTATCTAAGTCTTGCTATAATGTTTAGGAAAGGCTGAGAAAGTGTATTTTATGCTATTACAGGAAGATTATTTCCCATGTAGCAGAGCTCTACTGAGAAGTAGTATTTATGATCTGGTGGATACCACAACTCAGTGAAGTTGTTTTCTGGTAATTATATTTAATCACCAGAAAAGGCTATATTTCACTACAGCTGTAAGTCTCTAATTACTGTGAAACAGGGCAATTATTCCAAAGAACATTTTCACACAAACTTACATGCAAATTGATTTACAAAAACCAAACAGGAAAAACTCCCTGAAGACATAACTCTCATAATTGACAACTGATTTACTGCTACATCGGCAGCTCGTGGTGGTGTGTAAGTCAGGTCTGACTTACAAAATTGCCTGTTACTATCTGTCAGATCAGGAGAAACAAGGAAGGAAGGAAGGGACTGAGGAAGGAAGATTACCAATCATTAACCTAACAGAGAAAGCAACTTTTGTAAAAAGAGCATTCCCCAAAATGCTCACGGACTCAGTTGCAGAAAATTTGTTCAAATAGTTTTGTGCATAGCAGAGAAAATCAAGATAAATATCCATTTCAAAACTCTGACCGTATGCCTACTCAAATCAGTACTTTGAATATCTCGTATCCCTGGCAATTTTTAATTTTCCAGTGACATGGACAGACCAGTCCCATTGTTCTTGTTTTCAACAATTCCATATAAATACTCAGGCAAATGCATTGAATGCTAGGCCACGAGGTGTTATGCAAGGATATGAACAAGAGATCCATCATGTGATGGTTCTTGCCAGCGTGGGGAAGAAGCAGAACCTGAACATGAACCCAAGCAACTGTCTTTGTCTCTGCTCTAGTCCTGCTACAGTTAGTGGCTGGTCTAGCCCCTGCTGCCAGAACTGGAACGAGCCAGGGAAGCAGCTGACACTTTAATTCTCCTATCGCCTTAACAGCAGCTTGGAATGTGGCTGACTAGAACGGGAGAGGAAACAAAATGTAATTCCTGGGAGTCGAACTACGCCCTCTCTCCAGCCCTGCAAGGGGTATGCAATGCCTCTCCTCTGAGTATGTCACCTCACTAGCAAGACCATCATTCTACTTATTTACACAGCTTTCTGATATCTCTCACCTGTTATGCACTCCTTGTAGATTAAGGGAAATAATTACAGATGTGTTAAAGTCTTACTCCACAGGTGGGGTTTGCTAAATGGCTGCACAGACCAAAACAGGCACTGCTGTGCAACGGCTTTTGCTGGATGTCTGAAATACAGGATGTAGTGGATATGCTTCAGCACAAATTACAACTTCTCATTAGGCAGCCTATCTGGATTGGCACAGGTGGGGAAAGTGGTGGAATAAATGCTGCATTGATAAAAAAGCTGTAAGTAATACATGATTCAAGTTTTTCCCAGTATTGTTCGGTAACCCTTGTTTAACAGCTGCTAGATTCAATCACTCAAATAATTCTTTGGGCACATGCTAGCCACGAATATTAGACGTTAGGACATCTGCAGAGCACATCTTCTGGGAAGAAAGTCTGTATTTTTCATTTGAGTTTATGTTGTGATTTATATACAGATGTGAGATTGGTTTTTTTCCTGCATGGGAATTAAAAATAAATTAGTACCAGAAAGTTCAGGATAGAATGATGAACTGTCAGCACATGCAATGTTTATTGCTTTCATATAATAAAATACAGATTGGAAAGTAACTGGATTCAAGGGTAGAAAGAGCTATAGCAGCCTAGTGGAAAAGGACCTGAGACTGTTGGCCGACAGCCAGCTGAATATGAGCCAGCAGTGTGCCCAGGTGGCCAAGAAGGCCAATGGCATCCTGGCTTGTATCAGAAATAGTGTGGCCAGCAGGAATAGAGACGTGATTGTCCCCCTGTACTTCGCACTGGTGAGGCCACACCTTGAATACAGTGTCCACTTTTGTGTCCCTCACTACCAGAAGGACATTGAGGTGCTGGAGTGTGTCCAGAGAAGGGCAACGAAGCTGTTGAAGGGTCTAGAAAACAAGAGGAGCAGCTGAGGGAACTGGAGTTGTATAGCCTGGAGAAAAGGAGGCTGAGGGGAGACCTTATCACTCTCTACAACTCCCTGAAAGGAGGTTGCAGTGAGGTGGGGGCTGGTCTCTATTCTCAAGTAACAAGTGATAGGAGGAGAGGAAATGGCTTCAAGTTGCACCAGGGGAGATTTAGATTGGATATTAGAAAAAATTTCTTTACTGACAGGGTTATTAATCTTTGGAACAGGCTGCCCCTGGAAGTGATGGAGTCACCATCCCTGGAGGTATTTAAAAGATGTGTAGATGTGGTGCTGAGGGACATGGTTTAGTGGGGGACTTAGCTGTGCTGGGTTAACTTAAAGAATTGAATATTTCTATTCTATGATTCTGTGATTGGGATGAGGAAGAGGAAAGCTAGGGACCGGAAAGAGCTACACAATCTAGTGGTCTCCTCTCATGGGAGGATAAGGCAGCTGGGGAGGATATTGCGGTGTCCTTCCTGCTGTCTCATGAATATGATTCAATGTAGTTAATACCCAGAATGAATGTAGCAGAGATGCAATCCCAAAAAGTCAAGGATGTCTGACATGGATCCCTTGTGAGTTCTACACAAAATCTAGAGATACACTTAAGCCATCTAAAATGCTAACATTCTCAAATATTTTTAATTAACTGATTAAATTCCTTGTCTGGCAGTGACAGAGTCTCTGCATCCAACACAAGCTCTGTGTGGAAGTGATCAATATGAAAGAATGCTTCACACCCTTGGTTTTACCCACAGTCAAGAGATTCATACTCTTTTTCTAACTGCAAATAAGAATGATAATTAATCTTACTATATGTAAAATTAAGTGTGCAGTCACTGCAGTGTTGCTAGACTGTGTGATGGAGATATATATGTTCTGTTTAAGAAGATGTACTGCCAAGTATGCACTGTCTTGTCAAGGCCTGATTTAGCAGGAGTTTGCTCCATGTACACTGTGGAAGCGTCACGCTTCCATTTATGGCAATTCACCTATTATGTCATGGGTGAAGAGTGGAAACTTTGTCCCTGTGATTGGCATTCTGGCACATGATAGGCAAAGAAGAAAACACAACCTATAGAACGGTCCTGCTGCTGCAGACCTGCAGATTCCAGGTCTGATTTTCAGAGGTGTGAGAAATAAGTACTACAACTGCATCCAGTGAGAGTAACACAAGACTTGGCCCTCCAGGCTGTAATTCTCAGCTGACTTCATGTTCTATAACCATGACGAACTATGCCTTACGGCAATGCCGACTGAATGGCCTCTTCCACATGATCACCCATGTGGGCACTGCAGAATCCTGGCAGATGAATTGCTTCATGGTCTAAAGTCCACTCCTTACAAGCTAGCACATTCTCTAGGTATGTTCATCCTTTTCAGTGGTGGAATTACTGAGTAAAATGAAAATCTCAGCTGAGGCACACTGGATTGATCCTGGGAGCTGGCCTGTGGTAATATAGAAGTACATTTTCAAATATATCCTGGCTATCCATCTGCCAGCCCCAGAGATGCTAGGTAGTGAAGGTAACAGAGAAAATGGTCGTTTTCCTGCTGTACTAGCAGATTGGTACATGAAGCAGAGACTGAGTTTATAGTACAGATCTACCGTCCATCCATTTTAAAAGCCCAAGATGTTTAACATTAAGTGAAAGCATATACAAAGTTTGAAAACACAGAGCAGGAAATGTTCCCTGGACAGCCCCTCTGATAATAAACACATATGAAGGAAGTTACACCATTGACATAATTATTGTTTGGTACAAGGATTCCTTGTCTTCTATATACCAGCTTCTACAACAGTTTATCAAGGTGGGAAAAGCAAACCGTCAACATCCCTGCTCTGAGCCACAGTTTCTCTGACAAGGAATCAAGATTAAAACTATTCAGAAATACAACAAAAATGGAAGAAGAAAGCAGCATGGAAAAACTCTGTGGAATGTAGAGGGGGAAAAAAATAAATCAAAACCGGATTTTAATGCCAGTTTTCCTCTGAGATTTCAGGAACTCACAATATATTTAAGTCCCTCAGTTCACCAAGTTCACTGGCCTTTTAGAAAGCACTTTGACACTCAGGGATTAAAAGCCCTATTTTAAGAAAGGGTCCCAGACAGAATTTCAGCAATTCCTTAGTAACTGTCAATATCATGGTTTTGATCACTTTGCATAGTTACTTAAAGGTTCCCTGTGTTTGTTTTTGTACCCACAGAAAAAGACATTGTTAACTTCATTCTTACCCATCTGCCATTTCTGCCCTGCCGTTTTGGGGAATAATATTGGACAAGGCACTTGGGATTTTTCTCTCTTGTGTCAAGGGTCAAGTAATTTTTTAGCATATATACTCTAAATGCTAGCTGACAAATTGGTTTTGCCAGGAAACTTCCTTTATCTTCTGACTACAGCTGATGAAAAGAAGAAAAATTTCTTACAGCAATATACTGTGTCTGCCAAACAACCTCTCCATATTCAAGTGTCTCTGATTGTTCGTTTGGCCACCAATGAGATTAGATAGACATGAAAGCAATACTTAAAATTGACAAAAATAAACCAGAAAGAACCATTGACTTTAAGATCCAGGCAAAATATCAGACAGAACAAGTCAGATGTATAATTTCAAGATGCCTCAAGACATCTACATGTGACTCCTGATGTGCAGCTGAGAACCTTAGCCAACTGCATGGGCCGCCAGAAATGTGGAAAGTGGTCCAGCAGCGCCTCCTTCTGTGGGCATGTCTGGTCTACCTTAAAGTCTGTTCTTTTAAGGTCTGTCCGCAGGAAAAGTCTGATTTATTTTCCCCATCCGTAAACTGCAATACGCTCTGGCTTATCTCTGAAGAAGTTTGCTCTCAGTTCTCATGACCTGTTAGACAGGAAAGGTGCTTAATTGGAGATATCCATTTGGATGTATGTCTTTGGGCACTTGTACTCAGACAAACTAGTGTTTAGGTTTTGGTGTGTCTTCTGCTCCTGGTCTTGCCTGACCTGTCATCTGGCCTCAGATAAATCTAGGGTAACTTTAGATTTTCTTATTTAGGCTCTATAAAAGTGTACGTGGAAAAAAATTTGAGGCACTCTGGAAAACTAGTGTAAATAGAAAGTTAGCTAAAATAAATAATCAATTGGAGGTGTTAAGTAGAGCATTTCCTTAAGATTGCCAGCAACACATGAGTTATTGCATCTACTTATACCTGCAGTCCACACATGGGTTGAGGTCTTTGGAGCCTATTGCTGCAGAAATGAATCTGTTGTGGAGCTGGCTTGAACAATTCTGTCTTATTTAGACCACAATGCTTTTGGAGAAGTAACATGCTGCTTTATTTCTTTACTCCAGAATGACAAGTTTTTTGCCCGAGAGGCTCCCCTTCCACAGAAGTGGAGGGCTGTTTCTACCTACCACTTTTACTGAGGGCGCTGGTTTGACGTGCTCTTGTTGGCCTTTGCCTGTTGTGCTTTGCTTAGAATCAGATTATGTCAATGACATCACTTTCCTTCCATCCTCTCCCATGACCACAAGATTAACCAGCAAACACTCTACTAAAGTGGTAGTTTTCTGCGGTTTCAGGACCTCTATCTTTAGCTTTTCTCCAGTGTTGAAGCTATCCCTGCCTTAACACAAAAAATTCTTCTGGGGTTATCTTGGTCCTAAGTTTACAAGCTTGTATTTCAGCTTTCCTAAGATCACATTCAAGTGGAAAGGGCCAGAAGTGTACTTGAAACCATAAGACAATTTAACCTTCTCATTTATAATACAGAATGTTATAACAGATAGTTAAAAAGAGGTTCACATAAACTTGAAAGTGGGTCTTTGTGAGCCTCACATCACTTTTTCTTAGTGTTATCACTTAATCATCACTTAATGTATTATAGCATAGCCTCATTTCTCATCCATCTTACCCTTTCCCACCAGTGCTGTTAGCATCCTTTCCTCTAGAGAAGGCTGGGGCAGAATGCAGCATCCCAGGTTTTACATTTGTGGTTTTCCTGGTTTTCTGATGCCTTATTGGACCGTCCTGTCCAGACTACATGCCATCTAACAGCTGTTAGTGTAAATGCCTTTAAACGGTGCAAAGCAGGAGTGCCTTAGTTGACAGTTCTTGAAACAAGAATAATATCAATAATATCAATAAATTGATGCAGCTTTATTGACACACAGAGTTAAACTGAGCAATAAGAGCTGTAACTCAGCACACCATGAATGGTGTAGTACAGATGTGAGTGATAACTCAAGATTTTATGCATCACTGTCTATCTTGTAGCACCAAGAATACCCGTGGAAAAAACCATGAACTGCAAAAATAAGTCTCTCCACTGTGTTTGAAGAAGGTGATTGAAGTTATTCCTCTTCCTATGGTAGTGGGGGTGGAAAGCTAAAGCTGATCTTCTCAGGCACCTTTGAGTCATCATTCAATCTTGCAATGATGTCAGCAAAGTCCTTCATCGAAAAAACTGAAGTCAGAATTCTCTTAGTTTTAGAAGAAAATGAAAGCATTTGGCAGGAAAAAAATCTCACTATGATTTTAGATTGAACCATCAGTAAAAAGATACAGGCTTTCGAGTCTTCATAAATCTTCTCCTTTACTACCTGGAAAAGAGCATAAAAACAAAATCAGATATAGAATTTCCTAGGAGAAAACTAAAATTGCATTCTTACAGAGCTAAGAACAAAGAGTTGCTAAAATAAAAGTTACCACTAGCTGACAGCAAATACTCATTTTCTGTGACGTTTTCTTTCCTGTGAGCAGCTGAATTGCTGAAAGGCAAAAATAGGAGAATAAATCCTGTGTTAAGGGAGAAGCTGGGATAAATCCCCATTTGGAAACAAATTCTGTTCCCCCTGGAGACAACAGCAGAGTTCTTAATTGAGTAAAATTCACTACTGGTCTGTAAATTATTTGTTTCAGCCCAAGTAGCTTGCCACTTTATAGTCTTAACTTTGAAGAGTAGTAGTCCTCTGAGATACTAGGCTTTCTAATGTTCTTATTTGCAAACCAGGACTCCAGAAACTCCTGTCAGTTTTGATTTTTACTCACCTTACTTCAATTCCTCTAAGGCAGATGCTGATCCCACAGGGATGTTTTCAGGAACAAGCAGCAGAATTTTTATGAAGAAGCCGATAAAAATATTACAATTAAGATGTTTTGTTTATTCAGGCTGTTATTTATGAGCATTCTGATCTAGTTGAAGATGTCCCAGCTCACTGTAGGTGGCTTGGGCTACATGACCTTTAAAGGTCCCTTCCAATCCAAACCCTTCTATGATTCTCTGATTACGACTGGATCTCTCTGGAAAATACAGTTTTGATGTCATATCAACACAGCCTTTGTTCAAGTAACTGCCAATACATTGATGGCAGCCACATCAGTGTAAGGAGCAAAAAACAAGCAGACTTCAATGGATAATGCCAAAGTTCAGATTCTAGAGGAAATGGGACTTTACTTCAGCTAACTAGCCTTTCTTTGCATGAGGGAAGGAACTGCCATGAAAGGTATCTGCAGAAGAAAGGCTCTTTGAAGAAAACAAAAAAGAACAACTGTAGAGGAAGGGCTTATTGTAAGGTAGGTGCTGTTTTGGCACAGGAGGAGTCATCTGCAAAGATGCAACAATCTCTGCTTGTCTTCTAGGTGTTCCTAGCAGAAGGAAGCCAGCCCATAAGGCAATTGAAAAGCTAGGAAAGTAAAGTTAATTCTTAGGAAAGCAGAGCAAACTAACCCAAGCAGATTTGCTTCATTATTGGATTTCTGAAGAGTAGTTTTCTAATAAAATTGCAAGTAAAAATGGGTATTTTCAAAGTTTTTAAACTCAGATTTCCCACCTCCCCAAAGTCCGCTGTCAAATACTCAGCCTCACAGCACATAGCAGCACCATCTCTTCACCTACCAAAGGACTTTCGATCCAGGAACAGCTTTTGCAACAAGAGATTTCCCACAGCTGCACTCTGACTTTCACAGGAAAGTATGTGACTGCCCCTACATTGCACAGCAACCAGCACATCACCTGAATGACAAGCACTGATTTGTAATCGACATAGGTTTATCCAACCCTGCAGCTGATAATCAGTGTGATACAGGACAGTCTCTTTCCTCCTCTGGAGAAGAAGGACCAAGTTGCTTTACCAGAAGAAGTAGTGCAACCACAAGACCTAAGGGCTTAATAAAAAAACTATTGCACATGTTTATGTTTAGAAAGTCTGAGAGTCCATTTTAAGTACAGAAATCATGCAAGCACTTTCTTTTCATGCCAACAAGCCATCCCTTTCATACCCACAACTCTTACAGCTCAGTTAAAGATTTGCATATGGAAAAGACTCAGACCCTGGAAGACAGCACAAGGTACAGACAGAAATTTATTAGAGATCAGTCTTATCTGGACCTGGGATCTTGTGAAATTCATGTGGGGTATGCATCTCACGTGTGAAATGTGAGAGTGGTGAGGGAGGTGTGCCCATGGGAGAGTGCTGTGTGCTCTGGAAGGAGACAAAGAAGCAGCTGTGAAAGGTAACAGTGTGTAAAATGCAGTGCACCCATGTAGAAGAGAGCAGGTGCTTACAACCAGTGTCTCAGCCAATGCCCGGCCATGTAAGGATCACTGTTAACCACCTGCTCCAACAGCCCCCGAGAACATGGCTGCAGGGAGGGCTCCACACTTGCAAACGGACCCCTTGCTCACCTTTACCACCACAGACATCCTGGTCAGGTTGGGCAGGCCCCAAGTTCTAACCCACGGCAAAAATCCTGTTCTGTTCTGCCCTGCTGGGTTTAAACAGAGTTTAGCCATTCAACACCCTGTTAAAATGTCGTAATGGCAAAACAGAGAGAACTGTAGTCTTTCCTCTTGCATTTAACTGAAGATGAAATTATAAAAATACCAATAACTTAGTAATTTTAAGAGTATAAAATTCTTTATTCGCTGCCTCTTCATTTTAAAAAGAAGTTTAAAACAAGACAGTACAGAGGAAGTAATAAACCAATTAAACTAACTGTGCTTTTAGATGAACAGATCGAAATCGTGAAATTGAAACAGATGGAACAGATCGAAATCCTGTTAAGAGAGCAATGTGAAACTACCAGATATTTCAGACTACCCGAGTCAGGACAGTAGGATCACTGAGACTCTCCATTACGCTTGAAGGCTGGAAGGAGTGCAGTAAAAATACACTTAGACCAATATTTATAAGTAAATATGTGGCAAGTGTTTTACTCATCTCTTAACAAGCAATACATGTTCTAGACTGCTTGATCCTTGATCTGGTACAGCTCCCCAAATTTCCATGGATGTCCATGGATACAGGACTGAGACCAAGCTGCGCTGGAGGGAGGCCACCTCTGTGAAGCTGCTGGCCCTAACCAGACTTGGACTTCCTCTTTGCTCTGTTCACCTGCACGTCTGTGGCTAGAAGAACAGAAGGTCCCCATGTGGCTCATTGGAAAGGGAACGTAACTGTGTTAGCCTGAATTATGGCACTGCCACTGCCAGTTAACAGGCCCTAAGCTTTGCACTGAGCACGCCAAGCCTCAGGGCTATGGTTTTCATGCCTGGTCTGCATGATCTTTTCTTCACCTGCCTGCAGTTTTGTGCTATTTGGTTCACTTGTGATGGTAGTTTCTCTAGCTGACCAGGTGTCCATTGCTAATTTGATTTACTTCTTTGTCTTTGTAGGTTACAGCTACAGTTTTTATAGCTAGCAGTAACAAGCCACCATTCTGTGTAGAATGAGGTATTTATGGCTGCAACATAATGATGCAGCATTGAGAAACACATGCCCGATACAGTATCAGTGGCCTTGAGAAGTGGAGACAAGGATGTGGTGTAGGGGAGTACAGGCATGGGGTGATAAGAGATGGAGCACAGGCTTTGCATTGGGGCCCCACTGCTATAAACAATCACCCATGGCCAGTTAAAATGATGCAGACCTGGACCTGGGTAAAACTGGGTAAAGGGTTAAAAAGGAAAACAAAGGCATGGTATCTAGGATTTGTAAAGTATACAGTAAACTGGGATGAAACATGGAACAGTGAAGACAGAGCGAAGCATGGTAGCAAACATACAAAAATATTGCTCAAGTGGATCTGAGAGGAAGAAGAAACAATGGACGCTGCATGGATGGTGCTCCCGGTAGCAGGAGAAGTGCCCCAGGTGGACATGCAGATGCCACCACTGTAGAGTCTGCAGGGAGGCTGGTGTGATGAGGGCTGTGTATGCGCAGGGTGGCACATGGGCACATGGGCAGCCCAAACCGTCCTCTCCCCTCCAGCAACATCCTGCCCATGCAGGACAGGATGCGACAGGGACAACGACCCACTCCAGGGTGGCGGGAGGGTGGGGAGGGATGTCATTATACTTAAGGATTAGAAAGTAAGAATCTTGTGAAAATCCAGCAAATTCAGAACTGCTTAAGGGTCATACTAAACCAGAAAAATTTATCCTCATCCCTGAGCAATTCCTGAAGACTGAACACAACAGGTGATATAAACAAATGGCACCATGATTAGTGCAGGGATAATTTCTGTTGTTTATTTTCAACAAAGCCTATAAAAACATGTGGAAAGTAGAATGCAGTGGAGAAAATGCTCTTTTGGAAAGGCGATTTCTATAGACGTTTGATGTTCGAGAGGGCACAGTGGTGATCAAACCACTGCAATTTGTGTCTAGGAGAGAAACTACCTCTACTAGGGAAGCAAACATGTGGGTTTTGTTGATGAGATCGATGCTGAGCATGTACCTAGTGCTTAGTGTGCCTTAGTGGAGAGGGGACATGAACTGGTGTTATCCTGGGAGTTGTCTTGGAAACAGGCTCAGATATGGATGGCTGCCTCACACCCAGGATGGCCACCATTTCCTCAAGAGAATGTGCAGACCACTCTCCACTGTGCCCCTCTTGGGACCTGTATGGGGCGAAATGCTAATACTTTTCCTCACCAGACCCCTCCTCACCCCACCCTGAGCATCCCTCAGCCACTCCACCGTCTACATCATTGTCACCATAGTACAGGGATGAGTGGTGCCTGCCTGCTCCCTCTGGCCTCGTGCACAACCTCACTTCAACCCAGTTCCAGCTCCCTGGAGAAGGCCAACCTTGAGGTAACTGCCAGTAACATAAATAATGAAAGCATCCAGCATCAGTTCACTAAGGTCAGACTTCACTGACATGATGCAAAACCAGGACTTGGCTCCCCAGGCTAGATGTGTAAGAATGGACCACAAAAAAGTCAGCTAAATAAATATCCAAGAAAATAGCGATCTTCTTGGGAGGATAAAGAGCTGGCCCTTGGCTATGTTACAGAGTCATTATGTGTGAACAGAATAGAGGACAAGGCAGACTGGGCATCCTGACAGCCAGGATGGAGAGCTGCATATTCCCACCACGCCTGAGAACTTGCTCTCCATCCCAGGGGCTCCCTAGAAACATGCAAGCAGGAGACTAGAAAGACAGAGCTATGCACACTAACTAAAGCTTCTCTGGTGCTACCACCGCAAGCAGTGCAGGGCAAGTCCTACAAAGGAAGAATGAGTCATAGCAAGATAAGCTATACAGAATAGTCCCAGCTGCATGCAGCAACAACACACACACACCCTCAGCACAACGCCCCCCCCCCCCCCCCTTTTGAGTCATTGTGGGAATTTTGGAGTATGTGGTTGGTGAGCAAATATAAAAAATAAGCACCTAAATATGACAGTAAGCTTGTAAGCCATCCATAGCTTGTTCCCTTATGACTCATGGTTGAGGCTCTTTCTATTAAATCTCTGAACTTTATTTTCAAATAGAAATTGAATGATCAGTTGGGCAGTTCAGCGATTAATGTTTCTAAAGATAACAGAGTTCTTCAGTTACATGAGATATTTATAAGACAGGAGGTATTTGATTGCTTGCTCTATGACAAATGGAAGCAGCAAATACAAATGTATTATCCACAATTTTGCTTTTACATGGTGTTTATAACTCAATCCACAACACTGATGGCAATCATCCAACTGATTTTCAGACAGGACTCAGTGTCATTTATGCAATCCAACACATGTATCAGTGTGGGAGTAGGTATTGGTTTTCAAAAAGAAGTGATGCAGTTGCTAAGGGAAACCATCACAATGTTGCCCAACGATAGACCCTTCTCACTCAAATGCCACCACCAATGCTTTGCTTAACACAAGGCAACATTGTAAGTAGATTGTTCTTTCTTTCTACCTTGCTTTAGTTTACAGAATTTCTGGAAACTTCTTCAAGCTATCTAAAACTATTTATGAAGTGAGGATGAAGTCATGTCTGCTACTGTATCCACTGGGAGACTGAAGAGACTAGGAGACTGTCTTACTGGACACATGACTTCATATACTAATCTAAAGAGGCACCAGCTCCTGGCAGTGAAAGACTACCACCACCTCCTTCCTCAGCTCTTTAGAAACAAACTCCAAACTCACATATTTTAGTAGAAGGAAAAAGAAATTTTTTTAAGACTGCTGGTAAGGGAATGCCCTCCTCTTTCTCCCAACCCCACCCCCCCCCGCCGCCAGTTTGGTGCACCTTTTATCCTAACACAAACATTAGGTATGACCAGTAACACACCACTAGTACTGAAAACAAATTTCTACTTATCCAGACACATGAGCAAGCATCCATGTACCACTGTAGCTAAAAGCCCATTCTTCAGAATACCTGCTCTACATCCTAGAATTGTTTTATTTTTAATTCCACCATATCTTCCTGCATTCAGTCATTTCACATTCACCCAGCTGTAATCAACACATCCCTCTAAATCTAAGAGGTGAGCAATGACTACAGGAGAAGGTACAGGGCAAGAAGTTCAACTCTAAATTGTAAAAGTAATGAGCACAGAGATGAAAGCTTCAAACAAAGTTTTCAAAACAGCACCCAAAAGCAATGTCAGGGAACCCCCTAAAAAATCGTACAGGGCAGCCTAGACATCACAGTGAAAATGTGCTGTCCCTGGTCCCCCAAATCCTGAACTAGCAGGGTCATAGACTAGAAGATCTCTTAGGTCAGCTACATCTTTCAACACTGGCTATGTAACTGAATGCTGCATTCATAGCTATTATACAGGTAGTATGTATCTCATGTGGTCTTGAGCCTCTGCTATCTATGTATTTTTAGTTTCACTTATACAACAGGTTAGTGGTTCCTGCGATGGATGTACACAGTAAAAAAAAATCACAAGACAAGTGGAAAGAGATGGAAGACAGTTTAATAGTAACACTACATACTTTTTACTGTGATTGCATCACTGCCAATAATCACTGTTGCTTCATTTCCAGTAGTAAAAGAGAGTTATCTGGAGAAAGCACTAGGCTTCAAACACGTTTACCACCCTCTTACTGTAATACTTCATGCCCAGCACAAACAACAGCGTTTTGCCTGTCTGCATTTCTGCACAGGTACCTGATGTTACTGACATAAGCTGAATCTAAAATGGTACAATTCTTTGTATTTGGCTCTAGACCGTAAGAGCTAATCTTCAAGCAGCAGGTCACCTGGGATTCTTAGGAGGTGTTCAGGGTTTAACCGTTGTGTACATTGCAAGAGAAAAAAACTACTATACTGCAGGTCATTCAGTCTTTTCTGTCATAAAAAGCTTGCAGGGTTGAGCACGGACATTTCATCTTTTTTGTGGTTTGATGTCAACTCTTGCCTTGTTTCTCTCTCACAGTGGCTATGAACGCTTCTTTGATGGTGTCCTTATCCAAGTTCCTGCCTATAAAAAGAAATAAATGAACTGTATTTTACAGTGTATTACAAAAAATGCATTCAAGCACCAACCTGCCAGTCTTCTCAGCAAAGAAAATGTTTATTATACTAACAAGTGAGAAGAGCAGTACTAAGATTAAGCTGCAGATAACAAGGTAACTTCAGATTTTTACAGACAACAGCAGACTTCAAGCAGTACAAGGTAAAGGAAAGGAGGAAAAACAGGTTTTTTTGATCATAAAAGCACTTTGCAAAGCAAAGAGGAATAAGTAGGAAATAGACCTCAGCATTACAAGCTTTTCAGAAGCAAAATCGGTTTTATACATTTTAATAATTATAATCACCTTCCTTACAGTTACTAAATATTTGATCAAACATTCAAACCATTCCCATCATCATATTTGTCATTATGGATTTTAAAAACAACATTAAACATGCCAACATAATTTATAATATTTAGTATTTAATTTTTATTTATTTTAATGTCACTAAAAGGAATGGCGAAGATTCCTCTCAGCTGGAATATAAAAGCACAGGAGGTCTTGATGGATAAACTTTTGACTAATAGTTACGCTGAACATACTCGCTGCTATTATTCTGGCCAGTTTAGGCTGCTTTCTTTTCATTGGACAAGTCATAGGATGGCCTGCTGAAAGAACAGCTTCCTAAAGTCAAAAGAGGAAATTACATATCTCCTCGTACCTATTAGGACCAGTCTATTTGTTCTCTTTTCATCTTCTTTCCAGGCTACTGCAGTCTCTTCAAGATCATAGAGCTCGTGGACACCTTGGACTATCACCTGATGAGATTTGCCTTGAATAGATACCAGTCCCTTATCAGAAAAATAACTGTTAGGATGTATAAACAAACCTTTAAAAATGAAACATATAAGAGAGGAAAAAAAAACCTTTGAAACTAGACCAAGCAAGGAAAAGTATTTCTGGCAACTATGCACGAGTTAGTTAAAATGACCATGAAGTAAGATCACTTCTACTCGTGAAATTCACTCTCACGTCTCCTTATTTTGTTAAAGACTTTAATTACACTGTGCCATGTTCTGTTTTCTGTTCCTCATTTGGTCAGCATCTGGTATGTTTGAGCAAAAATGGTATCAGCTACTATGCCACTTGGAATATATATACGGTGTATTACTTATGAGTCCATGACAGATTGATTGCCAGCAAAGATGATGTAAAATGAGCAAAAATGTTTGAGTTGAGATAATTCTGATGAAGCACTCATGCTCAGCATACTCACTATTCTGAAAAAGAATCTTTGAATATTGGAGACCGAACAAACATTTGTGAAGTAGAACAACTAGCAACAGAATTAGAAGTGATTACTGTCAGAGTAAGCCAATTAACCCACATACCCGAAGTTGTATTAAAAGAGTTTTCATCACTTTGTGTAAAGCTTGATAAAATATTTTAATTGTATAAAACATATCTTATACTTTTCTAAAGCAAAAAAAAAAAAAACTTAAAAATATTTCATGGAAATAGATCTGTGTTTGACCTATTAATTGGAATTCTATGACTTTTACTGCCAAAAAGATTATGACTGTAGGTAAAACATAAAACCAAAAACTTTGGAACCCATTCTGTAATTACCCGGGGTTCATTTGCTTTGGTGTATTTGTGACTGAGGACCAGCACACAGCTTATCATGCCTCAGATCTCCTGAAGAATTACTTTTATTCCAATGCACAATACAATAAAAATGTACTTGTGCAGCTAGCAGTTTTTAGTCAGCTTAAGATGCATCGGTGACTATTTTCCTTTATTTGCCAGGAAGAGGAAGACAAGGATAGTCTTGTTTTGTTGCTGAAAGCACAAGAATACAACCTTTCTTTCAATGAAATGAAAATAATTATATTATTATCCATGACACACAAGGGTTCTCAGAAAACCTTCTTGCATTTCTTACAGCCTACCAAATGACAGACTCGATTCTCATTTTTAATTATTTACTTGGCTCTTTGGGGTATAAGGAAAATGAAAATATATCCTGAACTGTCACCTATACTCCTCTCAAAACCAAGCAAATGAAAAACATATGAAGTGTCCATAAAGATGAATGCTTACAGGCTGCACCTTTAAAACTATAGTCTGACAATATTGTAAAAATTTGAGGACCACAACTAGTATTGCACTGCTATGTTATGCCAAATTCAACTTCTGCATGTTATACCAACAATTATAATCCCAGCATCCAATCCCCAGCATCCAATCCCCAGATAAGGAGGCGTTTATGTGAGATGGATGGAACCCTTCAAAGCAGCGGAGGTGAAAACTGAAAAACTGACTTAACTATGTCCTGATTATTAACTTGCCACTGATGTATGGGACCGTACATCTTCCCTCTCAGTTCAAAACAAGTAGGAACAATGTTTGCTTTTCTGTCAGCTATCTCCTTCTGAGTTGTTCCACCAGCCAGCAGGTGACAAACTGTCTCTACAAATTGCTACTCTCCATTTTGTCTGCTCTGCTACAGTGATTCAGTAGCACCTTTGATAGGTCTGTAACTGACAGCACAGCGGACTTCTTAGGTATAAAAGAAGAAAAGCACAAAACAAAGAAGTAGGTAATTTTTGATTAACCTTTAGTCTTATGATGTCCATGGTGCACCCAGTTTTATCTTTCACATTCTTCTCCCACAGAAGATTCTATGAAAAGGAAAATTTTTTTTCATCAACAGAATGGCATGCGGTGGTTTTTTTTAGTTGACAGTGATAATTTACTTACCTGAATAAAGAGATTTAAGTTTTCTTCTCTAATATCTCCTGGAACTTCAAATGTTACTGTAATTATGGCCTGCAAATGGAAAGACCCACTTACTATTACGAAACCAAGTAACCATTTCATTACATTAATTTCAAAAAGTGTACTTCATAACTTGGCCTCATAAAAAAACCAACTATATACCCATGTCAAATTAAAAAAAAAAAAAATTATCCACTTCTGTTCTGCTCTAATTTGCTGTATTATGCTATACTTTTTTGGTTCTTTTTGGATGTTCCCTGAAGGGGCATATATGATACTTGGATTAGTTTAATGCCATCAGCTTCTACCACATAATTCTTTGCTGTAGCTGGTGTTCATTCTCAAAGAAAGCCTAAGAATTTTAATTCTTATAGGCTAGTAAGCTCAATCTTTCAAATATGTTTAGGAATGTTATTTTCTTGGCATACTGACCTCTGTCACAATTTCTGCTCTTCAGCACAATTCTATCAGACAAAAATCAATCAATATATTTTTCACCTATCTGTACCTGTCTGTTATGAAAAGCTGTTTATAAATAGACTATAAGCTATTTTTGAAAATAAAAACTGTCTATACGCATTTAGAATCTATATCTACCACAAAGCAAATTCCTCTACGTATTCTATGTAATATTCCAAAGATCTTAGAATACATCACTCCCTAACTGACACCTCCTGAAAAGGTAACATGATTGACATGCAATGCTTGCAATTACCCTGAACAACCTTGTTCGTACAAAAACAATGAAGCAGTACTTTTAGTAATTACCTTATCTAGATGTGCATGTGTTGTCTTTACATGCTCAAGCTTTTTCTGCAAACTGAAAAAATGCAAAGTTAAATGTCAAGTTTTAGTAGGATAGATAAAATCTCATTATATCAAAATTTAAATAAACTCTTCAGTACTGCAGAGCAAAACTGAAATCTCAAAGATAGACTATACACTCAGAATCAGCTTCAACTCTTAATAAAATTTTAACCTCAAAGATGTTTAATTATATTGATCTAGTTAATGTTTTCTGTTAGAATGTTAGTTTTTTTAAAATATAACTGCAATTAAATTATATTAATGATGTGCAGTATCATTGGGATTTTAAATATTTATACTTGAAGAAGTACAACAAACCCTTGATATTCTTTTGTGTAGGAACAAAAGGCAAACTACATCATTAAAGCAAGAAGGGAAAAATAAATCCTTAGAATTTGTCAATTTATTGGACTGTTTTTAAAACTTTAAGAATTATTTGATAAGCAAAAAGGAAAAAATATACAAAACTGAGAATGAAATCTGTAACACTAAGTGAAATACTATATACCAACTTCCATTTAAACTTTGCTGTACAGCTCGTTCCTACTGTGCAGTGTGGCTGCTAATGTAAAACTGGTCCTCTCTACTTCCTAAAGAAACCTGGGGACTTGTTTCATAAATCAAGATTCAGTGTCTTACTGTATGATTTTGTATAACATAAAATTTTACTGCAACTTTACGTTACACTCCCAAACCTGTCTTTAACCAAGACAGTGCAAGATTTCTTCAAATACTTTCTGTACCAGAGAACACTCTCTATGTCTCAAGTCCAACATACAGAAAAAAAAGCACACCACAGCAAAAGTCACCATGGTGACACATCTCTGCTACATTACAGAAGATTGCCCATAAAAAACTTTCCTTCTACTTGATGACTGTAGATTTTCGGAAGCCTTTAATGGTGGGGTAAAAAGTTCTGACTGCTACTGAAGTAACGTTTCATG
This sequence comes from Bucorvus abyssinicus, assembly GCA_009769605.1. Classification (NCBI taxonomy): domain Eukaryota; kingdom Metazoa; phylum Chordata; class Aves; order Bucerotiformes; family Bucorvidae; genus Bucorvus; species Bucorvus abyssinicus. The sequence goes on from CM020063.1 coordinate 28,154,580, forward strand.
CCCCTGCTTCTCGCATCTTCTTTGCTTCATTGTCTTCTCATACTGCATTCCACAAAATCCAGAACTCTTGATGTGCTTCCCATCACTTCCGAGCACGCGTAGTCTACAAGGTTCTACCAGTACACCAATCAGATCTTGCATCTGTCTGCTACACTGGCAGAAATCCTTACTGTATTATGCAGTTAAAAGAACAATTTTATTAGTGTACTGGTGTGTATTTTTGCTCAAATGGCGCTGGATGCAAAGAGGTCTTCTGCTACAGATGACAGGGCAGAAGCCACCACTAATATTTTAGGTAGGGATTTCTGTATGTATGAACTGATACCAAGTTAAGCAATTTCACTGTACAGAGCTCAAATAAAAACAAAAGACATGGAACTTCACTTAAGCAGTCTACCACCTTCTTGGTGGGTTTAGAATTTAGTCCTTTAAGTTAGTCTTTAAATGCTGCAATTTTAGTGTTTCCACTGTTTTAAAACAAGCAGTGAGAACCTCTAAAAGAACCATGAGTGAGGTAAGAGAGAAGACTAGACTGAGGAAAGCAAGAAAGATTTTTCTTTTTTTGGTCAGCTCCTTAAGGAGTTTCTCAGATTTGTAAAGCACAGCACTTCCTAGTAAACCTTGCAGAATGCCACCTAATATTACAGCTAATAAGATCTAACTGTGAATTGCTATCATCAAAAATGATCCTTTTCTGGCTCACATCTCTTACTGCTTTCTCTCTGGTGTGTGTCTCCAGGATGAGTCAGTTTAGCTACCTGATTGATCATAAGAGCTCATGACACGAGTTTATGTTCTGATTTGTGACCCAATAGTTACCTATTGCTCGTAAAGGATATATTTGCCTTCCTCCTCCCTTAACTTCTGATGACTCCCTGATGCTGCCACTGGTACAGATCTGACTGGTACATTCAAGATGCTCAAGAGAAACAAACACTACTTTTCACAGATGAGACAAAAGCCAGTGCCAGCAAAAAGAAAGGGCAGAAGAGAGACTACCCTTTGGATAGTATTGCATCAGTTCACTGGGAAATTTCTTGAATGCAACTCATCTACTAGAGGTTACTAGCTTGCATGCTCCTCAATTTCTCCCTTTTGCAAATAAGGAAGTGGCTATGTTCCTCTACCTGAAGTGAACAGTGTGTGTCCAGGAAAAAAACAAGGAAGCTGATAGTGACCCCTGTTGCACATTCCCTCCTTCTCTTTATGACTGCTGTAGTAGGCCTTGCTCTCTTCACTGAACAGCTTCAGCACACAAGGTGAACAGAAAGTCCTTTTCCTCTTGCCTCCAGTCTTACTTTTCCACCCATCTAGCATGCTGAAGCACACACTTGGCATTAAAAAAAACCCAATGACATGGAACACAGCAATCAGAACTTTCAGTGGCTTTGTTTGTTATGAAACCTTAGTCTCTCACTGTTTTCTGTGAAAACTAAGGAGGCCTCCACTTCACCATGATGTGAAGTGTGAAGAATTTTTAAATCTTTTAAGAGAACCAGAAAGGAGTGTACAAACACACTCAACTACTAATGTTAAAGCAAAACCTGTATTTCAGGAAAAAGAAGCCAACAGAACTCAGATGCAAATTAGAGCCAGGATTTGAATGTTCTATTTCTTGCATGTATTTACACAATGGACGTTATTTCTAATAAAAGACAGTTAAATTATTTCCATACCTTATTCCAGATAAACTGTCAAAAGCATGCAGGTCCAAGACATTGGAGAGATCAACTCTAAACAGAGAGAAAAAAGAAAGCTTTGTATTTTTGCTGTATTTAAATACAGTATATACTTACGTAATTATTTTTAAAATTATTCACTGAAGCTTGTTTGTTTTCCTGCCTATCATATAGTGCCATAACTCTTTAGTCTGATTTTTGAATGTTGGTGGTTAGTATTGTCTCCTACAAGGAAATGCCGATTTTACTTTTAAACAGTAATATGTAAGCACAGAAACATAATTTTAAAAAATACTGTAAAATACAAGGTCTTTCCAAGACAGATGATAAAATCTCTCATACTGGATGCCTGAATAATAACTTGTTTTCCCTAAATGGGAAAAGGAACTCTGAAGTTCTTCCAATCAATTATTCTGCACCCTTAAGACAGACCCTCGGAACACAGACACACACACACACACACACACACGTGCCCACATACACATACCCCTCTGGAATATATGTAACTAAACTGAAATACACTATGAGGCAAGTGCTACTACAAAGAATTTAAGCTCTAACATCTGAAACAGACAAATGAAAGATGTAATATGGTAAAGGCAGAACTGATCATATTTACTTGTAAGAACTGCTACTTACAAACTTGCACAAGAAACTTTGCTTTTATAAAAGCAATATAGGCTATTGGTTTCACTGCTAATAGCAACTGATAGCCACCTAAATGCAAATAATGAAATCTGGCTAAATACAAGGAACATATGACAGGTTAACAAAAAAAAAAAAAAAAAAGACCTCGAGTGTAGCCTGTATTATTAAACTTTTACATTCAATGGTAGCTTTACAAAGCAGTTTCTAAGATGAAAGGTTTATAATATAAAACACATAAATAATCCCTCTCTAAAGTTCATGACCAGCTTAATGCCAGCTGTTTGTTCTCAGCAGCATTCTGAAAAATCATACAGAAACACTCAAGGAAGTGCTATACAGGTACCTTTTAATTGTGGGCTTTTGAGGGACAAAACTCCCTAATTAGAGAAGATACGTTCTCAAATAACATGCTAGTAAATTAGATGTTGTGCTTATTTCACTTTTGGAATGTTTAATCATGAGAGAGACAGTATATATCATTCACTAAAGAATATTTACTAGTAACACAAGAGTTGTGATTAAAGACTGAAGCTGAAGTCCACTCAGATTAATATCAAAAATGGAATGCTGGCTGGCATCAGAGACCAAAGAATGATACGGATGTGGTCACTACACATCACATACTGGATCTCTTACTAATGAATATGGTCAGATATTGATTTAAGACCCCAAGCATGAAATTTAATATCCTCTTCAAAATTGTAAACCGTACTGGACACCATCATAACATTTACAGAAAACTTTTTTTTTATGTAACAAAAATCTTGCACTAATTTCCTAGAGCTGTCAGACCCACGCACGTGCAATTTATGTGAGATTTAATGTTATCAATAAAAAGTTAGCGTCTTTTCCCCCTCCAAAGCCCTTCAGTGACCATTTCTGTAGTCTGCACTGTGACTACAGAATAAAGAACTCCTGACCTGTTTTCTCAGAACCACTGTTTGTTCTTCATAAAATCATGTTACCATGTCTTTGATTTCAGCTGCAGCAATCTGCTGCAAATCATTTTCATCTAAGTGTCTCCTAAGCACTGATCATCTTTCATTACTTCCTTCCTCATTCCATGCTAAAGGTAAAATTGCCCATTCTTCATAAGATAAGATAAATTCCAGAATTTTAAAAATTAATATCATGTTCCCAAAGGTTTACTGAACAGGAGGAAAGGAAGATGCTAAAATTACATCTCTACAACTCCACACCTTTGCAGTATTTGTTCTTCTTTTTTCTTTCAATCATTCATGCTGCATTCGAAGTACATACAATAGATGAAGAAATATCACACTGCACAAGATGTCTTGAAAACTGTAAGTACAGAGGTCTCAAAAATAAGACAGCCAAATCTGCACAATGTAAAATTAGCTATGAGTAAATATCCAAGATTTACCATCAGAATAAAATCCTGATTAAATTTAACCTGCAGTCATCAGAGGACTCTCACCTCCATTTACAGACAGAGAAAAATGCCAGTAACATTACTCAAACACAACTCAACTTTATGAAATACTAACTTAATAAACTGAATTTATAGAATAGGAAAAATTAATAAAAGTCTAAATTTTGCAGCAGAATTGAGTGACTATTTACACATTAAACCACTAAACATATCAAAAACGTTGGTAACATTAGAAGTTTGATTATAAGAATTGCTGTTTTGAACATAAGTCCCTAAATGCCAGTAAGTCCATCAAAGAAAATACTTTTTATGTAATAGACACTCGTGCTGACCTAAGAGAAATGATTTACTGAGGATTACTAGAAGAGGAATGAATGAGAAACACCTCTCAGTTCCAGAATTTATCAAAGAATCATTTGGTTGAAATAGACTTTAAGATCCTCAAGACCAACTGTTCATCCTGCACTGCCAGGGTCCCTAAACCATGTCCCTCAGCACCATATCTACACGTCTTTTAAACACTTCCAGGAATGGGGACTCCACCACCTTCCCGGGCAGCCTGTTCCAATGCTTAAAAACCCTTTCTGTAAAGAAATTTTTCCTAATAACCAACCTATATCTCCCCTGGCGCAACTTGAAGCCATTTCCTCTTGTCCTGTCATTCGTAACATGGGAGAAGAGACTGATTCCCACCTCATTACAACCTCCACTCAGGGAGCTGTAGAGAGCGGTAACACCTCCTCTCAGCCTCCCTTTCTCCTAGATTAAACAATGCCAGTTCCCTCAGCTGCTCCTCACAGGACTTGTGCTCTAGATCCTTCACCAGCTTCATTGCCCTTTTCTGAACCCGCTCCAGCACCTCAGTCTCCTTCCTGCAGTGAGGAACCCAAAACTGGACACAGTACTCAAGGTGTGGCCTCACCAGTGCAGAGTACAGGGGTACAATCACTTCCCTACTCTACTGGCTACAGTAGAGTTGTTTCTGATACAAGCCAGAATGCTATTGGCTTTCTTGGCCACCTGGGCACACTGCTGGCTCATATTCAGTCAGCTATTGACCAGCACCCCCAGGTTCTTCTCTGCCAGGCAGCTTTGCAGCCATTCTTCCCCAAGTGTGTAGCGTTGCAAGGGGTTGTCGTGGCCCAAGGGCAGGACCTGACACTTGACCTTATTGAAACTCATACCACTGGCCTCAGCCCATTGATCCAGCAAGTCCAGATCCCTCTGTAGAGCCTCCCAACTTTCAAGCAGATTAACACATCCACCCAGCTTGGTATCATCTGCAAACTTACTGAGGGTGCACTCGATCCCCTCATCCAGATCACAGATAAAGACGTTAAAGAGAACAGGCCCCAGTACAGGGAACACCTGGGGAATACCACTTCTGACTGGCCACCAACTGGACTGAACTCCATTCACCAACACAGGCCCGGCCATCCAGCCAGTTTTTTATCCAGTGAAGCGTGTGCCCATCCAAACCCTTCCGCAAGAGCTGCTAGCTCCTGTCTGGTCTATACTGTGACCCCCTCTATACTATTGTTTATTATTTTTTCTAAGCATTCTCCAACAGAATTTGCACGTTAACAAGAAAGGAGTGTAAAATTGTCAAAGCTACTTAACATTTCACCTTGCTCTTTGAACAAAATAATGAAAACAGTATGAGAATAATCCTTTTAAACTAACAGAATAGACACTAAAGAGAATGCTTTTCATAGTGCAGCGGTTCAACAGCAGAGCATAAAACTTCCAAAGATCAGACTGCAGATAGAATTTCCAGTAAGTTAAAGCCAACAGAAATGTTACAAGATTAACATTTTTGGAAATGTAAACTAAGCTGATCTTTAGATGGAGGTCAGATGAGCATCTGTCTTCAAAACCCTGGGTTACCAAAGAAAATGCTGCTCCTATCTGATCAGCCAACAGCAGCAAATATTCTTCTCTACACTTTCCAACTGCATTTGACAGCAACTTTAAAAAAACAAGTATACTTTATGTCTATTTTTATCCCTTCAAAAATTGCTTAGAACAGGAACCTGAATTATAGGAACATTTATCATTATATAGTCAAATAATTGATGTAATAGTACAGAAATGAGTCCTGTCAGTCTGAAAGATACACTGCACTCCTAACGCCCCTGGGAAAAGCATATCGATTCAATTCCTTATTAAAGAAGAAATGAGAGTCAGAATTTCAATGAAAAATATCAAAAACAACACAATTACTTTTCCTTCTTACAAAATTCCTTGCACTGCTTTTCAAGTCACTTTGTAGTAACAACTTATTTGCAGCAGCCACCATAAGTGAGAAAAATCTTTAAGCTGACACAACAGAAAGAAAACATGATAGTGCACGTGACTAGTTCAGAGACAACTTGGCCTTGCAAGCTGCTCTTTAGTTACAAGATCTGGTTTACAAGTTATGAGAAACTTCGAATTTCTACCTATAACAGTCCCTTTAAAACCTGCTACATTTTTTCAATGTGATGAAGCCAATTAAACTACATCTGTATTAACATTTTTCAGGAACTTTCTAAATGCTACTACTCCATAAATGGCAACAATAATAAATGCAACTTTAATAATTAAAAGCCATAATCATATTAAACTTAGAACAAAACGCATGTTTCAGGAAAAAGAAAATAACAGCCAAGTTTTTGTAAAATCTACTTCTCATTTAAATATGCAATATAACTGTAAATATTTCCAAGTCCAATAAAACCCACTAGCAATAAGCTCTGTAAACAGAGCTACATCTTAGTAGTGATCTTTTAAAAAATAGTTACACACTGGAGTGTAGGATGTGAACAGTAAAAGAAAAATACATTTTTACTTCTTTAAAAAATCCTTTATCTAGGTGCTTATTTGTAAATTAAATATAGAGTTTGATACTTCAATAGTTTTCCTTTATGCAAACTGATCTAATAGCATACTTATATGTGTCACAAAAGAAGCAGGATCTGGTACCTAGTAACAGTGGCCATTTAATACCTTGATCTTTGTGTCTCTAGAATTTTAACAAATCCATTTATTGACCTAAAATAAAATAGAAAAATCAGAAGTTAGATGAAAATGCAACCCCAATATATTGCTTGAACAAATTAACCATGCAAAGCAGCACAAAAAACAGCACAGCAATAACCCCAACTCTATTCCCAACTTCTTGAACAAACCAACAGACATCCCAACAACTTCTTTTTTTGTGATTTTTTCATCGTCTAAGTAAGGGGTGGGGAGCTTTACAAGTTTTGACAACGAAATACTACCAGTGAGAACAGTGTTTTCCTATCCAACACTCCTCATGATACACTTTGCTGGGTCCGAGCATTTTTACTTCCAGAATTCAAACCACTAATAAAGCTGTAAAGTATTAAAAAATGTTAATGTTTCATTTTGGTTATCACGGCATTGATAGAAAAAGATGGACATGTCTTTGATCACTAATTTGATTCAGACCATTGGTTCTTCTGCACCTATGACAATTATATGGGACTTCCTCCATGTATCTTTACATTTGCTAGTGAACTTCTATCTACTAGCAGATTCCTTTTTTCCCCTGATGATAATTCTGAAAAATAGGAACAGCTGCCCAAAAATGTAAGAGTATGGACACTTAACACAAAGCCCTGTCTTTAGTAAATAAAATCACATCTTACCTAGATTGGAAAACTGCTAGAAGTATTGAAATTTCCTTAGAAAGGGGCAGTCTCTTTTCCCTTCTGAGCTAACGATTTGTGTCAGTGTAATTCTGAGATCTAATTTCTGTATTAATAGAACGAAGTAACTATGTTTAAATAAAATTAACGTTTGAGCCAGTACAGTGTTAGTTAGGCCAAAAGTTTCATACCTGACAGATGTTCTGACTTTATTCAATTCTTCCTCAGAAACCAGATCTGTTTTATTGATGATTATAAGATCAGCTAATGCAATCTGCCTATGCATGAAAGGGGCGGGGGGGGGAGAAGAAAAAAGACAACGTGAAAACATGGACAAATACTTTTTCTGTAAAGCAGAAAAAAATGCTATGAGCACTGTTAGTACAGAAAGGCAAGCATTAATCAAACTAGAATATTATGTAGAATGACTGAAGTACTGAAGTACTACTGGCTTCTCCCTGAGGTGCTCTTCTGTGCCACAAGAGAAGTCTACCAACCTACAAAAGGCTTGCTAGTTTTCATTTTGTTTTGAAATGTCACCTAATCCAAAGTGCTTGGTGATTTATGAACTTCACAAGACCCTATTTCTCCTGCATGTAGTCTTTGTAAAGTCATACATTGTCTCTTTGCTTTATGAAGATTTTTATTATTACAATTACCCTTAATCACTGGGGCTCCACATACAGCAAAAAAAAAAATATTCCTCCACCTCCAGTTCTACTTCGAGCATCTGATAGATTCTAGTATGCAAGTCTTTCTATCCCCCAACACAGGTGGTTCCTCTTCGCTTACATACAATCCCATCCCTCTTAAAACACATAGTAGAAGAGTCAGATATTGGCAAAAAGACTAAATGGAGCATGAAATCACTTTTCTATTCTCTACCTCATTACACAAACCTACCGTAGTTTAAAAGCAAAGGAGGAGCAAAAAGCCATATAAAAAACAAAGCAGCCATTTCTAGTGAACTTCTATACAGTGTTGTGAAATACAAAATTAATTTATACATCCATACCGAGAGGCTTCATTGACAAGGCCTTCCGGCTTTTCCTCTGTCAAGTGCTAGACAAAAATTAAAACCATTGGATTAAGCATATTCAAATCACATTTAAATTCATTTGCAATTAAAGGAAGTCCAATACCAGTTGAGGTATGTTTTTCAACAAAGTATTGAGGAAGATGGCATCTAAAATTTTTCCATAAAATGACAGTGAAAAAGTGTATTTATACACTTACCATTACAGTAGCTTGTAATTTCTTTTATGAAAACTCTTTTTTAATGAATTCTATGGTTAGAATGCTCAACAGTTGGAAAACTGTATTATATTTATTTTAATGACTTTTCAGATTTACAATGAAGTAAATAAATCACCATGATATATAGTAATCGTGGAAAAACATATCTGAAAAAATGAAAGTGCAGTAATTTTAGTAATGAGTGTGATGTCAACTGTTAAAGATGACTTAGGCTTGCAGTACAGGATTTCATATATATAACTGCATACTTCTTTCCACTGAAAGATTAGACCAATTGTACTTCTATAGTAAAAATTTTAACTTTCTTTCTGTGTTTGTACCAATAAACCACTACTCCTTGGCAACATCAGTGTTTCCAGTCTATTCAAGATGTAACTGGGCAGAAGAGTCAGTCAGCACTGACAAAAGCACAAGCTTCTGGTCATGCTGCAGGAGTTTAGTAGCATCTGCAGTTTTGTGCTCCACCTGTAGGCCCAAGCTAAAGTCCTCACAGAAGAATTAGTGAAAGGGAAAAAAATGCCTGTATCTCAAGAGCAGCGTGAAGTTTAGCATTATAAAGCCTTACTTAACTGAGAGATAAATAGACTACACTGAAGCAGCAAAGGTTCAGCTACAAGTTATTTTCTGTCCATTCTGCCACGGAGGCAGCAATCTCCAGGAGAGAAGTGTCATAGACACCTGGAGGCAGTAAAACTTTAAACTGATGCTGCAATATTAGTAAGAGCTCATCATTTATGTTTTACTTCTCTGGGAAGATTACAGAGTCCTGCACATTCCTTCATCAGCTTGAAATATACCAGGAATATAATTTTAAATATTGGCTTTAAAGACTTAGGAATACCAAATTAAAGTGGAATTAATTGTCATGGGAAATGTATCCGATATTATTAACTTGGAAAAAAAAAAGATTTTTGCATACTGTCAGTCTGTCACCTTAAAAAAAAAAGGAAAACCCAAACGTATTTCCTAAGCAGAACACAACAACATGACGACTTGGAGGGAACCTCTTCTCTGACCTTTTCTTTGTAATCCTCTGTGAATTGATTCTATTGAATTAAGTGTCATCAGATTTGGTGCCTTGAAAAGAACAACGTCTGTAGTTCAGATGTCAAGTCCTGAAAGTAGAGAACTATCACTTCAAGTTGTTCAACTGTTTGCCCTCGATTAAAAAAATTAGTATTTCAGATTGCTGGGTGACAAAGTCATTAGAGTGACAACACATGATATCCATTACCACTTCAGTTTCAGTGTGGCTGACTGGCCACAAGGTACTATTTGGCAGCTTTTTTTGTGATGGCTTGGTTCTTTGAAGCATGACATCCTTAAATTGCTGCCCATTGTCTCAATGTAATTACCTTTCAAAATTCTTTGAATTACAAGCAGCTGTTGAGGTCAAGCTTTGCAACCAGAGGAATTGCACAAGTTAGCAACATCTTTATACAAAGCAGAATTTGTTTACTTGGCATATAACTGAGAAAGTCTGAAGTTTCTATTATTCCAACTGGATGTCAGATCTGTACAAGCTTACTGATTAAATAACGGAATAGTTTTCGGTGAGCTGTCAAAGATACTAATAGATAGAAAAAGCTGACTGTTTCAAAAGATTTTTCTGTTGTTTCTGACATATTACTTGAAAGTTTAAATATTAAAAATTTTATTTTTCGAACAAAAATGAGATGCTGATGCATGCAACACAATTATATTTGATTTAAGCCAATAAATCAGCATTTCATGAAGAGAAAGATAAACAAAGCAACATTTTTGCAATACAACAACACATCTGAATTACTATGAGGGCACTCGGCTGAAGAGGTGCATGACTTAAGACATACTGTGATTTCTTATGATAGTTGAGCTGAACTAAAAGTCAGCTCCTGCTTAGGAGGGCAAACCAGCTCTCAGGCCTTTCCCCTCGTTCTACTACCAATTCCTCCACAGAAGTCCTTGCCAAACAAAATGCCTTAGCCTGCCAAAGATATTTACATATATTAGATCAGTTCTGTCCTGGTGCAATAAAAATAGAGAAGAGGCCAGGACTGCCCCCTTTCGGTCAGTAACTTATTAGACCAGGTCATCTGAAACAAGAAACCCAAATAGTCCAAACCAAATACAATCTTATAAAGGAAGGATCACTTCCCTATTTTTTAAACCACTGTTGTCCAGTTCTCTCAGCTTTCTGCAGCCATTGTAAAATACAGAGACATTAAAAACACTTGCACAGCATGATGGGATATGTATATCATGGAGGCATCCTTTCTTACGGTCACTGTTATTTTGCATCCTGCAAAATCAACACCTAATCAAAGTAGTCACTTCCTAAGTAATTAAGTTGCAAATAATTATGATTCACTATTACAAAAAATTCAAAATATTTGATTTAATCGCAATTTCTGTTATCCAAACTCACTGTTCCATAGGTCTCTTCTTACATCACACTTTATACAGATTAGTTTAATACTTGCTCTTTTTGTCTGCTTCTATATAACGAAGTAATCTTTTAATGGGAAATGACACCTACATACCTGGCTCTCTCATCGTTCTACACCACAGCTGCCATTACATTACCACCTTTTCCAATTCGAGCCCTAACTCACTTGTTACCACACTGGTATCAGAGTCTGTTCTTACTCCTCTCCTTTCAAGTAACACAGACGGATGACACTCTGTAAGACAAATTTCTCCACTGTTTTTATGGTAATCTAAACACCTATTTGGGATACAACCGAGATTCCCAAGTGACGTGATCGAACTAGAAGGAATCAGGTATCTAGAAACCTGACAACTCTTAGAACTAAGACATGCTGCTGTGTTGATAGGAAATCTCAGTTCCTATGAATACCAGTAATTCCTCATTCCCATTAAAAACACAGTACTAATCTACTACAGCAACTGAAATACATCCTCATCCCTTGTAAGAATTAATACAATTGTAAAAATGTAATTGTCCTGGTTTCAGCTGGAATAGAGCTACTTTTTTCTTCTTAGTAGCTACAATAGTGCCATGTTTTGGATTCAGTATGGGATCTGGTATGAGAAGAATGGTGGTAATTTACTGACATTTTTAGTTGTTGCTAAGAAATCAAGGACTTTTCAACTTGTCGTGTCTTGCCATTGTGCAGGTGCACAAGAAGCTGGGAGGGAGCATGGCCAGGACAACTGATCCAAATTGGCCAATGGAATATTCCATATCATATAACATCATGCTCAGTATATAGATGAGAGTTAGCCAGGAAGCTGGGGTTCTCTCTTCTAGGATCATAGTTTAGGGATTTTGTCCTGCTGGAGCGCAATCTGGGAACAGGCTGGTCCTCAGTCAGTGCAAGGTGAAAAATTGCACTGAGTATTACTCATTTGCATATTCTTCTATAATTATTAATGTCATTAGTGTTGTTATATCTTATTCCAATCATTAAATTGTTTTTATCTCAACCTTACCTTTACCCCTCTAATTTTCTCGCCTTGTTCCCCAGAAGCGGGGAGGGTGAGCAAGTGGCCTTGTGGTGTTTGGCTGCCGGCCGGGTTGAAACCACATCAGTAATTTATCTCCATGAATATTACTGCAATAGCTGTTCCAGGGTTGCAGTTTTAAACCATGAAACAAATCCAGCAACTTACCTGCAGTCCATGCTTCGCATCAACAACAGATACAATACCTAAAAGAGAACAATAAAATGGAACAGAAATGTGCTGAGAGCAGCAAACAATTTAATAACTTGTAAACCTCCTGTACAACTACAAAAGCAAAAATATCATCACATTTACAACTGGTTATATTTTCAATGCTTCCTGTGTATCTGAACATTAAACTTGTTACCTAATTATTTTGTTATCCGTATCTGTGCTAAAAATATGTCTAGCAAACCAGGTGAGAGAAATTCTCACAAGGTGGATGCCCCTCCTTATTCCGCAACAGCAAACTGGCAGAGGTATGCTTTGACAGGTTATCAAAACAAATCAATGGGAATGAGGTATGCAGTTATTCTGATTGTAAGCAACCAGGAATCTGCAATTCTCTGGCAGAAACTTAGAAAGTTGTTTCCTATTCAACTGAATGTTTCCTAGGCTAGATGGGTATTTCACAGACCGAACAAAGTGTTAGTAGGATACTTTTAAAGCCAAAAAACAAGGAGGTTTTAGTCACGTTACAAAAAAAAAAAATTCAACATTCAACCTGTCATCACTATATGTAGTTAAAGAGCATGTAACAGTAAACTCAGATTTTTACTGGAACACAGCAAATACTTCAGCTAACAAAACAGGCAAAGAAGGCAGAAAACAATAGGCAGGAGAGCCCAAATGTTGAAAAAAAATAAATTTAGAAAACTCTGCTTTGGAAAAAATGAAAAATAATGAGAGTTGTAATATTACTCCTTAACAGTGTTATACAACATCCGACTCATCATGTTTCCCCCTCCTTTACACCACAATCAAGATCTCTCCATAACTGACCTCTTAGCAAAGCTTTACACAACTTTTGTTGGATTTAGCAAACTGAAACAGTTCACCAAGTAGATAAAAAAGCATCACAATAAGCAAGTGGATCTCTGGGGTCAAATTTTGGGGTGTGAGATCATGCATTTCAAACATTTTCTGAAACTTTGCATTAAATAATAAGAATACATTACACTAAATGCAGATGTGGAATGCCAATACATTGACAAACAAGCTTGTACTTCTTACCATCAAGATAGATGTCACTTCCCAGCTCAGAATCAACCCAGAACATGGAGGCCACAGCTCCTAAGAAGTGCAGTAGATTTAGTTGCAAAAATGACATTTTCCAGTAAACTATCAATATTCAGACATTTCATAGAAAAACTCTATTTGTAGTGCTGTAGTTGAAGATCTTCTCTTCCAAACACAGAAAGTATCATAAACGTCAAATGCCCAACCACACATTTGACCTAAGAACAGCTACCAAGGCATTATACTGGTGTGCACATCAACAGCTACAACTACAAAAAAGCTTCAAAAATCTCACAACTCCAGGTGCATGCAAGTTGCCTGAATTAACTTTACTCAGTAATATCAACTCTGTCATTATCATACTTCAAGGTTTCCTAATGTCTAAAAAATTCTGTACTCCCCCTCTTCATCTTTCATGTTTCTAGGACATGGCACATGCACAAAAAAAGGAGATAAAAAAGGAGCTAGAACAGTTAAAGAAAAATGCAATTGGGACATATGAAAAAAATCAGCTCCCTCCTAGGGACCTTCTCTTCTTCACTGGCTTCTATAAACTCTCCTATGCAGTTTCTTACATCATGAATCCACACAATGAAGAAAGTCAAGAATAACCAGATATAGAAGAGACTGTTTTTCTTAATTATCTCAGGTTTGCACAGGAAAGCTTATGGCTGTAGTTTACTTTAAGATAGATTCAGTTAAGGAATATCTAATGCAGGGTTAATTTGCAAACAGATATTGTACTGGAAGTGAAGCTTACAAGGGTGAATCATGCCTGGTCAATCTGGGAAGGCCATACCTGGCCTCCAGCGAAAAAAATGAGTGCATTTTTGGACAAGGGGAGAGCACTGCATGCTGTTTACATCACATCTAGTAAATTTTTCAACACTGTCTTCAAAGATGTCCTATAAAGCAAGCTGGGACATTACCATAAGAACAGAAAGACAACTAGGTAAAACTGGTTGGATAGTTAAGCTCTAAATGTTGCAGTCAACAGGTCATACCCTACCTGAAAGCCAGTAGTAAGTAGGGTACTGCAGGGGTCTATCCTGGGACCTGTCCCGTTCAGTATCTCCACCAGGAACCCAACAGGGGATGGAAAACATGCCTATCAAGTTTGCTGAGAACACCAAATTCAGAAAGGAACAGTTGATATATCTACGGGCAGAGCTATCTGGACCTGGCCAAGCAGGAAAAAATGGCCAGTAAGAACCTCATGAAATTCAGCAAGGAAAAATGCTGAGTAATACACTTACAAACAAAGAGCCTCTAAAAATGACACGAGCTAAGGACGGACTGGCTGATGAGCAGGTCTACAGAGAAGGCTGTGAGGGTCCTGGTAGGCAGTAAGACAAGCAAGCGGTGAGTCCCGGAATCAGAGAGGGCCAAAAGCACCCTACGCTCTTGGAACAGAAGCATGGCTGATGGAGGTTACTTTCCTCTATTTAGCACTTTCAAGCCCATGTCTAGTCAGCACTTTGAGCATGGGGATCCACCGTATAGGAAAGACATCAGCATAGGATGACCAAGATAGTTGAGACAAGAGCCCTACAAGGAGAGGAGAGGGAATAGCATTTGCTCAGCCTGAAGAAGGGAAAACTTCTGTGGAACCTCACGGCAGCCTCACTGGAACCTACAGGTGAGTCATGGAGAACACTGAGCCAGACACAAGAGGTTGTGTGACATTTATCATTGGAGGATGGAGACTAGGACAGCAATGACAGTACATGTTTTTTTCAGTTATCAGATCCTTAGTTACTGGTAGCCTGTCTAAGACTATTAAGCACAGCAGAAGGAAAAAAAAACCAAACCAAAAAAACCCAAAAAGAATGAACCAGTAACCAAACTCATTCTAACACCTAGAATTGTTCACCTAAAATGACAAGATGCAGTCCTTCAACATCATGCTGTATCAACACCAAATAGCTGCCAGTTCTTCATAGTGCTTACCCATGTAAGATATAGCAAGGCCCACAACATCTAATGGTTTTCTGGTATCTATTGATTTTTTTTTTCCAAAAAGCTTAATAGTTTTCCAATTTGATTCAAATAGAATTTTTGTGTAACAGAGGCCAAATCAATGTCCTGTCTTTTGAAGACAATTACTTTACCATGACAAATATTTAGTTTTGACCTGGAAAGTGTCAGTCTCCTCAATGGAAAACAATTAAATTTCTCTTAAGAATTTCCTTCACCCTCCATCAACAACACATTTTTAATTGAGATGGTTCAGAGAAAATTGTTTTAGATAGCTATTACTAACATGAGCTCAAGCTTAAACACCTTTTTATGTTAAATATCACTGAAGCGTGAATGTGAGAACTATTATTGTTCTGTATCCATCAGAAAAGTCTGTTTCACAGCCTATTTATGACTATACAAAATATAAGGCCTACCACAACCAATGTAACAATATATCAGATGCCATTAATTTACATTTTAGAAGAAGCAATGTAGAACAACAAAAGACTACTGAAAACTACTAGTTTCAGAGCGTGCTTCTCCCAGCCCAGTGTCTTCTCTTGATAGAAATAAATTTTAACTTCGTTTCTGTTAAGCTTTAGAGTCAATTTAGAGCAAGTTAAAAAAACAAAACACCCAACCAAACAACTCCACCCACAGCCCTGCTTCTGTACCTTACCCAACTGAGTTTTAGTCTACATCGTAATCAGAGCATGTGACTAACAGCTCACCAATTTATATTACGTTTTGCATAGTGAACTGACTGGTGATCAAATAAGCATTTAAAAAAACCAAATAATTATCATGGTTACGAATACCATAATGTTAACTACCTGGATCTGCCAAACCAGTTGTTTCCAACAATATATAGTCAAATTTTCCTCTTCTTTGCATCAGATTCTCAATCGCCTTCACACCATTGTCCCTGTAAGAAGAAATAACTAAACCTGAGAACAGAGAAAACAAAACCATGTATAAACATGTATCTTCTGATGCAGATCAGTGTCAGTACCATCAAAGCAAAGGCCTGAGTCAGGTCTTACAGTCTACAATGAAAATTCAGTCATCAAGCTCCTGCTCTAATATTAGGCAAATAGTAGTTTTCTATTTCATTTTAGTGTGAAAATAGCATTTGCCTACTCCCGACAGGCATAATAAAGGTGATTTAAATGAAGATCTGTTTTCAAACACTGAAAATCCTGTAAAGGATAGCAGGGCTGTGTAAATAAGTAATTATTTGGTTTGGTAGCTGAAGTTACAAAAAGAAGGTGGGAGGGTGTGGAGTGTGGATGGGGGAGGAGGGGAACTGCACCATGTTCTCCTGCCTTTCCACCTCACCTGCAGCAAAATTAAGATGTGTCATTTATTTAAATCTCAGCTGATGAAGTCAGCCTGAAGCAGAAATTTATGGCAGTTTACGTAAGAAATCAATGTATATCAAACATTGCAGCAATGGCAGCATTCCTTATATCCCAGTAAAACAAAATGCAGTAGGGTCTTTGTTTTCCACTTACTATCCCAATTTAAAGCACAGGACCAGTTCTTCCAAATTTTCAGGACAAACAGGCCATCAACTTTATTACAAACTCAGCATAAACAATCCAGCATTCAAACAAATGGTAAAAACATGTCAAAGGAACAAATACACTCCTGCTTTTTAACACGACCCTCAGGTTACAACTTGGAATATTGTGTTTCATTAGGTCACCAAAAAGTTCTGCCTCCATCCTTTCTGAGGTACATAATATTCAAGTATTAACCAACATACAAAAGAACACAGAATATGTATTGCATGTGGAAATTAGGAAACTTGAGTCCTAGTTCCAGCCCCCCTGAATCTTTAGCTCTCTATATAAAAGTGTATGATACTAAGAGAACACGGAGAGCTCCCTACCCTACAATACTCCAATGGCATATAAGTTAGAGTCTTTCAGAAAAATAATCTAAAAAACAAGTCCAAATCCAGTAAGGCAGCAAAAGGAAAGAAATTTCCATCTCTCCAGTTCTCGTTTTATATAACAAAAGAAGTGTCAATCAATACTACCATCAGTTTTAGGAATCAAATCATGATTCGATTCCTAAAAAACTCTCTGTAAGATGTTGCACAATAATCCTTCCTTACTTCACTGAACAGCACAGGCAGCCATTTCTGAGCTCCAGCCATTCTTCATAGAGTTCTCCCCCTTGACTGACTGCCAGGGATTTCTCCAAGGCACTTCCTGGAAATACAAGTAGTACTATAATTTTGATCTACAAATTTGCATGACAATGCCTGCAAAAGAGATATGAAAGATTCAAGTTGGTACACTTTTTTACTTTTGGACTACTTTTTTTCCTTCTGAGATCATTTTTCTAACATTCTTCAGAAATTAATATTTTCCATTTTATAAGAAATTTAAAAGCCAAGGCCAAGTATATCCCAGAGGATGAAAGTACAGTGTAAGTGCCACAAACTTTGCTAAAAGAAAGGAAAATCAGCCTCTACAACCATATCAAATAAAGGCTCTCTCTCTACATTTTATTTTAGGCTCCGTGAACAGAGTAGCATGCCTCTTTGCTGATGAAAGCAAACAAACAAACAAACAAACAAACCCACCACCAACACAGTGCAAACTGTAAGCACCGCTGACGATGGTATGGATATGAAAATAAATATAGCCGTAACAGTTAAAAATCTTGAGAAGGAAAACAAAGAGTTAGAAGAACCACAGACACCAAGCATACATCTCGCCATTTTCTTGGTCTAGGGTAATCTATGATCTGTAATTGGCTGAGGGGAAAGGAAAGAAAATAAAACATTATCTACCAATATGTTATTTTAATTTCCATTTGCTTAAATCTGAGTAGGACAAATGGAGGTATAGCACTTCCAACAGAGTGATATATTCATTTACTTGACTCTGAGGGACCGAATATAAGTATAAAACACCTTAATGCATTACAATACTTTATGAACACCAGTCAAAAGACTTTTTGCCCTTCTGAAGACTGTGAGGTATGTCAACAATTTCAGTAATGGATTTAAAACTACAACGTCCTTGATATCCAGAAATTTTATATATCTGTCATTTTATTGCTAAAAAAATGTTTCTGCAGGTTTACATACCTTCTCCAAACTCATTCAGAATAACTGCTATTCTTTTATTATGCTGCTCAGTCAGTATGTAATTTAGAAGAGTTGTTTTCCCAGCTCCTAGAACACAGACCATATTTCTATTAAAATGTCAAAAAAAGCTTACATTTTCAAATAAAAATCAAATACTGTTGCGTACATGCACACTTCAGACAAATCTGATCTCTTCTGAAATGAGTTTTCATTCTTGTGTCCTACATTCTAACACTGTAAAAATTAATTTGTAGAGATGTTTGACCCATAGAACTATCAGCATATGAAACCTCAGCTTTAAAAGACCCCCAGTTCTCTGTTCACTGTCAGTGCTTGACAAACTTACAAGTATCCTACCAGCTGAGTGGTCTTTTCCCAGGAAACTCATTTTTATGTTGCTCTTAATAAAAGGTGCACTTACTCTTCTTCCTCCCACTGCCTTTTGTGACCAGCTGTTCTGTCATCAGTAATCACTGATGTGCTGCTGACCACCATTAAAGAGGCATTGTTGAGCAAGGTATTCACAACTTCTGTAATACCACATCACTAACAGTTCCAACCCATGCACAAGACCACAACTATGGGAATTTGGTAAAGCAACCCTCCTTCCCCGCCCTGAGAGTTTTTTGAGAGAGTTTAACATAGTAAAAAATTACAACTTTTAGAAAAGTGTTAGTGATCCTAAGTTTACCCTGATCTGTAATGTATACATCTGAAGCTCCCAGTAACTGTGTTGGTTTAAGAGAGGGAAGCCAAACCTCACATTTCTAAGATTGCAATTCAGTCTGCATTTAACCGAAGCAAATACATTACACTGTTCTGACACTAAGTGGCAAAAAGCGATTTGTCAAACATGACCAGAACAAATCGGAGCCTGAACGCAGGCAGGGCGTGTTGAAAGCGGCAACAGGAGTTTATACGTCTCTTCAAAACCGTTCTGCAAACCTAACTGGAACCGCTCTTACTAGCAGCGATGAGGACACTGTGCTGAAAACGCAGTGAAGAGCTGAACGTGCAGGGCTAAGGCTATACCGTGCAGGGCTAAGGCTATACCGTGCAGGGCTAAGGCTATACCGTGAGGGCCTCGCTTATCCCACTCGTAGGCACGGCGGCTGCTGACAGACCTGCCGGGGCACCGCCTGCCCGCCCGGCGGTGCGCCCAGAGCCGCCGCAGCCCAGCCGCTCACTTAGGGGTCTCCCGCTGCCAACACGCGGGAGCACGCAGGCCTGCTGTACAGCTCTTCCCAGCGCCGGGCAGCGCGCCACGCCGCTGGGCAGGGCAGCGGGGCAGGTCGCTCCTCACCCAAGTATCCCGTGATGATCGTCACAGGGATCTTGCTGCTGGGGCTGGATTCGGCCTCCTCCACGCCGCCGGCGTCTATCGGGACCAGGTCGGGGCAGTCTTCGTCCTCCATGAGAGCGCGGACCCCGGCAGCTCGGCGCAGCCCAGCCAGCCCCGGCTAGGGAAGAGGGAGACGCACAGGGCGGGCAATGCGGCGATGCCAGCCGGGGCAAGGCGCCGCTCTCTCCTCAGCTGCATTCCCGCGCTTCCCCTCCAACCACCGCCGCCCCCTTCCGGAGCCCCTGCGGCCTGGGCGCCAGCGGCCACTCACCGGCTCCCGACTGACGTCACCCACCCTACACTACGGGCCACCGGGCGGTGGCGCCTCAGACGCACCGCGAGCTTACGCCGCCGCACCCGCCTTGCCCGCAGCGCCTCCCCCTAGCGCGTGCGCCTTGCCTCTCAGGGCGGCCGCCCGCTCCGATCCGTAGCGCAGGCGCAGCAGGGGGGAAGGCGGGGCAGGGGGCGTGGCCGAGCGCGAGGTAGCAATCTGCTGAGGTGGTGGGGCGGTGGTGTGGCGCGCAGTGGGCCGGTGGTCAGTCGTCTGTTGGTGGCCTGGGCGGCCCGAGGAGCGTCACAGCGGCGGCTTTGGGGGGTATGTCCTCCCGCCCAGCACTGCCTATTAGTCCGGTCTCAGGCAGAGAGACGTCGGTTCTGACCCACGGGGAGCGCTGGAGACGTCCTTGTCTCCTTAGCAAACTTTGCGCTGGGTGGATGTGACTTCTTTTGCTCGTAATCAAACTACAAATTGAATGTTATTTTTCTCTGTTCTACATTAGATACTGTGGGGAGGTATGTAGGTGTATAAAACATAATCTGTGATTAATCTGGACAGTGTTGCGAACTCCCTAGTTTCTTGTGGAGCATAGGTTTAGCAACTGGGTCGTACAACTTCTGTCTCTTCACGTAAAGAGGTGTAAATATAATGCTATCGGGGAAGGCATGGGGAAGAGACTTGCCTGCTGTATACTTATATACACATCCTCCTCAAAACCCAGGTCTCTGCTCTCAAGAAGGTCCAGTAACATCAGTTTGTACTCAGACTAATAAAGGATATTGGGCTTCATCTTGTTTGTGCGTTCGTTGATTTGTAGATCAGTAAATATACTTAGTATTTATCCTTGAATAATCTCACACTTGTGTTGCTTAAAAAATTCCTTTAATACGTATGATATCCAATGACATTTCACTCTTAAATAGTTTACTGCAGTTATTCAGATTATAACATGCGTGTAAAAGTCTGGTCTAAAAAAACTGTCTAAAGACTTAACATAACCAATTAATTCAGCTTGTTGTTTGAGATACATCTGTATTCATTCCAACAGAAATACCTATAGCTGCAAGATTATCCAGATAATAAGTTTGAAAGCAAATTATTAAAATCTTGATTTATGAGAGAAATGTCGGGGGTTTTCCTTTGGTTTTAGTTAAAATAATTCATGTTGTTCTACACTATAAATAATCTGCCAGCTCTGTGGAATGTCAGCAGCAGCACAGGCATGAAACTTTTTGAGTTTAGCAAGGTGACAGGCTTAGGTATCTTTAGTGAATAAGGTTAGTTTGACAAGAATCCGTTGTGGAGTTTCCTGAACTGTGGAAGGCAGTAAATCTCATCCACCCATTGCAGGGTATAAGTATATAGTCTGTACATGGTAAAATGCATCCCTTCATGTTCTTGTTTCAGCCATTTGGATCAGCTCCTTGTATGATGCCTCGTTTTAAAGGAAAAACCCAATCAGTTTTTCAAAGCTGTATTGAACCCTGAACAACGGTATATGTTTTTGCTGTCCTAAGACTGCTCAACTTTACATAATTCTGTTAGTGAGGGATTGATTAAGAAAAATTTTAAGATTTTCACTGCAAGAAAGCTGTGGGGTAAAGGAAGAAAAAAATGAGAAAAGTGTAGGGAACTAGCAGCTTAGCATCACGGAGCATATAAAAGGCTGTCAGTTGTCTTTCAAAAATGAGACTATTTGTAATACTGAAATTTCATTTACATGTCAGCGAGACATCTGGTATTGGTGAAGAAAAAGGAGATGAAACCAGTGTCCTGGTTCTTTAAGCTGTTCTGCTTTTCATCAGTTCACATGACGCTGCACTTTTTTTTTTTTTTAACAAAATTACCTAAAATAAATACCCTGGTTTCTGAGTTTCCTTTTGTTTTCTTCAAAGTTTATTATTCAAACATCAGAATTTTGCTGTAAGTATTAACTGTCTTTGCATTTCTAATGAACCGTGTAATAAAGCCCACTTTGTAAAGACAGATGCAAGACCTGCATATTTTATTGTGCTGCCAGCTAACATGAGCGTACCAAACCTAAATCTGGGCAACACAGTTGGAGTGTTTTATTCTAAGATATTTGTAGACCAGACATGGAACATCAGAAAGCAGTGAAGTGTTGTTGGGTAGCAGGAAGTCATATTTAATTATTACTTTAGCTGGCTGCAATTGAAATAAGCTAGTCCCTTCCCAAATACAGATCTCAGTGCAAAGAAAGCCATTTGCTTCAGACTGATTTGGATGCTGGACAGATGTGCTTGAGGCTCTGAAGAGAATTGGGGAAGAAGACTGTAAGAGCCATGAAAATAGGGAAACGGATGCACTGAAGAGCATTGCAACTTACTGATTCCTGATAGAGTTGCAAGGGGAGCATGATCCAATTGAAACAGCGGAGAAAGAAAATCATTGGCATTTCAGTATTACACAGAATATAACAAAGCATCATGACTGCTGGAGAAGGAGGTTCCTTCTATGGTACTTCCGGTCTGTATAGTACAATGTAGTTCAGTATCACAGGGAAAGGAGTTGCTGAAATTCGTACAATGATACCAGATTTTTTTTTTAATTAGCGTTAACCTGCAAAACTGTGGAAACAGAAATTAAGTTCAGTTTTGTGATCAGCTCAATAGCTGGTGAGCAGGCCCACGTGTATCTCAAAATACAAGCTGGTAAGCAGAGGCTTAACTTCAGTATGATTTGCACGCTCCCCTGGGTACATTTAATTCTGTCTTGCCTGTTCTATGTGTTTTATCTATTTCTATATTAAACTATCTCTGTTTTCTTCTCCGTGCTTGGTTTGACAGCTTCTCCTGGCAACTGGACTTTATGTTTCTTTGAATGATGCATCACATTGTGTAAGAGAGGGAAGTTCTTACTTTAGTCAGCGCACCTGCTTTTTAACACTGTTGCTTTTTACGACATATGCGCTCAATATGCTGTTATACTGTGAAACTGAGAACATTAGAATAAAGGCATGGCTTATAGTCAGGATTTAAATATCATCATACAGCATCTAACAAGTTGCCTTATTGTATGTGAGAAGATGGTGACAGTAAGGGAAAATTTTATCTGTGCTGTCACTGCTTAAGTTCTCTTTACTGTGAAGGTGAGCAAAGAAACATTTATCTTCCAGAAACTCTCTGCTGAGGATCTGGCCAGTACAATTTTTATTTCTCCAGAAGAATTTGCACAGACAAATGGAAAAAGAAGATAGGTTTTTAGATAGCATTTTTTTCCTTTTGAGTCAAGTGTTTTATGACAAAACAAGGCTGCAAAGTGATCTAAGTTCCCTTTCTCCTGTTACCAACACAGAAATGAAACTTCAACGTATAAATGACTTTTTTTTTTAAGAAAGGTAAAGTATTTCATTTCCATTCTGTTTTATACATCAGTGGGGTAATGGAAAATTACACTTTTTTTTCTGAGGTTTACCCTACTAAATTTCATAGAACATTTTTTGTTTAAAACAATCTTGAATAAATCACTTAGATTTTGTTGGATACAGTCAAGATCTGTGCCAGAGCACTGAACTTGAGGGCGTGTCAGCTTACTTTAAGAAAAGAGTGTCTTGTTGCACAGGCTATGTTACACTTTTCTACCCAGTGATGTTGCAGGAAGGTGTGGAATATGAGCAAACATCAACAGGTATTGTGTGTCGCTGGCAGGTACTGAGATCATCACAGTCTTCCATTGGTGTGAACCTCCAGATACTCTTACAATGTCATCAGATGACAGTTAACTCATTACTGAAGTTATATACCACTGGTGTATTTTGCCAAGGATGCAAACTTAGCATTAAAAGATACTGAGAAAAATCGCATGGGCTTAAGTCAGTTGATGGTTGAGCATCAAAGGTACATCCTCTACAAATATGCAGGTGACACTTAAAGATTTGGGCTTTGTGATCCATGACTATCTTGGGATACAAAGTTGTATTTGATGATGGGCTTGATGCTGTAATACTCTGTCATGCAGTATCATTCTTTGTAGGGATACCACCCTGGTATTGGTGAAGAAGCACTGCTAATTTATGAAGAAAAATTATGTCTGGAAATGTGTGTCTTAACAGAATAAAAATCCCCTGGGGGGTGGCATATAGATGTGCCAATTATTGTTTCTTCCAGCATTTCGCTAACCCAAAACCACTAAGTCCTTCAAAACAACATGCAGCAGTAGCTGTTCTGCCCAGATGCTTGTACCCAGCCTGTGCTTGCTGTCATTACCACCACTCAGCTGCTCTTCATGGCTGGGCCTGCAGCTCCTCAGCCTGCCCAGGTACAGCAACCAAGCAGCCATGGACCAACCACCTCCAGGTCAGTTTGCAGGAGGAAGACCAAAGCGTGGTGAGGACATCTGAAGCCCAAGAGGCGTTAGAGGGAAGCATGGCTTTGTGACTGATTCTAGAGCTGAAGTGATGCAGTGATGAAACTAGCACCACCATTTGGGATGAATGTTTGTGCAACCAGAGAATGGGGATGAGGAAATAATGAAGGTAAGTATGTTTTCTACTGTATCATATACAAGACCCACCACCAGCTGCTGCCATGGAAAACCATGGCGTGCTCTGAGTGGCACTGTTTTCTTCACTTTTGATTGTGTGCTGCCTTCACTGGCACCTGGTTTGATATAATTTTTTTTTTAATCTCCTGACTAGAAAGATCTTGTTCTACTTGTTCTAAAGGCTTCATTAGACTTCATGACCTTGCATATAGTAAGTTTGTTGCAGGAATTCAAACAATGGTGCTTAGCCATAAGCTGCAGCAGTATTATTGAAAATACTTCATTGGATAAGATAGCTTAAAAAAAATGAGCTTATCAACATCTCACCTGGTAGTACTTCAGAGTTAAAACCATGTAAATTTTATTGCTAAAAATCCTTTTTTTTTCTTTTTTTTTTTCATCTCCCCCTCCCACGCCCCAAAGGCAATGGAATTGCTGACATAATAGATGAAAAGAAATATTTGATGAATTTTGCTACTCATATGCTGAAGTACGCTGCTGATAATTCAGTTCATCCAAAAAAGATGAAAACTTAAAATGGTCTAAGTGTTAGGTCTGTACCTGCTGAATATACTAGCAGGTTCAAAAACTTTACTTTTGTGTGCCTCCTCAGGCATTTTTTCTGGCATGTGACAAAATATTTTTGAGTAATCCTTTGTCCGTGCTTACCAAGAATTTATGAAACTGCAGAATACATAGTTCATAAATGGGAATATTTGTGCAGGATGAGATGTTATCTGTACTGATACTAGCTCAATTTCTGTGGCCAGATTTGGCAATCAAGGAAGATTGTGCTTCATGCCACATGAGCTGTTAGGATCAAGCCTGGACTCCTTTTTACAGCTCCAGTAAAAAATGAGGTAGTGGTTTCTTCTTGCGTAATTAGCAGTTCTGGAGACACTGCTAGAAGAAGAAATATCTTCCTTTCTTAAAACAAACAAAAACCCAACACCTTAAACCCAATTAACCACAGACTTCGGCAAAGGAAGAACAGCATCCAATTCCTTTCACCAGACCTGCCATGAAAAGAAAGGCAGGTGTGAAACCTATCTAATACCAAAACTGTTGTCTTACTGTCTCTACAACCACGCAATGTACATAATGGTTAATGGAGCTACCTGCTTTTTTTGCATTGCTTACATTCTCTTCCTTAGCTTGTAAGTTGCTAGAAACTGAGGCATAGCACTTCATGAAAGCTTTTGAAATTAAACAATGGAAAGGATGGCTACGGTTTTCAACTGCAGTATTTTGAGAAACAGAAAAGACCTGACTTCCTGCTGTGGAAGAACAGCTCTTCTACTGACAGGTTATCTAGAATGCACAGTTAAGCTACCAGAAAGGAATTTCACGTGTTAGCAAGGACATGCTGTGCTAGTGGAGAACTGCATAATGTTTTTTCATGCAGCTTCCCTTCTTTTATACAGGAGAGAGAATCAGGTGGAACACAGAGAGCCCACCACAATGTGTGCGAAAAGTACAGAAGAAATGTTTCTTGCTTGTCCTGCAGTGGTCTAGACAGCAAAGAAAATCAACAAACTGGTGTTTATTTCATGGCTGTTTCATAGCTTCTTAAGAAGAGTATCATTTATATTGATCTTTAACTAAAATTCTGAAAAGCAAATAGGAGAGAAGCTCCTCTGTGCACCAATTTCCTGTAGGAGCAAAGAGAATAAATGTACTAGAAAGGCCAAGATGTTAATATTTCTTCTGGATTTTTAGTGCATAGCTTTCAACAGTGCTGAGGCCCTTGACTCTGCTTAGAGTGGGTAAGAAATGCATACCATTGCTCCAGGAAAAAAAACAAACACCGGGTGTCTCAAATTAGGCTCTTAAACTTTTATGTGTCCATTTAAATTATATGGGTCTAATAAAATTTTTTAAAGGTTACATTTTTCTTGTTTGTTTCCAGTGCTGACACAACATGATCACAGCCACCTGTCAGAAGGCAGGTTGCATGCTTGGAGTTTCTTGTAGAGTAGTCAGACATCTATTAAAACTGCACCCAGTTCTTGCACTACACAGAGTTGCGAGGGCAGTGGCCATCTTTAAACAGACACATGCAAGTGCAAACAAGAAAGGTGGTATGAAACAGTGTCTTGCCACGGCTAGTATCTCTGACACTCAAGAGTCTTCTTGTCACCAACACAGATGCCAGTTCATAGCTATGTATCAGTGATTTGTAACGAAATTATTTTAAGTTCAAATGACACATAGGTAAATGGCCTTAGCTTTATCTTGGTGATGTAAAGAAAGGATGAGTGTGGTGAGTAAGTTCTGTGCAGTAGTGTCTAATTTATTCTTCCCAAAGCAAACGTTTCTTGGTTGACAGCATTCCATTAATAGTAGATTTTAGTACTGTCTTTCTGAATTTTTCAGACTCAGATCTGAGATTTATTCTGATGTAGATCCCTGTGGGTTTTCCCCCCAAAATACATCCGTATTTGTTTCCATTTTCAACTTTTTAATTTACTTCTGTTTTTTTTAACTCTTTCACCTCTTCAGCCATTTTGCACTGACCTAAGTGGTGACAGCCCTCACTCTTCAAAGACCATAGGTGTTAGCATTCATATTTGAAAGCCCCAAATACTTAACACTGCCCTAAAGAATGGCAAATCCTGCAGAGTGAAAGGTAATTGTTAGTAGCGCAATTTAAGGCCTTCATTGTTTGGCACTCTTCCACTCCTTGCCTCAAAACATGCTGTTTTCCTCTAGATATTCTCCAGCTCACTGGGAACAGAGAGCTGGAGAGCTGACCTATGACTGCCTTTCAACGGGTGAATCCTAATGTTGTTGTCACCAACGCATGAATTTAATAAAAACAGGACAACCTCAAACTGAACTGCCTCTGCCACCCCAGAATTCATCTGTAGAAACCATGTTTGGCTTCTGTTTCCCTTTTCAAATGAAATCCGAGTTCTGCTTCTCTGCAGAAGCAGTGAAATCTGCACCAAGGCTGAGAGAAAAATACCAGTCAGGAAACACGACTTTGTAACGCAACCACAAGACACTTAATGAAAATGGCCTTCTGAAAAAGTGGAGCTGCAAGTGCAGGAGAAGTGGGGCCTGCGTTGTGCCGGGCTAAGCTGGTATCTGTGTGAATTTTCCTTACACACTCACGTAATTTAGGGGTAGGAGAAGCACAGATCCTGGGTGTGTGTGTGTATTGGCAAAATACCACCCCAGGTACAGAGCTAGCATCTATTTATGTCTTACACCTTGCTGTCTCTACCTGCCCGCACAGCTGCCCCCATGTGCCAGCAGGGCCGAAGGACGGACCCCCGGCTGTTCCCTACAGGGCGGTGGGCGCCGCTCTGCCCTGCCTTGAGCAGTTCTGCCCAGGCCTGCCCTGCCCTGCCCTGCCCGGCAGCCGCGCCAGCTCCGCCGGAGGAGGACGGGCTGGATCGGCGGAGCCCGGGGGCGGTGCGGGGCTGGTCTGGCTCCCAGCCGTGCCCAGCGGTACTTGCTGCTTCCTCGAAGGCCCTCGCAGAGCAGCGCTCGACCCGCGGTCGGGAGTGGTGGGGTATCGTGACACCCGCACCGCGGTTTTGAAATGAAAAAGGGCTGAGGGGATGCGCAGGGATTTGCGCAGCTCTGCGCGTTCACAGGTACAAAGCACCTCCCCTCCTCCTGCTCTCGCCTTCCCTGCTGCGCCGCTCCAAAATACTCACAGGCTGTTCAGGGGTCGCCTATGTTAAACAGGGAGGGGCAATTCCTGCCCGCTCCCAATGCCCGGGTGCGCCACCGCCGCGGCGGGCAGCTCGTGGGAGCCGTCAGGAGAGGCGCGGCGCGCCCGGGGTGCCGGGACTGGGCGCTGCCAGCCGACGGGGCAGGCGCCGGCGGCGTGAGAAGCCAGCCGTGCACAGGGGCAGTTCCCTCCCACTCCGGCCGATTTCGGTGAGGGAGGTAAAATACGGAAGTTGCCAGACAGAACTGTCAGAAGTCCGTGGCGGTTTTAGCCCTGAGCATGACATTTAATAAATAAAGTAAAGCGGCCCTTCGTGCGTACAGCCGCCGTCGGTTCTTCCGGGCAGCCGGCACCCGGGGCCGCTCTCCCGCATGGCGACTTTACCCGCCGCAGACAGGAGGGCGTTCGCCCTGAAAATCAACAGGTAAGGGGCAATCCTCGTACCTCGCAACTATTCCTTGCCAGTCTCAGCCTGAGACCCGGCCAAGGCAAGCGATGGGGCTGCGGGAGCGGGTGCGGGACGGCTCCTCCCCGGGAGTCCCCTGGGGTGTGGACCTATATGCCAGCGCCAGGCAGTCAGACTGGCCCTGCTGCCGCCCGCTGCCGGCCGAGCATCCTTCGCTGCCCGGCTGCGCCTGCAGCCGGCGAGCGGCCAGCCTTGGCGCGTCCCCGGTCCCCTCCTGGCCCCGGGGAGCTGCAGGTCTGCAGTAAAGTCTGCTGTGACGAAGTGTACACAGACGCCATCGGCTCTGAATTCATGTCCTCCGGCAGGGAGGAGACGTCCAATCTCCCTCCAGGAGTTTGTTCGCCATCTGCTCTGTCCGAGCAAGCCCCGAGCCTGCTGAGAGGGCTGCTCGCTGGCGGCGGGGCGGAGGGTTGGGGTTCCTCCTCCGTACGAAGCGGCAAAGTGACCTGGTGCCTAAATTAGCGCTCCTGGGAGATGAGTGCTTTATGTAGGGCATCAGTACTGACATACCCCGCTGGGATATTTTTCTCTTTTCGTCCTTTCATCTATAATAAGCAAAAAACCTCCTGATGATCGAAAATAAATGTACCTCCTCTGTTCCCCTCCCTAAACTAAACAAACTAGAGTTCAACTGTTGGAACACCGTACTCTGGTGACTGAGCCTGCTGTCTGCTAGACTTCGGTGTCTTTTCCCAGAAAAGTGCTGACTCTCAGCTGGTCTGTGCTCTGTGGCGGCAGTAAGAATCCAAGACAATTATTTTCATATTGTTAGGTTAAAGGAAAACACGGTCCTCCTTTTCAAGAGTCTTGTCATCTGAGACAAAAAATGTGTTTCCAGGGTGTTGATGTATGTACTTGGTAACTGAGTTTGCTGACACATAAAAGAACAAATAGCATAATGGTAATATAAACTGAGGATAAGTCTCTGTGCCAGAGAGAAAAATATGCAGAGAAACTCCACCTCCTCAGCAATTTGTTGGAAGACGTAGGGTTTGCAGCAGGAGGATAAAATTAGCTCCACTGTGATGTGCCTTTCCCATGGCAGAATACGCATCAGTGTACCTTTCTGTATCCTTTGGGAATTCATTTTAAATTTATGGTGGAATATTCACAAGAGTGAGACATCGTACTGAGAAACCATCAGATGAGCAGTTCACTACAGGATCCTGCCACAATTCCTGATCATTTGGAGACTTACTTGAATAAAGAGTGTAACTGGCTGATATTTAGAGGGTTTAGGTTATTTTCTTTCTTTCTATTTTTAGGGTTAGCCTTCTGGCGGCTTTTCTGAGCTGTGGTGATGGTCACTGTTCATCTCTATGACTAAAGCTGTACAAAGTAGTGGAATCTTAACAATTAATCTGGTTTCATTTCACAAAGGCTCACAAAAGTTTTGCTAGTAAGAACAGATGTGAAGTGAAACCATTATAATTTTAAAATTTCTTTTTCTTTTGGTTCAGTAGTGAAATGTTCAATACTTTTGGTAGCAAATTAAATGTTCAAATACATTATTCATCATGTTCTGAATATGATTCCAGTTAAACAATCTGCATGTTTATTTTGCCAGTAAGAATATTCTCTCTTAGACAATATAGTAGAAAATAAATGTATTTGCTAGCAGAACATCATGTTTCCCTTTCCTTGAAAAAGGAGCAGGTCGTTTTTACAGGACTCAATTGTAGTTTGTTCTCCTGACAGTAGAGTGCTATATCTCCCCAAGAAGTGGTTTTAATGTGGTAGTTTAGGGTTTTTTAAAGAAATTTTCAAAATAAGAAGAATAATATGTCAGTGTGTTAGCTTGCTTGCTTGTACAAAAAAGATTAGTCTTTAATGGCTATAAAATTTTGTTCCTCCTTCCTCAGAGTTCCTGCATTTACTTCTAAATGCAACTCTCAGTGAAAGTTGGATGTTCAAGTCAAGATATCATTTACAGGAGTTACTATATTGTCTGTGTAATTACTCTCCATTCACTACAGATTTGCATGAAAGCTCTTCTCTTTCTCACTCTTTCTCTTGACAGGAACTCGACTAAGCTACTGTTTTTATGAGGACCAGCAGAATTTTAGTCTCTGTACTGGTTCCTCAGCACAAGGACATCAGCCACCTACCCACTAGTTACATAAGGTGTACCCTGGTGTGTTTGGTGTAGCATGATAGATATCTGACAACCTCATGAACTATGCTATAGACTATTCGGAAAAAAAAATAGCAGTTATGTGATCCAAATTGTTGTGTTAGTGGTCTCGTCATGATTTAAAGATAGTGTGAGTTATCAATCATGAACACCAGAGCTGCAGATGCTTCAGGAACAGCTGTTACATGATGGGCATCACATTTCTTTAAAACAAGGTCAAACTTTAAAATCAGGCCTTCAAATGCCTCCCAGCTTCTAAGTTGTGTATGCAACCTGCCCACATAACCATGCGCTTCCTGTGACTTTATTCTTCCTTCCGCCCATCTGAGGTCTGTTGCTCCAACCTATTGCTTTCTGCCTTTTTTAATCCTGCAAAGACTTGCACGTATGTTTTTAATGCATGTATGTGAATCGTTCCTTCTGTTTTAATGGGTTAACTTTTATGTATGATCATGTTCATCTCATATGTAGAACTGAAGGAGCAAGCCTTTAGTGTTTCCCTTTAGTGTTAGGCAGCATTCATCTGAGTATTCACCAGAGCTAAGTTTCTGAAAACTGAGCAGGACCTCAGAAAACAAATAACAAATAACATTTTTTTAATTATGTGAGAAATTGATTTCCTGTCCAACTCTATACATGCTTTGGAATGAAGCCTGAAGTATCACTTAAAAGCAAGTTGTAACTGTCTTTCTAAATGACCTCCTGCATCAGGCAAGGGAAGAGGACAAAACCCTCAGTAATGTGCCACACTAAGAGACCTTTGTGGTGCTCTCCAAGAAGTTCAGTGTCTGTGGTGGTTGGAAGCCAGCATGGGATGTGAAAAAGCAGATCACCTGTGTTGAGTCAAGTCCTAGATAGTAATTAGAAGGTATCTGCATTCTGTGTTGTAAATATGTCTAGTTTCCAATCACAGACAGTATTTATGCCTAGAAATTGAGAAAGTTGAAAAAACATTTTGTAAACTGCTGAGGAAAAATGACTTATTGCTAAAAATGTGGGCTCCAACATGTATCAGCTGAGCTGTGTACGTCTGAGAGACCATAAAAGATAAATTTTCATCAGTTTGCCTCAGCAAACTTATCCTTGAGGAGCACCACTCCTTACTGGTTTCCATTCAGACATTGAGCCATTCACTGTAACTCTTTAGATATGGCCATCCAGCTAGTTCCTTATCCAACTAACATAAAATCCATGACTTTCCAATTTAGAGGTAAGAAAGTTGTGGAGGACCATACAGAAGTCCAGGTAGATGACATCAGTTCCTCTTCTCTTGTCCACTGATGCAGTCACTCCATGGTAGGTGACCACTAGATTAATCATGCTGGCTATCTTTAGTTACCTCCTTGTATGCCATATGCTTCGATATAACTTCTTAGAGAATCTGTTTCATTATCTTACTGGGCACTGAGCTAAGCTGACTAGTCTTGTTCCTGTAGACTGGTTCTGTTTGAGAACCTTTTAATTTGGTTAAAGGAAGTACTGGGGTGGTTGTCTTTCAGGAATATCGTTATTCTTTTTTCACCTTTCATTAACTTTTATATTTAATTTTTTCCAGTTTTTCAGCTGAGTTCAACGTGGAGGTTTTTTCCCCGTTGCTAGAGAATGTATCTCCCATTTGCAGTTTACAGGGATAGGTTATAAACTGACCAAAGTATGTGCTCATTTCTTTCACAGAATCACAAAATGGTTGAGGTTTGAGGGGCTCTTTGTAGGTCATCTTGTCCAAACCCTTTGCTCAATCAGCTCCACCTAGAGCTGGCTGCCCAGGACCATGTCCAGACAGCTTTCGAGGACCTCCAAAGAGGAAGCCTCCACGACCTTTCTGGGCAACCTGTGCCAGGGTTCAGTCACCCTCACAGTAAAAAAATGCTTCAGATGGAACCTCCTGTGTTTCAGTTTATGCCCATTGCCTCTGGTCCTGTCACTGTGTACTGCTGAAAAGAGCCTAGCTCCATCTTCTTTGTGCTCTCACTTCAGATATTTGTATACAGTGGTAGCATCCTCCCTGAGCCTTCCCTTCTTCAGGCTGAACAGTCCCAGGTCTCTCAGCCTTTCTTAATAGGAGAAGTTATCCAATCCCTTCATCACCTTTGTGTACCTTGACTGGTCTCTCTTCAATATGTCCATGTTTCTCTTGTACTGGGAAGCCTAGAACTGGACACAGAACCCAGGCATGTCTCACCAGCACTGAACAGAGGGCAAGGATCATCTCCTTCAACCTGCTGGCAAAACTCTGCCTAGTGCATCCCTCGTTGCCTTTGCTGCCGGGGCACATCGCTGTCTCATGTTCAACTTAGTTGAAGTCATGGTCTCCAACATGGTCATGGTCCTCTAGGGCCTCCAGGTCCTTTTCTGAAAAGCTCCGTTCCATCTGGGTGGCACCCAGCATATATTGGTGCATGGGAATGTTCAAGGTGGAGGGCTTTGTGCTTCTTCTTGAGCTTCATGAGGTTCTTGTCATTCTCCAGACTGCTCTCATCCCCAGACCACTGAGGTCCCTCTGAAGGGCAGCATGACCCCCTGGTACATCAGCCACTCTTCCCCGTTCTGTGTCATCAGCAAACTTCCTGAGGGTACACTCTGCCCCATCATCCAGATCATTAATGAAGATGTTAAAAAGGATTGGACCAGTACTGAGTCCTGAAGTATACTGCTAGTTACTGGCCTCCAACCAGACTTCACTGATCACCACCCTCTGGGCCTGGCTGTTCAGCCAGTTTTCAGTAGAACTCGTACATCCGGCTCACACTTCACCAGCTTTAGGCATGTTTTCTTTAAATATATGAGGAACCCATTCTCCCAAGTGTTATTTTTTTCCAGAAAAAGTCACTCCTCTCTTCCTAACTTACTACAAACTCATTTCTCCTGGCTTTTTATGCCATCACTGTCTTGGTGTCTTCTGGATTTTTATTCAGCATAAGGAATAGATTGTACATGGTTTAAAGCAGGTGCAGAGGAGGGAGAGGAGAGCTTTGCCCCTTCATACACTACTTGTACAGGCCAAACCCCACTGCAGCCTCTGTTCATAGATGCTTTACCTCCCAACCCACCACCTTTTGGATTCAAGGCAATCTGAGTGGGCAGTAAAGAGGAGTTGAGACCATTGTTCCATCCCTGTTGTATCAGTTATGGGTGCTCACTGCATGTGAGTGACTAAACAGCCATTAAATACCTCAGATGGCTGTTTTCTTGGTATATTAACCTGTCTCTCTTCCTTTGGGACACTTTTACAGGGACTCCTCCACTCCAAGGGAGAGATGTAGCCTGCAGGAATAACAACCTTCTAAATCTACCACAAAGCCAAGGATATTAAAGCAGGCTGGGGATGGGTCCTATCTATTGTAAATAGCTCTAATAGTAATAGAGGGAACTTCCTAATGCCTGTGAGGTTATCTTTTCATCAGCCCTAAAGAGAATTCATTTGCTTTACTAGGGTGTTTCCAGTAAGTAGTCAAATTAGACTAAATCTATGTCAGTGCAGCTCTTCTAAACATGTTTTACAACCATCCTTGAGCAAATTACAAATTTAAGCAGTATACAGTTTGGCTGGTCACTAATTCAAACCTATATCAGCTGATTTACATCTCACATTCTGGCATTAGTAATTGTTTCATTTAAGTACAACTGTGTAAAAACTTGTCTGCATCCACACTGTTGAATTATACCTGGGAGTGAGCTGTGCTGTTGACCATATGAGGTAGAATGTAGCTGGAGGCCATGGAACAGCTGAATGAAGGGAGGAACACCACTGTAGTATTTATTATGTATTAGATTGTGAGTGTCATGTTTTGTACAAGCACAAAATTAATAAAAAGTAAAGCTAACATGCACAATGCCATGTTGGTCTCTGCAAAACTTGTGTGTGTCCTTAAGATGCTTCTAATTCTGAGAGAGAGCTGTGTAAACATTGCTTCTGCCTATAGCAGAGATGGGTTAAATCTGTTACAGGAGTAAGTTGAGGAAGAAAGCAATATTGTATGTTAAGATTATGTCATAGGGTATTAATTCATAATGCTGATATAGATGCCTGTACGTATCTGCTCATTTTTCAAATATAAGATTATTCAGGACACTCTTACTAGATTTGACATCCTGCTGTCCACCACAAAGACTAAATGCACAGAACTTTCCTCTGAGACACTGTGCAAAAGATTGCACCACTTCCTGCCTAAAATACATCTAACTTTTAGGAAGTAGAAAAGAAAGAGTTAGACAATGCCCTCTTAACTACTTTTCAAAGGATACTAATGCCTTTGGTTATTCACAGTGGTTTACTTCTGGTTTGTTTTGTTTATCCCAAATTTTAAGATTACCTTTTCTGGAGTGGTCTGCCTGCTATACAATCAAGTCGTAGCCACCTTAGTAGGGGGTTGATGACAAACACAGGCCAATCCAACCAATCTTTATGAAAAATCTTTCCAATCTTTATGAAAAATTACAGGTGCAGGAAAGATAGGCTTCATAATACCAGTGTACTCTATCAGCAAGTAGGCAGCTGTAGGAACAAAGCCTTTGGAGAAGAGTCGGTCATGCAAGCAGAATACTGTTGAGACAGATGTTATTGACGGCTGTTGTTAGCAGGAAGCTAATCTTTTCATCTGTCTACATACCCAAATTATGCTTAAAATATGACCATGTATTTTCTATTACAGTTGTTGAAGCCTGCTATTATACTGTACTTACATATCTGTGCAATCACTGGAAACAGACATAATAATCCCTGCTACATGATTGGAGTACTGAGTTTCTTGCCTTGGAAGATGGTGAGCAGGAAATGGACTTTAGCCTCTGAGCAGAAAAGCTGCATTTTAAAATAATTTTTTAAGATCTTATGTCCCTGTTGGACTTCAGACATCTATGTGCATTGTGAAGTCTAGGCTGCAATTTATGATGAGGTTCTTTTTTTATAGTAGAGGAAATCCTAAACTTACCCAAGAAAAATGTAGTTGCAAATGAGAAACATCTTTATGTCCGCCAGTTCCTGGGTATGAACATTCCTTATTTATCTTTCCAAACAGTTTTTATTTTCAAACACGAAGTGAAAACAGCAAGAAAGAAATGTTTAATGTTGTATTTTATACCATCATCTACCACATTTAGGTTTTATGGTCATTAAAAATTACAGTTCATGAGCACAGCTCAACATAGTTGTCCTTTTTTCTATTCTGACTTGATTTTAATTTTTTTAGCTTGATTTGAAAAACACACACCAGACTGTACTGTTGTCCGTAGCAGTAGGAAGAAGCATAGCTTATGAAGAGTGCTTACCTGATAACCTACTCACACTAAATGCTTGCCATCATGAGTGCAGTTAAAGAAAAATAGGTCCAGCTTTTGGTCCAAGTTCATGTAAAAAGTCCACAATATTTTTCCTCAAGACCTTTGTAAAATAATACTTGCACATGATGAAGCACACAGTTTCCTGAATAATGACCTAGAGACTTTTTATAAAGGAGTCAGCACACCTGGGCTTGGTATTAGTATTTTGCCCTAAAGTTAAGCAAGGTAAGAGGATATTTTACTTTAGGTATCACATGAGCTGAGCTTTACAATCATTATAATAACAAAAGCTCATGTTTAGAACATTGTTACTGTAAAATTTAACCTTTCCCTAAGCTTGAAATTTTCCAGATGAATCACAAAGTGAAATTCCAGTTTGTAACTTATGATATAAAAAGTATTTCTTTGTCCAAATGTGTTTGTGAGAGTGTGTAAAATAATTCCCGTGGAATGTGTACCTCTAGTTACAGCTAGCAGGTACAAAAAATATATTCTTTTTAACGACATAATTGTTAACATATGCCAAATTCTGTGGGCATTTTTTTTTTTTCAAAGTGAGAGTGGAAGATCCAGCTTTCAAGTGTATCTTAGATACTGCTCTGGTTCCCACTGAAGTTGAATCAAAATTCCCCATTCTAAAAATGGCAGCACCTCTTCATGTGCTTGAAATGGAGCCAATTTTCTTCAGCTATACTGTCCTCATAAAAAATCCAAGTAAAAAATTTTTCTAGTTAAATGTATAACGCTGAAGAAAAGATGTTATTCTAAGAAATAACTGGAAAAAACCCTACTCATGGTTTTCCCGTCACAGAAAGGTCACACTGCAAATCTGGGTTCTTAGGAAATGAACGGCCAAAATATTAACACAAGTTATTTTTCCAGTTCTGTACCATTTGCATTATCTCCTCCTTTGGCTTTTGAATTAGTCACAGTATTAAAGACCCATCTTTGATTATATTGTGAATTTCTTTGAAGTTGCTGGTCAGGAAAGAGAGAAAATACACGTTTTTCCATGTTGATAAAAATGCTGACAATGACCTTGATTAAAAAAAAAAACCCAAACCAACAAACAGGAGCAAAACTGCTTTTTGCTGTAGGAGCAAAAAGAAAAAAATACCCTAGAGTAACATGTACATGGTCTTTATCATTATTATTAATGTCTGGCTATTTTTTTTTTACTTATTAGTAATTATTGTTTACTAGGAAGAAAGTGAAGATAAAGCACATGAAGTATTAAACTTGATACAAGTTTTACAATATTATCAGAATTACGGTAGTATTTCCTTAGTGAAGTCCTTGTGAAGCTTAGATAATATGTGTGAACTGGAAGTTAAATACTTGCATTTATTTCATAATCACCGTGTTGTGAATTGATAAATTAGTGCAGGCAAAACAAGAATCTAAAAGCACAAACTAATATTGCTCTATTATGTTTCTAGTCACAGTATAAAAGGAAGATGGTATGTATGATCACTTATGTTTTTGAAATTGCCCTTATTATTGCTGTTGTGGGGGATCTAAGATTTTAGAAGACATTTGAACAGTTTAGCAAGGAAGGAGGAAAAAAAAAAAAAAAAAAAAAGGCCCTAACTACAAAGTTTTGTTCTGGAATACAGACCTGTAGAGTCCTCTGGAGACTTTGGGGCACATTTGTTAAAAAACTTTTCTTCAGCCATAGCAGTTTAAATTAACATACAGTGAGGCACCAGTGGTGTGTTCTTTAGTATTTAAAACAGAGAGTGCTCTGAGCCAACCACAGAAAATTATCCTTAGATAAATTGTGGTTAATCCTTTCAGTATGAAAGTTTTGTGTATGTATTGCTGTATGCTGAGAAATTTTAAGCTAATGGGAACAACAAAGTAGTTCTGTTGTTTTCACGCAGATTGATTTTCTGTTAGCCTCATTAATTAGCGTCATCTGAAATATTCATTGCAAGAGCCACCCAGTCAACAATGCATGCACAATGTGTTCTATCAAATGTTATGTCATAGGTTTTCCATATTATCCATAGAGCACAGTGATTAGAAAACACATAAAAGCATTGTTCATCAGTATCAAATCCGAAGTCTTAAGTTTCTTCGCATGCTATGAAAGTATGATTGTCCTTTTCCTCTACTGCCAGGATTAGAAAATTCATTTTTATGTGTGCTTCCTGAGGGAGAAACAGTAAAACTGAGAGGCAGTGAAAAATTTTCACTGAATGAATGGCATACATGACCTGGGACAAAAATAAAAATTGACCTCTTGCCCATTTTACTTTCTAACAAGCTGCCAGCATAATGAAGTCAAGGATTTCCTCTCCTAGACTTCTTTCTTTGTCCTGCACCATCTCCTTTGAGAAGATTGTGCTTAAATTTCAACTGTCTCAACTAGGATCTTTATTGCCTTAACTGATTTAAAGTCTTAGTGTCATAGACCCCAAAGCAGGGGTTTGCCAGGGCGTGTATATCCTAGCTGAGCCATCCAAGCAATGGCAGCTAGTTCAGATTGACCACTGCTGTAAACAGCGACTTAACGGAAGCAGAGCTCTGGTGCCTTAAGGACTAATTAGAAACTTAGAGGAAAAACAGGCAGTTCCACTGGTGGTAAGAAAAGGACTTCTAAACAAGATTCCCATATTTGCTAGTTAAATATTTGGATTGTTGCCCAAAACTGTGTGGAGTGTAGGAGAGGGTTAGGTGATTGTTACCTTTTTTCTCTTCAGAGTTTTTGGTTGCTTGTTTTCAGTTGGAACTAGAGAAGTTTCATGTTATGCTCAGAAAAAGAACAAAAGCTAGCTGAGAATTTTCTGTCAGATGAAAGGGATTATTGCTCAGGATAGCCAAGACTGAATATTTTACCTGTTAAGCAAAAGTTTTTCAATATTTTACTTTATGATTCTGCCATCTGTATACATTTGCATGTGAATGTTTCTCTATCCTTCAGGATAGTTCGTATTGACTCTTTTTATTTCATTTTTTTTTTTATCTTCCCTTGCTGTCTAATTGTATACAGCTCTTGCAGAAGATAACTCACTGTTCCTCAGAGTGTGCTGTAAAGGATAGTAAGGGTGTTAAGGTTTACTCTTCCTACCTCACCCTAGTAGGTAAATTCTAATAGTAGGTAACTTTGGGTAACTTGATCCAGTAGGCATGTGAAGCATGCTTTAAAAATATTTTATTTTCTGACTGATTTCTAGTTAATAGATGATCTTTAAAGCAGTTGTCCTTCTGTTTTCTTTCTAAATTGCTGTTCTGTGTTTAGGTTTTCATATTATTTACATACTAGCAAAGCATCCATTGTGCCTGCTTTTAAGCTTTATGTTTCAAAGAACTATATTGTTGAGCGGAATTTACAGTGAAACTACAGAACCAGCTTTATGTGTTTTGAACATTCACATAATTATAATTAGAGAACCTAGCAGTGTTCAGCCACAGATCTAACATACGTTAAAGAAAGAAAATAAATGGCTATTTTCTCTTCCGTTCCTGATATCCAAGCCATCCTGATCTAAGCCCAACCAATTCAAGTTCCCTGTCCCCTGAGAAACTTCTCAGAATTTGACCTACAAGTTAAATTTAATTTTAAGAACCTCCAGGTGTAGTCTGTTACTTTGGTTATGTGTTTTTTTAGTATATTATGCAAACGATACTCTTTGAATTGGACAGTATTTGTGAAATACAGACTATGCCTCAACTTTCTGTTAGCAATTCAGGAGAATTGCTGGAGGATTGCATCTATTAGTGGGACAGATACTGGTGAAATTCTGATTAAGCAGCACCAGGGTTTTTTAGGGTTTGGGTTTTTTTTTTTTGCGGGGGGGTGTTGGGTGTTGGCGTGTGGTTTGGTTTTTTTCTGCTATTGTCTAGTCTCATCTGCGTGGATCAGAAAGTCTGGTGAGTATCGGGTTTGTCAAGATTTACAGCAGAGGAGTATGGCATTTTCATTCAGATGGGGCCAAGGCAACACAGAGTGGATGGAGCAATGAATTCCAGTTGACGTTATTGTACTCCAACACCATGGAGCAACCAAGGCTCTAAAAAGTCCGGAAGACCCTTAGACTACCATCATCTCCCATCTTTCCACAGGTTTACACCATCTTGCAACATGTCATGTGATTCCTGACTAACCATGAATTCAGCAGTGACTTTTGTAGAAAAAAAATCCCCCAAACCTACACCTTTTTCTTTTCAGCTGGTGTTTTCTCTCTATTCTAAACAAAGGGACACGTACCAGCTATTAACAGTGCTGAGTCCCATTGCTGGTCTCCGAAAGGCTTGCAGTTGTCCAGGTGCTGTTCTCCAGGTAGTTCAGAGACATAATCTACGTTGCCAGTGTGCTCTTGTCACTGTGGCATCACCACATGGCCACTTTCAGTGTCCTGCTGCTGTTGCAGCGGGTACCTTTTTCCTAATAGCTTATTAAATCTTTCTTGCTTCAATTTAAGCAGATTACTTCTTCCCTTTATTGACATGAATTTCTCAGTGTTTTCTTTACAGCTTGCTACCTTTTACATAGTTGAGGACAACCGCTGTCTCCCCTCAGTCATCTCTTTTGTTACACACCTGGTTTTTTTAATCTCTTCTCCTGGGTCATTCTTCCCAATGTTTTAATATTCTGCCTGCGCTCTTTTGAAGCCTTTTAAATTTGATTGCATCTCACTCTCTCGTGTTCTAGGTGTGTACAATAGCCTAAGCACTGTCTCACTGGCTTAAATAAACAAAAATAACTTCTCTTTTCCTCACTTATGGTACTGCGTTAGTAAGTGTCCCACTCTACTTTCTCAGAGCCTCTTCTCTGGCATGGCTATTTCTTTAGACAGTTCATTTCCCTTTTTGTATTTCAGCATTTGATTTTTTTCTTCTTCTTAAGTTTAGGGGTTTACATTTATTTTTATTGAAAATATAATTTTGAGTGCTAGTCCTGCCTTTCAGAGCACTCACAACTCCTTCCAGTTTGATGTGATCCACAAATTCTATTACTATGCTACCTATACCATCATCAGTGTTCTAAAATGAAACACGGACTAGAAATAGACTGAG
Source organism: Bucorvus abyssinicus (assembly GCA_009769605.1). NCBI lineage: Eukaryota > Metazoa > Chordata > Aves > Bucerotiformes > Bucorvidae > Bucorvus > Bucorvus abyssinicus. Next base: position 28,195,673 of record CM020063.1, read on the forward strand.
GAAAAATTAACTTGCTTCTCACAGTAGGATATTGTTCAAAATCTCTTCCAAACTTCTTTTGAACTATTGATGACTATGGTTTGAATATGTGTTTAAACCAGTTTTGGAACGAGCTCTGATGATTCTATCTAACTATTGTCTCTTTACTTTGTTTATAGGAATGTTGTGAGGGATATTAGCAAGACCCTTACTGAAGCCAGTTAACTATGACAGAAAAGTATTAGATTGGTTTTACATGGCTGCCCCTTGATAAATCCATATTGACTGTTCATTGTTACCCAATAATTGCCTATAATATACCAATAATCACTAAATATTTTGGACTGTATCCTACTGCAGTCCACAGTTTCTAGTAACCCCCATACACTTTGTTATCAGACTATTAATAAACAGGCATTACTAAGGTGATGTACCTTCTAAAGTTAAGTATGGTTTCATGGTCCCCTTGCTTCATCTGGAGACTACAGTTTGGGTCCCAATGTTCCAGCTGCTTACAAGTTGATTGTCCAGGAAGTTCCTTTACTACCATTTTGAGTGTCAAAGACCAGCTGACTGTTCTGTGGTTATTTGAGTCCTCCTTTCTAGAGATGTAGTTGCCTTTTTTTTCTCAATTTTTCAGTTACTGCCTCTTGTTCATCCTTTATCACTTGCCTTCTTTCCGTACTGTTTTTTAGCACATAGCTAGACTGTCCTTGCTGCTATGGGTGACTGTAAAGCTATCCTTAGAATCAAACAGGGCTGCTGTACAGGCAGAGAGGGTAAAAGTATGACCATGGCACAGGTGGACTGCAGCCTCTGTAACAGATGGAACACTGAATTCACTAGGTTAATGTGGACCACCATTTTCCTGCAGGTACCCAGACAGTGTTTGAGGTAGCTGTTTGATCAGAAAGTGGGCATCTCACAGACCACAGCCATTCTGGCATTATCTAAGAGCTGTGTAGAAGGACCTCTGTTTCTCCCCTGGTTCTCAGGTTTTCAAAACTTTCTATTCTGATCTCTGACAGTAACACCCACCTTTTCTCCTTGCTAGGGTAGCTAACTTGTGCTTTGGTTTAGCATCTTTCAGCAGATTTGTCTTTCCTTTACCTACTCCTAGTAGGTAAACCAACTCTGAGTTGATTCAAATTAACTTTGCTGTCTTCTGTTATTCTTATTGGTTTTTTTCTCCCTTTCTTCCTTTGGTGACAAGAAAGACCTGAAATCAATCAATTGAACTACCCTTAAACTATTTGAAAATCACTTTTATAGATTACAGAGTTGTCCTTCTATTGGACTGATTTATTTTGGAGGTTCTTTCTTTGAACATTGGGGAGACTTTGGAACTAATGTCAATGCTCTTGAGAAACGTATTTCCTCTCAGTTAGCTGGGATTGCACAGGCATTTACCAGACAGTAAGTTCAGTCCTTCATCCACATGCATAATTCCTCTTCTGTAAATGAAAATTCATACCATTTCATCTTCAAAGAGTCTGGTGATCCCATATCTGGTGTGATTCAGAGGTATGTTATATTATTGTTTTCTGAAGCAACTTCTGCAACACACTGTAACACAGTTTTTTACATCTATTAGTCCAACATCTGTTGCTACATCTATAATTTACATCAGTAACAGATACTTCTGCACAGGGTAGAAACTGGCTCAGTTTGAAGGAAAATAATGTTTTTGAATAATTTGAGGTTTTGGTTATACCTTGCTATGTGCATTCATGATCAGAGATTATTTGTAGAGGGAAGATGAGTAACAGAAGCCTTGATATAGAAGGAGCTTTTCTTTTTAAAATAGGGCAAAAATAATCCAAGGAGTGCCCAGACTTTCTCACTTTCAGTATATGGCTTCTTGCTATATAAGTATGAAATAACCTGTAAAAAAATCCCTTTCCATCCTGTCTGATTTTTGGAATACCACTGACAAGTAGGAATTTCTCTTCCAAATGGATCTCTTTCCTTTCTCTCTAACTTTGGCTTTGCTCTGTCTGCAATTGCTGCTGCCTTCAGATTGCAGCACTGTCCCACTCACATCTGGTGTGGCCTTTGGACCTATGAGCAACTACACTTTTTTGTGCATCTTTTATTTTAGAAATCAGGCCTAATATCTCTAATACCTTTAATACCTTCTGTGAACTGCCTGTCTCTGAACACCAGCAGAACTGCCCTGAGCAGAATTTTGGTTTTTGTTGTGCTTGTTAAGAAAAGCAGTAGTAAGAGATTTAGTCTCACAGAATAGGTATAGTAGTCATAGAGATCAAGAGGCCACAGAGGAGAGAGGATGCAGACCAAAGAGGCAAACTGGCATCTGGTAATTCTAAGATGCCTGTTCATTCTTGTTGGAATTGGAATTGAGTCTCAGACGGAAAGAAAGTCTTCTTACATCTGTATTTTCCTGTCTTCTGGTGGACTGCCCTGGTGGGCTGCAGGGTGGTTTTTTACGTGGAATCTGCTTAAGTGCATCTTGTTCTTTTAAAAATCATGCCCTGTACTTTAGTGGTGAAATATATTGTAGATGTTTTGTTACCATTTTGTGGCTGATTATTCCTAAATTTTATTAAATATTAATTGATTTGTTTCCATGAAAAATAACCAAGCTACTATGATTGCTGAATTTTCAGTTTTAGTACATGCAACTGTACTATCACTCTGGGATTTCTGAAGAATTCAGTACTAGCCTCTTTCTGCTTCCATCAAAATCAATTAATTAGCATTAAGAAGTCTTTTCCTCAAATGCTCAGCTGATACAGCATGGGCTGATTTTTAAGTACGTGCTTTGATTTATCTTGTGCTTTTCACAGCAGACTGCATTATTAACATAAGGCTGGTCTTACACTGTTCAGTGGGTGGTCTTGTCTTGCCTTTATCCCTTGTTCAATTACTAGTTCATTAAGATATTTGCCTCGGTGGTGTTCTTTTTTATTTCTCTGCTCTATTATCCTGTATTTTTATTTTGTATAAATGAATCTGCAAGTATTGCTGTATGGGTTGTAGTCACACTTCACTTAAGGGCAAGGTTATTCTATCTTGCATAACCTTTCCCAGTTGTGTGGACTGCAATATTGGAGTTGACGGGATGGTTTCACTCAAAAAGTGCGGTCAACAGCTCAATGTCTGAGTGGAGACCAGTGACAAGAGCATTCCTCAGGGGTCGGTATTGGGACTGACACTGTTTAACAACTTTGCCAGCAACATGGACAGTGGGATTGAGTGCACTCTCAGCAAGTTTGCAGATGACACCAAGCTGTGTAGTGCAGTCATCATGCTGGAGGGAAGAGATGCCATCCAGAGGGACCTTGACAGGCTTGAGAGGTGGGGCTGTGCAAAACTTGTGAAGTTCGACAAGGCCAAGTGGCAGGTCTGGCAAACGAGTTGAGACAATCCCAAGCACAGATACAGGCTGGGGGATGAGTGGATTCAGAGCAGCCCTGCAGAGAAGGACTTGGAGGTATTGGTGGACGAAGAACAGAATATGAGCCAGCAACATGCCCTCACAGCCCATGAAGCCAATCACATCCTGGGCTGCCTCAGAAGAAGTATGGCCACCAGGTCAAGGGAGGTGATTCTCCCTCTTTACTCTACTCTGGTGAGACCCCAGCTGGAGTACTGAATCCAGCTCTGGGACCCCCGGTACAAGAAAGACATGAACTCTGCTTGAGCAGATCCAGAGGGCCATGAAAATGATCAGGGGGCTAGAACATCTCTTCTATAAAGAAAGGCTGAGAGAGTTGGAGTTGTTAAACCTGAAGAAGAGAAGGCTTCATGGAGGCCTTGTAGTGGCCTTCCAGTATTTAAAGGATACCTGCAGGAAAGATGGAGAGGGAGTCTTCGTCAAGAAGTATAGTAGTGGTTTTAAACTGGAACAGATTGCCCAGAGAAGTTGGATGCCCGCTCCCTCGAAATGTTCAAGGCCAGGCTGGGTGGGGTTTTGAGCAGCCTGATCGAGTGGAAGGTGTCCCTGCCCATGGCAGGGGGTTTGGAACTAGCTAATCTTTTAAGGTGCCTTCTAGCCCAAAGCATTCTATGATTCTATGAATATAATGATAGAAATCTGTTGAAAGAGTATCAGAATCTTAATTATATAAGACTACAAATGTTTTTGAGGTACAAAACAAGAGGAGTCTAGAATATAATCAAAAAACATTTCTAAACACTGGGACGGGAGATTAAATTGGCTGAAGTTTCACATCTGGAATTTGTATGAGGATAATTGTAATTATAAGGTTTTATTCTCTGCTTATTTAAAGGCACTCCTCTGCAGAAATAAGAAAGCAATTTACTCTCCAACCAGGCTTTGCACAGTTCTGTCAACGAAGCTTAAGTACCCCTGTCTTTTCTACTCTTCAACTGGTAAGTTCTGCGTTTTTCTCCTTTACACAGTTTTGGTATCTATATTGTTTAATTTTTAGGGTAAATTAGGTGATGTTCTTAAGTTGTCTTGCTTTCCACTGGCTTCTGTCTGAAGTTGTTAAAAAAATAATTCCTGGTGAGCTGAGGAAATCATGCATTTGAAAAAAACTGAGAACGGTCCTTAGCCTGAAACAGACAGTCTTTCTGCCTGCTAATCAAAGTTAGTTCGTAAGTGTTGGAGTACAGTACATTCTTTGCTTTCTGGAAACATTCAACTTCATCAAGAAAATGCATTGTGTGGTGATCGCAGGTGATTTGCAATAAAGAGTAAAAAAGAAAGGTAGAGGCTCAGCTAGCTTGGCTTAATACACCGTTTCCAGGGCTAGCAGCCAGAGACATCTCACTGAACTGTTTTTCAGTGTGCCTTGATTGGCATAGATAAAATCGAGTCAACTGTTACGTGTCTCTGAATCATCTTCAGCCTTCTGCGTGCATCCACCCTCCTCTCTAAAGAAGTCAGACCGTATGACACTGCCCTTATGACAAAGGGGGAAAATGCCAGATCTTTTTAATTGCCTTTCAGGAGAATGAGTGTTCTGCAGACATACAGTGCCATAAGTAAAACTGACTGAGATTTTGACACTCTCCTCCTTCCTATCCTTTTTTTTTTTTCTTGTTTTTGTGAGGTCTGCTAAGTAGAAGCAGGAAAAGACTTTGTGCACTAGTGATTGTGAAAAATGTAAAACACGAGATGTCCGCGGTTACTTCCTGTGTGTCAGGGCCTCCCTTCACTACTCACTTCCTTAATCTGAAATGCTGTGGCGTTTTAACTGGCTCGTTGGGGTTGTGCAGCCTGGGTGAGGCTAGGTCCCTGCTACACGCGAGCAACTGCTTTTGCTGTTGAGAAACCTGAAAACATTTCATTTACCGGGTGTTGCGCCGTAGCTGCCATTTTGTGTTCTGTCACAATCTACATGCCTCTAATCCATCATCCTTAAAAAGGTATGTTTGCAGTAATGGTTTCTGGCATTTTCAGTAGAGTAATTGCTTTGCACACTTGTACGATATGTGAAAAGAGGTGTTGCTTTCTCACTTGAAACAGCATCTCTGTTTTCTGTGATACTTTTCACCAGGTGTCAGGGAGGCCATTATGGTTCATCCGCATTTACCTTTTTCACCATCTTTTTTACATTTTTATCTAATTTTTGATTGTCAAAAGCACACATTTCTCAGGACTAAAGATTACTATTAAGACTTCCAGTAGAAGAATTTAGAAGAGGTAATGAAATATGATGGATTTGACTTGTAAAAATGGAAAAGTGTGACTTCTGAAAGGAAGTGCAATGCTTAATCAAAAATTAGATTTTATTAAGCAAAAATATTTTGCTTGCAAAACATTACATCTTCAGCAACTGAAAAGGTGTGATATGCTTTTGTATACTTTAAGCTGTGTTTTGCTTTAATCTTTTGTGATTTTTTCCTTTTTTTTCAGATCTTCATATATATATGTAAAAGTATATATACACTAACAAGAAATGTTATATCCACTGGCAGTAAGTGAAGTTCAAGGTTATTATACTGACAATTAATAAAAAATCAATAGCTAATGAAGATCACTATTTACACATAACTGTTGATCCAGTATGCTCAGCACTACACTAGATACAAACCAGAGATCGTGCTTAACCTAGAAATTTATTAACAGCACAACGTACTTCCACAGCTGTCTGCCTCATGATTTGCTGGACTTAACTGTCAGTTTTGAGTTTTCCGTTTGGTTAAAAAGAGCAAAGAAAGATTTTCCCAAAGGTGTTTTCAGAGAATTCAATCGATCCTTTAAAGGTACAGGCAGAGAGGTGAGCTCAGTGTATTTATTCATGCAGAGACCAGTACAGTTTCCCTATAAAAGGGGAACCTGGTTGTGTTCAAAGAGCTCTACTACATCATTTCCAGGAGTATTTACCACATCTATTTTTTCCAAAAATTTAAATTGTTTGCTTCTCCTAGATGTTTTTAGCGCATTCTTCTAAATATGCTTCACTTTCTGCAAGATGTTTCTGAATTTTTATTAGCTGAATAACTTCCTCGCTTGTATTTCCACAGCATAAAAAAGGCTCCAAAACACATATTTACCGCTAATCAGCTTTAACTCATCTTCCTATCTACAGTGACTGATGTGGCATATTATGCGTGAGCCATTTTAGTCCAGAGTAACCCGGAGCTTTGCCACTGTTGAGCGCCTTTGCATGTTTCATATATTGTGGAATTCCTCATTGTCCCATTGAGCTAAAATTCCTCATGTGGGTGTAATGCTGTTATGTGCAGAAGTCACTTTATGCTCAGGCAAAAATCCTGTCAACTTTTATGAGCCTTACATGAGTAGGACTCAGTAGTAATGAGTGAAGACTTCGTGATTTTGGCCCATAGATTTTATTTGTGGACAAAACCACTGGAGTATAGGGAGGATAGCTCCAGAATGCAAGTTGTAGGAGGGAGTAGCCACAATAACACTGAATATAAAGGCAGCGTTTATATGAGGGGCATTGGGTGCCTTGTTTTCCCCACACCCCATCTACAGCGCCATAGAGGTAGAAAGGTATTTGATCTAAGCAGTGCAATGCAGACCTTGTTCTTCACAGACAAGAAAGATATGAGAGCTATTTTTTGCTAGAATTCTTCCTCCTAGTAAATAAGTTATTCCAGTACTATTATTCTAACTAGTTTTCTGTGCTCCTACTTCGCTGAGGTGAGCTTGGCCTTTCTGGAACTCACAGAATGTAAACTATAAGTTTTCTAAAGCTGTAGCTTTTAGATATATTTGTTACTTGCCAAGAAAAATAACTATATGAGATGCTGGTTTCAGTATTCAATGGAGAAAATGCTTTATTTTCTAACCATGTACAGGCTATTTTTGTTGGCTGTGTAGCAAGTAATATAAATTTCTTTTTTTTCTATACATAGAATAACGTATTTTTAACATATGAAGTCACATGTATGTGTAAGTGTAACATTTCCAGGTGCCATGTCAAACAGGTTTTCTACCTCTGTTTTTGAGACTAAACGGATAAAAAAAGCCAGACAGCTTCATAGTGTGCATGAGTATCAGAGCTTGTACTTGTTTAGCTTTGTTCTGATCAGATGTTTTGTATAAGAATGGCTGATTAAATGTAATCAGATACATCAGCTCTCTATCAAGGTGCAATGCCATGTGCTGTAGAAGTGATGGATATCTAAGGTTTGCAATAACAACTTCAGTAGTTCCATGTAATCTTTTGTTTAGTTACTGTACTAACCCTTGAAAAATCCAATAAAATTTGAACTCCAATAATATGCAAACCAGTAACACTCAGAGAAGGAAAATAATAATTTCTTCTGATTTTAGGTATAACTTGCCCTTAATTTTGTCTGGAGTCAAAAGCACACACCATTTCTAATAATAGCTTTCAGGTACAGCACCTCAAATGAGTGGCATCTTCGTGATGGCAGCTATGGTGCTTATCGTTTCTCCTTAGCTCAGTATAACTTCCAAGACTTACTGCCTTGGCTTTGTTATTGCTAGTGCCTTTCATCACGTGCTGTAGAGTCTGTTGGCAGCTCCCTGCCAGATGGCACTGCCTGCCACTATCATTTTGGTCACCTGCCTTTGTCCTCCGTTGTTCCTACTCACAGCTGCATTTTTCATAACTCTGATTAACTGGACAAGGGGAGACTGCGTGCACTTCACAGGAGTCCAGCAGAACACATCTGAGGGCATCCAGACTGTACCTCAGTCAGACCTCCTTCTCCCAGCATCTAGGAAAGCTTAACAGAGAAAATAGGTGCAAATTTGGATTTAGACGTAATCTCTTCTATTTCTTCTTTGAATTTTAAAACTTTTCTCTCTTCATTCCATTTCTTTTTTCAGCTAAATGTTTTGTTACCAACTTTTCCCTGCATTAAATGCAGTGACACTGTATATAAGGCTAGAAGTCAGTTTCCAACGTTTAATAAATAATGGAGCAACTACAAGAATTAAATAAGTAATCTTAAATTACACTATTAAGAGAAACCTGATGTTGCTAAAATAAACACCTCTTTATTTCTTCCATTAGCCTTCCTTTTATGACGCAGTAGAGCCAGTAGATTTTGAAAGCTTCCTAATGACGCAGCTGAACAACTTGGACTCAGAACTAGTGCAAGAACTTGGTGACTTTCCTGAAGATGACTTGGACATTGTCTTTACACCCAAAGAATGCAGGACTTTGCAACCCTCTATGCCAGAAGATGGGTAAGGAGGCTTTCTCTCCCTCTGAACGGCTGCCGGTTTAAAAGTAGTTTTAAAGATGTCCACCCAGACACCTCACTCTGCCATCCTTCCAGCATTATGCTGACCTTTAAACATTTGAACTTTACTATTGGTTCTGTTAGGCCTGTTTGCACAGTTAAAATTATGTAAGTGCTTACACTACTTCCTGAGCTAACTGGTAGTAGCAGAAGTAGGCATAGACCAAGAGGAAAAGTAAAAAAGGATGGGAGGGAAGTATGAAACAGAATTTTGTAGCTGTGATACCAGAGGTGGAAGTTGATTCTGATGATGAAGCAGGTGTAGGACTGAGGGGGTTTCTTTTTCTTCTTCTTTTTTTTTTTTTTTTTTTGCCAGCTATGTGTTACAGGACATTGATCAGATCACTAAGCATCTCTTTCTCAGTACCTTTCTTGCTTAAACGGGGGGAAAATGTTCATACTTCATAAGGTTTGGGGGAAAAAGAGTGTTAATTTCTAGTGCAGTAGTCACTTTTGGTTTCACGCTGACGTTAATTAAGTATTTCTGCTATTTTTCAACAGCTTTTAAATGGAAGTAGGTAGCATGTGTTGATACCAGTACTTGGCCATTCTGGAAATATTTAAGCTGGTTTGATAGACAGGTGAACTATGGGCAACAGAATTTTTCAGAATGAGAAAAAGGGATGCATTGGAGACTTTTCTGATCTGGTTTAGGAGAGTCCTATGCATTGTATACAAAATACTCTTAAAGTATTGTTTCGCTGTAAATGGTGCCTTCAAGTAGAACCACAAGGGTCTGCAGAGTTTTGCAAGCAGTAACAGCCAGATAAACATGAAGTTTTCACCAGTTTAGCCCCAAACCACTATGTCTACAAAGATGGCTAACTGTGCAAAGTGTTCGGGATGGGGGGCTGGCTCCTTCCAGGGCATTAGGGAAATGAATGGCACAGTCTGTATGTTGTGCTAAACCTGAATGCTGAAGGGACAAGTAGGCTTAGCTTATGGAGTCCCGGCTCACAGGGAAGGCCTGCATCCCCCTCTATTCCTGCGAAAGTTGTTACAGCCTGCTCTAATTTATACTAGCCAGATGTATGAACTAGAGCCCTGTACAACAGTGGTATTTGTTCAGTGTTTTCTGCCCAATATACCAAATGCAATGAGGCTAAACAGGAACCACAGTTTATAGAGATTTTTGTGATGTGTGGACTAGCTGAGAACTCCTCTCTCTAAGCAAGCTCTCTTTTTTCTTGGCCCAACGCATCTCTCAGGAAGTTCAGTAGAGACAAGGTGCCATGCTTGGTCACCTGAGAACTCCGAAAATCACACAGCTCCTGTGGGTTTTTGTCACATTTGCACAAGAACTGGTTTTCACTTGAAGTTACTCATAGAAAATGTTCCATTTTTTTACCATGATTTCTCATTTTCCTGTGGATTGGGGAGAGAGAATGAATGTGGGAGATAATGAATATTTTTGTGCTTGAAGTACCCATTTGTTTAAATTGTGGAAAAAAATAGTAAAAAATGATTCAACTTTGAAATGGGAGTTAAAAGCTAAGACGACCATTTCTGCCCTATTTCCAAGATTATTTCCTAGCATGCCTGCTGTTTAAAACAGCAGTTATCTATTTGTTTTTTCAGTAGGAGAATGTGTAGTTCATGCTGTACAATTTGTTTTAGTCCTGATTTGTATCATGGTGACATCAAGGGTTTTGTAAGGAGTCTGTCACAAAGCTCAAATAGTCAGTATGAACAAATAAGTTTTCAGAAGATTTTTTTATACAGCAGCTTCCTGTTTAGCCATTCACACCACCGTTAACAGTATTAGTACTTTCACATAAAGTCCTGGTCAAGGATGCCAGGATGTGTTAGGGACGATGAGAGCACAGGAGGGACATGCACCAAAGATTCACCTGCAGGCGATGGTGTCTCCCTGCACTGAGAGTAGAAAACAGGTATCACCAACGAAACTGGGTTAACGTGCTGCCTGCTTGCAAACACATGCCCCACCTGAAGCAGATGCAGGAAGTCACCATGTGCTGTGTCAGTCCACTGGTGGCAGGGGCACACAGCAGTCAGTCAAGGCTCTCTCCTGCAGTGCACGCATGAACCCAAATCAGTTGTTACCGAAGTTGGTAATCACAGCTGGAAATCTGTTAAGAGCTCTGGGTGGAAAGTGCTAAGTATCATGCCTTTCACCCATTCCTGCATTGCATATGTTATCTTACTCTTTTACTTGCCCGGATCAGAGAATGTAAAAGTGATTTTGGCACAGGTGATACAATTTTTTAGAGTGGGCATAGGGGGATTATGCTGCAATGTCATGGCAGCAAATTTACGGATGTTTACTTTAGCTTATAATATTTCAGTTCCAATCAGTATCCTGTCTATTAGGCAGCACTGACAACCCCCTACATTAAATGAGACTTATTTTTAAATCATAAAATTTAACTATAATGTATTTTTAGATCTGGTAATTTTATTCTGCTTTCTGATTGAAAGATTAGGGTCCCTTTTTAGAATTCTCTTCGTTTCTGTGAGAAAGAGAAAATTACACCAAAACCATACAAGATGCTATATATTTGCAAGATACATTTCCAGAGCTGAAGCCTCTGGAAAAATACTTACGTTGAGACTTGTTTTCGAGTTTTGAAAATCACAAAGATTATACCTGGTATAATTCTTCTATTTTGCTGTATTTTTTAGCAACATTGGTCTTATATTCATGAAATGCATAGCATGGCAAATGGTTGTTCTGTTAAATGTTTGTTAATTTGTAAACACAGTAACAAAAACCTGCATCAGGGAATTCATGCAGTACACAGAATTCTTTAAATCTCAAACAATTTTTTAGCAGTAAAACAAACATACAGGAGAGGACTAATAGAGAGGCCTTTGTCTGAACAACACATTTAGATAAATTTCTTTGTCCTTATGAATTAGATACTAAAATATTCACAATATGTTGCTTTTTCCCCAGGGTTGAATTGGACTCACATGTCAGAGACTGTGTTCAGACGTATATCCGGGAGTGGCTAATTGTGAATCGAAAGTAAGCTACACACAAGTAAATAAAATAGGAAATACTTTGCATCTGGTTTGTGAGAGAGGAGATGCATGCTGTTAGAAGTAATCCTAAAGAATAATGGCTTGAATCAGTGACTGAAGAGCAAAAATGACTTTTCAGTAGTATATATAACTGTATTGTTTTGTTCGGGGCAGTGAGCTGTAGCTAAATATTGTTGTATCTGCTTCTTAATTGTCACAAACTTTGGGAACTAATTGGGAAGAAATTCATATCAACTCTCTGCTAATAATGAATCTCCTCCCTCTCCCTCTCCCCTCCGTCTCCCTCTCCCTCTCCCTCTTTTTATAATTTCACGTCATTCCATTTGCTGTATTAAACGTGAAGGGAACTCTCAGTCAGTGCTTTCTGTGTGGGAGTGTCTGACCCCAGGCTTTCAGGGATGCACAGCAGAAGGGAGCTCACCTCCTTCTCCATCACCCCTCATGTTCTTCAGAAAGAGGTTTTCAGAGCTCTGTTTTTCTCTACCACTTCCTGTCCATCCTCTTCTGTGCTCATGCCCTGGTCTTGAGAAGCAGCAGTAGCAGCGGATGGTGGAGTGCTGGCACATTTGCTGCCATTTCATTGTGCCCCTTCGCCCACCCTTGCTACTTTCTGTTTATCTGACCTCATGTACATCAGCAGCCAGTGTGTTACGGGTTGACTGTAAAGAAATTGTGTTGTTTAATTGTGCAGCTTGTGCAGGAACAGAGCAGCCACTGAAGGTTATTAAGAGACTTCCTCTGGGGGTGCTGATGAAGTTGATTGAGTTCTTAGAACTGTTCCACAGTGAGTCACTAAAAATAAGCTAGTGGGTTTTGCAGGCCCTCCACCTGCACCGCTCAGAGCAGAGATGTGGCTCTTCTACACAGTATTGTTCTGAGTGTGCTGTAAAGACCCAGCATGCAGCTTTGTGCACACCAGTAGGGAGCGAGCAGTAAAGTAGGTGAGGTGAAAAATAGAACATAGCTATTTTTCCACTTACATGTGCTTGTAGAAATGTGTATGGAGCCACAGAAATACACATACGTGAAAAGATTTGTCGTGTGTTTTACTATTTCATTAATTCATTCAAGTAAGACAATCGTGCACTCAAAAACTTTATTCAGCAGTTGAATCTGCAATAAACATGATGAAGGACCCTGACAGAGAGCCAAGCTTTGATGGCTGTGGCTAACAAAGCAAGCAAGTTATTAAAAATTGCAAAGAACAAGACAGTGTAAAAGATGCTGCAGTGTCACATAAACCAGTGATAGATTGTTATTGGGAGTCTCGTGTTATGCTTGGACAATATTCTCAAAACAGGTACGAGAGGAAGAAAAGTCATCAAGAGAGAAGTGAGAAACAGTAGTTGTAGAACTCTTTCCATTGTTTTGAGAAGAGCTGGAAAAAATGTAGTTGCCTGCTTGGGATACAAAGATTTGTAACAACAGGTTGCTGAACGTAAGGTCTGGCGTGCTGTGGATGAGAGGAGTGTGTTAAGTGACTTTCATCCATTCTTGGATGTGAAGGTTCAGAACAGGAGATTCTAGCATCTTCAGTGGGTGGTATGAGCAGAGATGGGCGTTGTGCCCCAGGGTAGAGAGGTATGTGACAGAGGGTCTGGACACAGCTGGGGAGTCCATGTGGTTTTGCCAGAGGCTGAATGGGAGGCTTGTTTCTGTGTCTGACAGTTCCTCCTTTCAGTTGTCCTTTGTTCCTTTTCCTTGTCAAGCTTTCTTAATTCAGAGTGTGGCCATTAAATTGGCAAGTGCACTAAAAGCAGGGTTTGCCTCATTGTGAGTTCTAATTGCTAGTGTGCTTTTCTAAATAAATAAACAACATAAGTACATTTTACAGGAATACTTTAGGGGAAAGGCATCTCTCGTGTAGCTTGTACACCACAGGGAAAGTGTGGTCTCAGGCATAGAAATCTCTCTATTCATCATTTGTTTGCCACCAGAGGTAGTGAAAAGATAATCAGCAAAACCGTTTTTGGATGCTGAAATGTCTTGAAGTAAACTTCGTGCAGAATTTCTTTCATTCTGGATGATTAACGCAGTTCCAAAACAAGGTCACATCCAAGGAGAGCTGGGATTGTCTCTTTTATGACTTCAGTTTTCATTTGCAGTGAACTGGTAAACGATTAGGACTCAAACAATTAAAATTAAAACACATCAGAGCATATAATTCAGTTACTCCCAAAATGTAATAAAAAGGTGTCTCCCTGATCAATAATTGCTTATCATGGCATCTTTATGAAAGTAATCAGATGTTTAGACATTGCTTTGGGAGCGTTATGGAAAGGAAAATGATTGAAGCAGGATACTGTAGCTAAGGAGGCTGATGGCAAAAACACCATCACAGGATTTAACAAATTGCATACTGAAGTGGAAGGAAAAGAGCTCTGGACAGGCGCTGTTTGAAAGGTGCAGATTGTTGTATGTTCTTTACTGGGGATACCAGCTAGGTACCGAACAAGAGCAGAAAGCTCCTTGATATATAACTGGTGGAGCAAAGCACCAGCCAAGAGATAAGTGACTCTGATCCTGAAATAATCACCGTGTCTGACGAGGAGCTCAGGGGTGAAGTTGTACCTAGGTCAGGTTTTGCTGCTGTCTCAGGCTCACGGTCTATGCAAAAGTGATCTGAGTTAATTTTCTTCCTTTTAAAACCATTCTTAATATACACGATAGAGTTGCAGTGGTACGATAAAACAATTAGATGTTGTGAAATGTCACATTTTTGCATAAAAGCTGTGCTATGCTGCTCTATCACACAATAATGTTTCAACCTGCTTAATATTTTTAAAAATTTGTCTTTTCTGTCTTATTTTCCCTTAACTCGTCCTCGTACTGTCCTGACTTGCTCGGGCTTCTTTGTGAAAGGAACCAGGGAAATTCAGACACCTGTAGCCTGAAAAGCAAGGGATCTCGAAAAGATTTTCACAAGACGCTTCAAAAACAAACATTTGAATCGGAAACTTCGGATTCCAGCGATGCAAACTTTCAGGTACATTTTCTTCATTTTGGGAAAAGCAGTCAAGTGCAGCAGCTTTCCTCGAAGGAGGCACCCTAGGATCTCTGTTACAGCATCAAGCAGAGGGCTGTGCTTGCCATTAGTCCTCATGGCGGAGGTAGTGCTAAGGCCCTCTTTGCCAGACGAAGGGGTGTCGTGATGCCCCAGTGTCCAAGGCACAGCTCACCATTGCGTGGTATTCCGACAGGTGGGGCCCCGCCACGTCCATGTGCTCCCCGAGGAGGCCTCGAGGACAACCCTCACCTCCTCTGACTTTGACCTGCGCAGCCTGCAGCCAGACCCCCGCTTGGAAAACCTGCTGCGGCACGTCAGCGCGGAGGAGTTCGAGAGGCAGAACGAGGAGGCGCGGCGCACCAACAGGCACGCCGAGCTCCTCGCCCTCTACCCCTCTGTGGATGAGGTGAGCCCAGGGGCTGACTGGCCCACAAGCCTTCCCGAGCAGGCTTTCCCAGCATGTTTAAGGTTAAAGCTGCACCGTGGTCAAAAACCAAAGTTTGTGGCCTGGGTACGTGACTCCCTTGGACGGTGACGCGGTGGAGGCATGGCACCTTGGGCTCCTGTCAGCTATCTTGAATGTGGATTCAAGGTACTCATGGTATTGCCTGAGGCTCCATTATACCCCTCTCAGCGTGGGTCAGGCTGCTTGCTGGCGATACAGTTCTGTCAGGGTGTTATTTTTCACTGTAACGTTTGCTTGGGGGACAGAAGGGTAAATACGCAGTCCAAATGAGAGATAGGGGTCAGAACTGCAAATATTCAGAAATATATATCAATTTTCTTTAATTTCTGAGAAGATGAAATGCCTGCTGAGAGGGGGAAGGTGCTAGTCTGTTGCAGTGACCCGGTTAACGCCATGTAAAGGTTTTATGTAAATTTACAGTTGTTTTAATTGACTATGACTAGAACAACTCTTTAATGATAGGAAGATGCTGTGGAGATACGGCCAGTGCCGGATTGCCCGAAGGAACATCTGGGCAACAGGATTTTGGTGAAGCTGCAGACTCTGAAGTAAGTATCCTTCACAGACCTTGCTCACTATTTCTCAGTTCATACCAGTGTACTACTGCCAACCCTGCTACACCATTGCAGGTGTCCTGTTCAGCAGGTGTTTATTTGCTTGCTTGTTCCTTCTTAGTGTACCAGAAGACTATTTCTATCTATCATTACAGGAGTTTTTAACTTGTCAGGGTGAAAAGGAGTTGGGAGTGAGCCCAAATTTTATATATCCAACAAACTAGATTGGTCTCTGTGTACTCTACTGGACTTGATAAACGAAAAAAAAAGATTCAGGAAAGGTGCGATCATTTTTAACTCATATTGGAGAACACCTTTCTGACAAATTTAGAAAATACACTGGGTGCAGTTTACTTCCCCTCTTTTCCTCTTGAAATCCTCTAATAAAATGCGCTACTAAAAAAATCATGCAAACTTTGAGAGGTGAGGTTTGGAACTATATATTTCTCCTTACTTTCTAATGGAAGCGTCAGTCGCAATACAACCCATTAATTTTTTTATTATACACAGTCTTAAGAGTGCAGTATTAAGCAGTGTCCTCTGTGTCTTTCCTTAACAGGTTTGATATAGAGATTGAACCTTTGTTTGCATGTATAGCTCTCTATGATATAAAAGAAAGAAAAAAGGTAAGTGTGCATACAGTATTTTTGTTGAGATCGCTAGGGTTTTTTCTCTCTGGAGTAATAATTCAGGAAAGTTTACAAAACCCATGCAACTTTTTCACACGTGCAGTCTGTTCCAGGATTCCTTTTTATTCAGCCAAAATCCCATGCTTGCAATTGTTCATTATATAGTTGCAGTTACTACTTGTGACTTACTTTAAAAGAAAATTTGATGCGTTTTTGCTTTGCAATACATTTAAATTCTTTTTCTTTTCAAGATCTCAGAAAATTTTCATTGTGACCTCAACCCTGATTCATTAAGAGGATTCTTACGTTCTCATACACCCTCCATTGACTTGTCTACTCAGGCAAGATCAGCAGTGTTTTCTGTCACTTATCCCTCATCGGATATATACCTAGTAATAAAGGTATGTTACAGCCCTACTTCAACACTGTTCTTCCTGCTCCTGGCTATGCCTGTTGTCTGAGTTTGTAGACCTAACAAACATGAGTTTCCTGTAGCTGAGATGGATTCTAGTAATTTTTAATAGCACATGTGCTAGTGTTCGCTCGTATATCTCACTCCCAAGCTGAGAAGTTATATTGATACCCTATGTTCTAGTTTGCTAAGTATTTAGAATTTCCTGTTGTTGCCTAAGGGCATTTTAAAGTAAAGTGAAATAAGCAATTTTTAAGAATTTTAATTACATTTGGTGGAGGTTTTTTAGCTTTAGTTTAGTGCCCTTTGCATAGTTTTGTTTATTTAATTTCGAAACTGAGTTAGCCTGAACCACTTCACTTGGAATGTGTTAATTTTCCTGACTTCAATGAGAATGTAGTAGTACCTGATTGACAGTGTTATCACATATGTACTTTCTGTTTTCTAACAAACCAGATGGAAAGCTAGGTGAAGGTTTAGTATCAGTTACTCCATAAAGACGATTTTAAGAATTCTATACTGCGCTTTTAGCCAGGCTTTTTCATATTACTAGAGAAGGAACATGTTACTGTTTGGGTGATAATTTTTTCTTTATAAGTGTCTTCTTTTACTGCTTTTTATAGATAGAAAAAGTTCTTCAGCAAGGAGAAATTGGAGACTGTGCAGAACCCTACATGGTTCTTAAAGAAAGCGAGGCTGGCAAGGTAAGTAAATAATTATAAACAGTGTTAGATCAAAAAATGCATTCACAAGATAAACAGAGAGAAAAAACAGACCTTTGGAATAGGACAGACTCTCAAGAACACTGGGGAGGAAACCAGTTGGTGCAGCCATAGTGCAAGCAGTCTTGTGTCTGTGGCCGATGGGATGAAGGCACGAGCAGGCAAGGTGCACTTTCATTACTGATCCCTTTGGAAATCAATATTAAAAAAATATTGAATCACAAAGCAGATAGGGGTGAGCAAAAGAGATGACAGTACAATGTGGAGTTAGCAGAAATATTTGTACCTCAGAGATATTACTGATTTAGATGGGCAAACTGTGTAGTGTGTGGCCAGTTCAGTGCTGTCATCCATAGGTAACACAAGCTCTGGTCAAGGAACTCAGGGTCATTTACCTCACTGGAGCAGACTGACTGTCCAGTGTTTACTGGACTTCCACATATCTCCCATCTTTAGAATACTGCCTTCAGCAGAATGTTTTTTCTGTGTCTGACAAAGGAAGTAGAACCTGCTAGCATTTCGTGGTGACTGTTCATGCTTGGCCTGACTGTCAATGCAAAAAGATGTGCTTTCTCCTGTCCTATAATGAAAATGAATTAATTGAGAAGAGATGAGAAGTGAATGTGCAAATCAGAATAACTATGATCCAGACAGTGACGTAGCAAGAACGCATGAGATATAAGAATGCAAATTCATTACTGAACTGTAAACATGTAATTTCCATTTTTTACCTATAGCAGCATTCAAATAACTGATTGCTTTTTAAATAGTCATTGTTTTCTTTGTCTTAGACAAAAGAAAAGATTGAAAAACTGAAAGCCCAAGCTGAATCCTTTTGTCAGCGTTTGGGAAAATACAGAATGCCATTCGCCTGGATTCCCGTAAGCCTAAGTAATATCTTCAACTTTTCAACACTTGAACGAGAAATACCTGAGGCCGAAGGTTTGAATGGTAATTTTGTAACTTTTCTAAATAATGCAAAACTACTTTTCCATAGGACTGTGCATTGGGAACAATGTCATCCACTCTGGCATCAAGAGTGAACAACAGATTCAGTCACGGTCTTCTCGACCTTCCTTTTCAGTGCTACAAACAAAACATGCTGACTGTTTTATCTCTGCATATTTATTTTTATCTATGCTCAGTATTCTTCCATGGTTTAGGGCACATTTTCATTGAACACTTGACGTGTAGAAGAAAAATTCCCTTTGTCATACAGAGTTCATCACAGTTTCTAGAGTATACAGGACCATTGGTCAACACATTGATCAATGTGCTTTATAACCCATGAACTAAAGATTTGGATTAAAATCTGCATCATAAATAATGTCACTTCACTAGGTGTGTCCCAGCATTCCACAATTTCACATACTCTGAAATAAAAGCAGTGGAATGTTTTAGGTACTCTCTGTCCTCTGATGTGGCTGGTCAGTTATGGATTTCTAGAGTGTTCTGATAGTCTTTGTACTGAAGCAACACAAAGCATGTTGATGTTTCATTTAATTTCCCTTTGAAGGGAAAGGGTCCACTAGTGACAAGAGGGCAACGCTGCTACAGACAAGGAGATTTTCTGAGAGAAGTCTAAGCTCGGAGGACAGCTGTCCAGTATCAAACTGCAAAACAACCTCTCTGACCTTCAGCACCTTCTTTAAGCAGGTACTGGACACTATTTCTGATTGCCTAAGAGGTTTTTCATCTATATAATATGAACTGTGTTGGGAAAAGTTACCAGTGATGTTTGCGTGGGTACAGAGGACAACTGCTGTCAAGTAGGCAGTAACCTCCTGGCTTTGAATGCCTTAAGGACATGGTTCACTTGGAAGTTTTCTCAGTGTTATGGAGTATTGTTATAAAGGTACTGATTTTTGCCTTTCTCCTGGTAGGAAGGAGACAGGCTCAGTGATGAAGATCTATTCAAATTTTTAGCTGATTTCAAAAGATCATCTTCGTTGCAGAGAAGAATTAAGGTTTTACCAGGTACATAATTCTTTTTGGAAGGAAAAGGTTATATGTACTTTTCTTCCCTAAATTGTTCTGTAAATTCCCATCCCAAAATATAATTAACTTGGGTTTTCAGTCTATAGTATGTGCTGTTGTGGAAATTCCTTTGTTCCCAGTGTCTAACTGAGCACAATGCTTTTGAGGGGGTTTTTTGTGTATGAGAGAGTATGGAGATTTATGTTTACTTGATATTCTAAAATTATTTGCTTTCCTCCCTAACTTACAGAGTATCTACTAGATGTCTTTTGTTACTATTCAAACTCTTTGAAGACAGTGCTTTAAAGCAAATATCTAAGATCCTTGCTATCTTCTTGCGTGTTTGTAAATGGGTCATATATTAAGAGGGAGATTAAAATGTGTACACATTTCGTCTTACTTGGGTATTTGGGTCAGCGTTAGTTAACAACGTGGAGAAGCAGAGATAGCATTTGGCTGCTTTTGAAAACCTGACTAGCTTATTTTTTGTTTTTAGATACATGACAGCTCAAGCTTTTCTGGGTTGTAGAGGAACCTTAAAAAACATGAACCAAGTGCAAAGCTTGTTTGGCTTTTTAGCCAGTTGACAGAAACGACAAGCCTAAGTTTCCCAAATGGTTTGCTCTTATCACAACAGAGAATTTAAATTGAAAGTCTAGTTATACTTGCATAAATTTTATCAGTATTAATTGTTTACCTACTCATCACAGCAAGCCTGACTTTCCTGCTGAGTGGTTTCTGCTTTGGCAAAAATTAATCAGAGCAGAATCTGAGTGGGCGATGGGGCGGGATGGGAGTGAGAACTATATTAGACAGCAGCCCTTTCATCTTTTGTCTCCTAGACAATTTTTTTATTATTTTTGTATGAAATATACTAGAATGTCCACCCAGCATATAGTATTCCTTCTTTCTCTCCTGTTTCTTTGAAATGGTACAGGGTAGACACAAAGAGGTATATATTGGCCTGATGTGTAGGGATGTGAGTATCCTGTGTAACTTTCTGCAGCTGTGCTTTCATTCTCATGCAGCCTTCAAGCTAAAGATCCAGTTCTTATTTTTGCACTGTTGCTATGTAACCTCATGTATTGTTTTCATTTTTGTTTTATTATACATTGGTTATTTTTTATATTTTTGCTGAGATTTGTTTTTTTTTTTAAAGGAACACTTAAACTGGAGATTTCCCCAGCTCCAGAAAACCTTGGTTATTGTCTGACACCAGAATTACTTCCAGTGAAGCCATTTCCAGAAAACCGTAATCGTCCTCACAAAGAGATTTTGGAATTCCCAGTTAGAGAAGTGTATGTTCCTCATACCATTTATAGGTAAGAAATAACATATGCTTTTTAATTTTTTAAGATTAATTTTAAAAAATAATTGTGGTTTAGGTTTGTTCTTTTTTTCAGAAATAATAGAAACTAAAAATGTTTTTAGAAAATGTTAGAGAGCATGCGTTAGGCTGGTGATTTAATCTTACTAGCCATTACAAGCTGAAATGACTGCAGGACATTCTACAGTGTATTTACTAATCTAATTATGCTGTCCTTTGAAAATTTTTATAAAATGTCCAAGGAAAACCCTAACAGCTCTCATTGACTTGACATATATATACCTTTCCTCCTCTGTGGTTTTTTCCCAGTAGATCTTACTAGAATTTTTAACAGTTTTGGTAAATGTTTGTGCTAGGTGGTTTCTATTGTTAATTTGAGTCATCTGAGCATCTGATGAAGTAATATGTTGCTCTGTGGACTTTTTCACCATGAAAAAGGACTCTAAGCTATATTGTTTCCTTTCTTAAATCTGTTCTGTTCTGGTTGTGTCAAGGAGACCACAGTGTTCAGTAGCATGCAGCTGAGCAACTCCTGTAATTTCTTAGTCATCTGGCACATCTGAGTCTCCAAGAAGAAATAAGTATCAAAATAATGTGCATCAACATGCTTGTGCAGCATAGTAGTGCTAGTGAGCAGTGAAATTGGTAATAGCTAACTAGCAATAATTCAGAATAGGTGCACCAAAGTATTATAGATACAGAACTTCTAGCTTTCATGTGACCATTGTGTTGGTGAAGGCACGGAAGTAAAGTGGAGTTCTTCATACCACAGTAGCTGACGCTATTCTAAGGGACTTTTCTGATCCATAAAAGAGTAGCTAGGTACTGAATTGCATTAGTGGCAGAGATGTGACTGTCAGTCAGGAATCACAGAATGAAGAAGTTTAATAAAGGGATGTAAAGTTTATTCACTTCTTGCAGAAGAGATTAGCAAAGAGCCAGTGCCCCCACCTACTCACCTGACCCCATCCAGGAGAGAATAAGGGAAGGGCAAGACTTGTGATTCAGTACAACTCAGAACTGTAAGGCTGCAGACTGATATATCCTGGGGAGATGCTCTACACCTTCAGGGGAAACTGGAGAGCCAATGGCACTGTTTGTGACACCTGGATTTGGGTCTCAGCTTTTAAGAAAAGCAAAAAGAGAAGTGACACCTTATCTTACGATAACAACTTGCAGTGTGGTGTCAGAAGGGAAATGAATAAGCCAGTTTTGATAGAGCCTCATTAGAAGTTTTGGAGGAGTTATTCCT
This sequence comes from Bucorvus abyssinicus, assembly GCA_009769605.1. Taxonomy (NCBI): domain Eukaryota; kingdom Metazoa; phylum Chordata; class Aves; order Bucerotiformes; family Bucorvidae; genus Bucorvus; species Bucorvus abyssinicus. The sequence goes on from CM020063.1 coordinate 28,217,686, forward strand.
GGACTGTGATGTGAATCTGTGATATTCAAACTCCTGAAGGCAGGTTCTTTGCACTCTGGACACCAGAATGCTAAAATGCAGTGTTGCAGTACTTCTGTCTTCTCTCTGTATCAGAGATAGAAGTGAATATCTTTATTTTCTTTTTTTTTTTTTTCTTCCCAGTTTTTAGGGAGTTTATGGAAACATTTCTATAGGGAAAGTTTTTTTGCAATTGAAAGTGTGAATGTAAATTAACTTAATTATGCCTTTTTTTATGAAAAAATAAGACAAAATTTTAACTTTCCTATTCATTGTCTGGCCCCAGTAAGGATTAGCATATGACAACTCCAGTGTGCAGCCTCGTAGTGTCTAAAAGTCTGCTTTTGAAAATGAAAATCATTAGCAACCGCTGTGTTGCTGATTTAGGAAGAGAGTTTACACAAAATATTCTCTTTAGTTCTCACTGAGGTAAACTTCTGCAGCCAGGTATCATGAATATCAAAGCCACCACACTGAAAATTAATTTGTGCACCTCCTGAAGCAAGTTTGGGTGTCTCTGCTCTATCCTTCAGTTACTGATCCTCCAGGTGTGTGATTGAATACGTACACCCACACCAGAAGAAACGCTTGCTATCGCTCAACAGTTATGCTCTTTGAGAAGGAGTTCACACCCAGCGTGCTTAATCTCTTCAGGCTTTTTGGGCTCTGTTTTGATTTGTACCCTAAGTCGTGGTAACAAAGTAGAATCTCTCCAGACTTACTGGTAATAATCTCTCCATACTAACTGGTATACTATAAAATAGTTGCCTTCATTAATCTTTACCTTAATTAGTGAATCAATGGTGATGACACAATTGACATGCCTGGTGTTATGCTGTAAACTGGAAACTCAATCAGTTAATACCCAAATAAAACCCTTAAGACAATTAGTCTAACCCTAAAGTTAAATACACTGGGGAAGTGGTGAAAAAGATGCAGAAATGCTAGATGATGTTTTGACTGCCTTGTGACAATGAACATGTTTGCTGGCTGAAACTGTTAATGAACTCCAGTCGTAGTTCCCGAGAAAGTCAGATGAGGCAGCTTCACAAACATTATGAAACAGCAGAATCTGGAACTTGGTGGAGTCAGGGAAGTAACAGTTGTGTTTGCACAGTGACGTTGAAAGCAGCAACTTCTCCCACAAGCTGAGACACTTTTGCCACACAATCATACCAGTGCTCCACTTGGTAATCAAAAGTGTAGTTAGGGAATGTAGGCCAATGTGTTATAGAATCATAGATCATTTAGATTGGAAAAGACCTTTAAGATCATTGAGTCCAACCATAAACATAACACTGCCAAGGCCACCACTAATCCATGTCCCCAAGCACCACAACTACACGTGCTTTAAATACCATCAGGGATGGTCACTCCACCACTTCCCCAGGCAGCCTGTTCCAATGCTTCACAACCCTTTCTGGAAAGAAATTTTTTCTAATATCCAACATAAACCTCACCTGGCACAACTTGAGGCCATTTTCTCTTGTTCTGTCTCTTGTTTCTTGGGAGAACAGACTGACCCCACCTCAGCATAACCTCCTTTCAGGTAGTTGTAGAGAGCAGTAAAGTCTCCCCTGATCCTCTCCTTTACACCAGACTAAACAACCCCAGTTCCCTCACCCCTCCACATATAGGACTTGTTGTCTAGACGCTTCACCAGGTTTGTTGCCCTTCTGTGGACACACTCCAGCACCTCAATATCTTTCTTGTGCTGAGGAGCTCAAAACTGGACACAGCATTCGAGGTGCAGCCTCACCAGTGGCAGGTACAGGGGGACAATCACTTCCCTACTGCTGCTGGCCTCGCTGATACAAGCTGATGCTCAGATGATGTGAGCTGGTGCTGATAAAAGCCAGGATGCTGTTGGCCTTCTTGGCCACCTGGACACACTGCTGGCTCATATCCAGCTGGCTGTCGACCAACACCTCCAGGTCTTTTTGCGCCAAACAGCTTTCCAGCCACTCTTCCCCAAGCCTGTAGAGTTGCAGGAGGTTGTTTTGACCCAAGTGCAGGACGTGGCACTTGGCATTATTGAACCTCATACCACTGGCCTCTGCCCATCGATCCAGCCTGTCCAGATCCCTCTGTAGGGCCTCTCTATCCTTTGCTTAATTTAACTGTCATGCAATTCTCCTTGCTTAGTTCCCCACAGAGTGAATACTGTTTTGAGCCTGAGATTAAACTAATCTATGCAAAGTAACTCTGAATTTGAATAAAGCCAGATATTAAGTATTTCATGTTGTTTTATTCCCTTTCCTCTAATCTGAAAAATAGAACCATCCTGTCTTGAGCAACATTCTAGCATTTAGTCGTAACTGAGTGTCATGGCCTGCTAGCACGTTAAAGATCATTCAGTGTTTCCTAATGTTTGATTTTAAGTCTGCAAACCATTTTTTTCTACCAGTGCTATCGATTTAGACACTAAATTATGAAAAAAATTCATAAAATAATTACCTGTTTTCTATCAGCATTACTGTGAATGTAGGAGAGGGTTACATATAGAAATGTATTTGAATAACAAGTAAATGAAAACTTCGAAAAATACAGGCTGGTGAGTTCTCAATGGCATAATAATACCCCTACATATGTCCAGACAAATACTAATGAAACATCTAGCTACACTTTTTCTTCTGAATGTTTAGAAGAAACATGAAGATTTTCTTTACTTAGGTGGATTTTTTTGGCCAGTGTAAGACATTTCAGACGAAAAAAGTCTTCTTTTTTTTCCTAAATAATAGCTTTTTCCTTCACGATAGGAGAATCAGAGTCTTCTGTATAGTCTTTGAACTTAACTCTTGCTAGTATTTATACCGGTGTAAGCCATCATTTTAAATGATGCTATTTCTGATTTATACCAGAGAGAGCAGCTGGCCCACTTTCTTTGTGCACTGTGAAATTGAGCACTTCTTTTTGTTGTGTACCTACATTTCTGTAATAAAAATAGTTCCCTGAAAACGTCAAAACATTCAAAGATTTATTTCTTTCAGTACTCTTCCATTTTTAATAGGAAGAATCCTTTAATTTAAAATTTATCATTTTATCTTCTCATTAACTATAAATGAAAACAATGCTGCTTACTGCCACTATGAAATGTTGGTGCTGAGGAAGAGGGATTTGTCCCATCACTTCAGCAGTAACTCAACCATGCAGAGGAAGGACTATCTTTGACAGGGGAAGTGCCTAATGCCTAGTACCTAAAGTTTGCATGCTTCAGAGGAAAGAACCTGTCCTTTGCTGTTTTGTTTCATTTAATTGCAAACCACTTGGCACTGTGCTCAGACTTGCTGTAGTCTGCAGTGTGAGCTGGAAGCCTTCTGCTTTGGTGGTAATCATTCTACCCCATCCTTGACTAGTTTTGAGCAAGGAAAGGCTATTGGTGTATAATGATCTGTTATTCCTGTCACAGCGTTATCTATGCCTTCCTGCCTCTCTGCCCATGGGATTTGGAGTTCATGCCCCTCTCCCATAGGCAGTTTCGCTGTCACAGTGCTTTCAGACGAGTTATTACACCTGACTCCTCACAACAAACTTCATTAATTATGTATTACAGGCATAGAGGAAAACATACCACCATGGCATGGTGATATCTGCACAGTCATTAAGCAGAGACTAGGAATAAAATATGGATTTGTCTAAACTTTCAAATGAAAGAAAAGCCTTTGAGGAAATGTGTAATTATTCCTTTAAAAATAACCAAATGCAAGTGGTTTAATTAGAGGGGGGTTTTGGGTTCTTCAAAATATTTCAGTTAATTGTAATCTGACATCGTACATTAGATTCTTGAAATTTTCAGCAGACATTTAAGCAAGTGTAATTCAAAATACAACAGCAGCATTTTTAAAAATCTTGACAATTTGGTGTCTTGAATAGCTGCTAGCTCTCTTTATGAAAATCATTAGCTGCTTTCACATTCTGCTGAGTAGTTTTATACTATTTAAAAGCTATCGTATACTGATAAATACTGCGTTTTGCTTTCCAAACAGATTTGATGTTGTGTTTTTAATGCAATTGTTCTTCAGCTTCAGAGTAAGTTTGTTCTTTGGTCTACTGTGTGGGGAAAAAGTTAAAAAAAAAAAAAAGAGAGCACTATGAACAAGAAAATCTTGTTAAGAAAAGCTTTTAAAACAACAGAAAGTAAATGCAAATAATTTGTAATGTATACCAAGTAAGGTAGTGCTCTTTTGTTTTACAAGAAGCTAAACTGAGTCTTCCCAGAGACCTGTAGGAGTTAAAGATTGAAATCAACATGTAGATAGCTCAGTTCAAGCAACTTCCTAAAGTATAAGGAATGTGGGACTGAATGACAGTTCTTAAATCCAGTTCAAATTCTACCACTGTCTTTCTGCAAACACTTGGATTATTGATTTTATCTCATACTCTCCAACTGCACATTCACACCCATGGCAAGATACCTACCACGGAGGAATGTTAGAAGGTTTAGATTAATGTTTATATGCTATGCTCAAACAATGCTGGGCATTTTTCTTGTGGTTTATTTCCCCAAATTCTTGATGTCATTTTTCCCCACTTCTTTTTCCCTGTCCTGTAAGGGGTATCACTGTCGCTTCGCCTCTGGGATGTAGAGATAAAAGCACTTCATTATCTAGCACAATGGCTTTCCAGAAAAACTGAACTTCTCATTGATCGTTATCATCAGCAGTCAGTGCAACACTGAATCCTCACCTTCCGCTCAAGAAAGAAGCTATGACTGAAAACACAAAAGACATAAGTAGTGTGAGGGACTTAACTTTCTGATAGTTTTGAATAAAAGCATATTCTTCACTGATTTGGTTTCGCTGCAACTTCACTTCAACAAGCAGTGGCTTATGCTTCTGTCTTGCATGAACGTCTTAAGGAAAATGAAGCTATTCTCATTGCTGATGCTGCCATTGGTGAGGTAGTAGGTTGTTGAACATTGTCCTTTTATAAACAGCTCCCAGCCAGGACTCTCAGAACCAAAACAATCCTTTCCAAGCCAGCAGATCTTTTTGCTAACCTTAAGACATTGTGCTTTCTCCTTCAAGCCATTTGTGTACTTTTCCCTGGAATAAAAATGCTCCAGTAACTTCATCCAAGAACTGTTAATAGTGATGGGTTACTGGTAGTAGTAGGTGGATTCTCTTTTGGTAAGAACAGGTGACTTCTTTAGCTTAAGTCTGCAGGGCACTTAGAGAGAGGACATCAGTATTCTCACTGGATTTTTTTTTTCCCTCTTGCTTGATAAATGGTTACTTTGAGGAGTCCAGTTTAGAGAAGAGGCATCACTCAGGAGCAGTGTGATTCATCAGTATAGCTTCCAGCCTCCCAGGTCGGGATGGGGGAGCGTATAAATGCATCAATGAAACAATTAAATCCACGTTCCACCTGTTGACTTCTTGCTGTGTAGATCTTGCATGATGCTGAAACCTGTGTCATTCACTAGGATTTTGAAGTATTTTCAACTGAAATTTTAGAAGTGCATAGTGTCCACAGCAACAAGAAGATGCTGGTAAATATGAAATATTGCCTCATATTATCTAACACATGTAACTGCAGGGGGGCATGTTACCAAAATTTTGGGAAGATATGGTATGCTATTTTATGCAATAGTTGATGCCTGGTGGGTATCCACTCATTTTATCCATTTTAATAACACTGCCACTCAGGATTTATTACTACTGGAAACAGCAGGGGAATTGAGGGTATTATCAATGAAATAGTGGGTTTAATTTGGTAGAGGACTGCAAAGCATGAAGGACAGAGACATCAGAAGGTGGTATAACCCTTTCAATTTTCATATTTGCAAAGTTTAAAGCCATTTTAAGAGTAACTTCTGAAAAAGATTATATAAAATAGCCAATTGTGGGTCAAAAAGTTCCCTATATTTGCACACCAGAAAATCCGTATGATAGGTAAGAAATTACGTTGTTGGTGATTTTTTTGATTCACAAAATCTCAGTTATTTGCCTTTGGTCTTGGTTTTCAAACACATTATGTGGTTGATTACTTGTTTGCAATATTTGATAGTTGAAGTAATGGTAGGTTGGTTCAATGGTGTATGATGAATAGCTGTGAGTCTTGGAGAAGAATCTATTAAAAATTTAGTCTGACTTGACTTTAAGCCCTAGGTCACATTTAAATCTAGAAATACGTGTTTTCATGTCAAAATTCTGTGATTTGAATCAGCAGAAATCTGATGTTTTGAGTCAGCCTTCCACTCAGTTCTGTGGGCAGCTTTTTCTTTTTCTGTTGACTAAAACTTTAATAAAAAATTTATAAAGGTTTTCACACCAATGCTAATGGACAGAATAATGTGACAATCATTCTCAGCCTAAATTTAATGAAGATCTGAGCACTGACTCTTCAGATGATTCGTAATTTTAGCAACATGAGAAAAATAATTCTACTATTGTCCAACTTATCCATACTAAGATACAGAATATATGACACATGGACCCCCTCTTGAATGCGACATGTCGAAGTCCTGTCATTGTGCCATTTTTTCCTAGTCAGTGGATAACTGACACAAGATTCCGTATTTGGTAAATTGTGGTTTGAATTACAATTGTCAACCACTTTTTTTTTTTTTTTTTTTTTTGAGCTTCCCTGTTCATCCTGAAGAAAGTGTAGCAGAATCAACAAAGATTGAAAATTTTAACTAATGGGTGTATTAGCTTTTGTTTCCAGCCCCATAACTATTAAATGGCAATGTTCACCATTCGCCTATAGAACATTTGTCGTCACTACATCAGTACCGACTATTTATACATATATTGGCTTTTGCTATGTATGGCATTCAGTCATCAATGAATATCCCTAATATTCATTAGAAGTTTGAGATGCACTTCTTGACACCTCACATGTGTAATTTAGCAAGGAGAAGGATTTTATTATGTCACACGTAGACATAACCAATAATTACAAACAGGAATATTCAATGAGAAGGGTCACAGACTTGAAACTCCGCATAGATTTTATTTTGGCAGAAGATTAATCTCCGTTACTTTGGTCATGGGAAGTGATGAAATCGTTACTACTAAGTCCCATGAAAGTGCTGGAAGGTTATCAAATTCAAATGAGAATTGCTGCATGGTGTCTCAGGTCAGGCTAGGTGGACGGTTACCTTTCCCAGCAAGTAATTGATTCTGAAATAGCCTCTTATCTTACCATCCCGTAGCTGGGTCAGTCTCCGACCCAGAGAAGCTGTCTGGATCTGTGTCTCACCCCAGACTCTGCTGTCCTGTGGGGCTCTAGTCTCAGTGAAGTTGGATGCTCTGCCATGGCTTTTGTAGACCCGTGCTGATAGCTCCTTTGCTTTTGGTAAGCATATCTGACTGTATCTGGAGGTGGAGCTCTGCACTCTGAGTGGGGGGAGTGATGGTAGAAGTTTATTCACACTGACCAAAAGTAAATGCTGTGTCATGGTTTTGGATGTGTCATGTCTCTCCTCAAGGGAGACACAATGCCTCCTGGAGCTAACCACATCTTTATGGGCATGCTAACTGTCCTATTATTTAAAAGACAGCACTGTATGCTGCCCTGACACCACTGCTAACTGCCATGTGGAAGTGCTCCTTGTCATTGCCTCCTCTCAGTCTTTTGGAGGGTAGGGATGCTGGCAGGCCATAGCACTTACACAGTGTTCAGCAATGGGTCTAAATTGGTCATGCCTGTATGAAGGAACCTGTTTTGACCATCTCCCTGCCTTCCTGCTTCAAAAGATCAGTCATGACTTTCATCTTTGCAGGATATCCAGAGTCAGCATTTGCCTCTATTCTTCTGCAGTGCTGGTGGGTTTAATACACGTGTAAGGAACATCTCTAAAACTGCTTGAGCATAAATGGCACAAGCTTTAGCTCTTCAGTACAGTACTTGCTAGAGTAATGCTTCCTTGGTTGTGTAGTCAGCAGAGAGCTCTCTGTGATTTTACATACCTTTCATCTCAAGTCTCATCTAAATGTAAAATCCTGTGCTCAGGGTCATTATATGGATTTGTGACATCTTCTACTGGTCTGCAGATTAATGAAGCAATGACTGGATTATGCAGCCTCCCCTACGTGTATTTCTTCACCTCCAGCAGATGTGATATTGATAATATACTTCATTTAATATGTCATTCCCCCAAGCATAATTCAGTGGAGGTTACCAATATATTTCTCTCTTTCACTTAGCTTTTTCTAGCATCATCTTGAAGAGAATTTGGCAGAGCAGAAATTGCATTTAAGAAGGTAAGGAAGAAAGTGCATTAGTGAGGCAGGCAGGAGTACTATTACGGACAAAAGGAAAGGCAAGTTACATGTTAGTTTGTTTGCTAAGGCATGCCATGGCCCATGTGGCATGTGTGGGTTAGCAAAGCAGCTTGGACTGTGTAGCTGAAGAGTATTGTCACATGGTGACACAGGGCAATGAGGAGAATCAGCTACAGTTTTCCAGGTCTTGGGATACAACAAACGGAAGATGGACTGTCTGACTTAATGGCAACATTCTCCAAAGCTCCTCCACCTTTTCAGCTGACAAGAGTGCTGAGGAGATATCTGTGATAAGGACAGGATGATTTTGTGTATAGTTTCTGACTGTCACAGACAAAAAGAAAGCATGAAAGCCCATGAGTAGTTCTCATTGTTTCTCACTGGAAGCCAGCCTGTTTCCATCAACACTGGTCTTATTCCTTACACTCAGAGGACAAATAGTGAGAATCCTATACCAGACTGGGGAAATGAGACGTTAAATAGACATAATTGTGATGCCAAAATGTGTGTAATCCAGATTTAGCTGAAATCTCAGATTTGCCATAGACTTCACTGGAGAAAAAGCTTTCTATTAGCATTTTGACTCTTCTACCACAGTTGTTGGGTTTTGAACTTAGCTGACCATCTATACTGCCGAATTCCCAAGAGAAATTATAGGTGTTTTTTAAATTTAGTGATCTGTCCATGTGCAGAAGCTAGTGAACAGCAAAGTATGCTGTATTTTAAAGCATTATTAATATTCATTACTATAAATGTCAGTTTCTGCAATTATAGTTCAAAATTTCTTCTTTGCATTTCATCAAGTTCATTGATAACTGCTTTTTGATTTGCATAACCTAGTTCAATCTATGCCATTTTGTTTCTATGAGCTAGGAATATATGAACTTCAGTTGTTGGTTTTATTTGCTGGTTTACTTGTTTTCATTAGCTCTTAGTGATTCCTCACCCCTTCCAAAATCTTATTCTTGACAGCTGAGAAGTGAGCTGCTTTCATTACATCAAGCAAAGCTATTCAATCATTTGTAACTAGGAACTACATATTTCCAAAAAAAAAAAAAAAAAGACCTAGGAAGACTGCCTTCTCAAAGACATAGCTTACTGCATAAGAAGCATTAAGAATAGGATGTTCTGTGTGTCACAGCAGCAACTTACATTTTCCTTGTGAACTTTTGAAATTGAGTTCTGTCAAAGCTTTCTCTGTCTAGGTAGAATTGCAGCTCAGGGAGAGGAATCAAACTGCTAGTTTGTGCCCTTCATTTTGAAATGCAATTGCGCGCCATTTACACGTTTTATTCTTCCTTTTCTTTCTTCCAGAAATCTCCTTTACGTTTACCCTCAGAGGCTGAACTTTGCTAACCGATTGGCTTCTGCAAGAAACATTACCATCAAGATCCAGTTTATGTTTGGTGAAGACCCATCCTGTGCAATGCCGGTAATAAATGCTGAGATTTCTTAGCAGGCTTTTGCTTACATGAAGTCATGAGGAACCTCTGAAGAGATAACTCATTGTTCACATCCCATCACCACAGTTCCAGTGAGGCCTTAGGAAACCTAACATCAGAGAGCTTGTGAAGCTTGTCATTCTCATCAGAAAGCAGAGCTGTAGTCGTACCTGCAACAGGAAAGACTTGTCACTCAAGTGGAGCAGAGGCGTATTACTCCTTCTTATCTCAGTCTTCCTACCTTATTTTCAGAAGAGTTACTTCATATTAAATCAATGCTGTGTTGGAAACTCTAGTCGTAAAATTCACAGAGCTTCAGAGACCTTTTAAGAATGATGTAGTCTGTCCACCAGTGTAACCCCTCCGTATGCACTAAGTGTACACAAATACTTGGGTGTAACACTGGAAGGTTGGGATCTTCATTGCCTGAATGTGAATGGGTGCACAATCATGCAGTGTAGGTAGAGTTTTCCATGTTCAAAACACGATGTGTATTAGGGCAGACGTGTGCACTACTAGCAGAGCAGGCAGCACTCTCTATCTTCAAGTTATTCAACATTTCTTATTATAAGATTCTCTCTTCAGCTTCAGATACTCACTTTGAAGTGTTCTAACCTAGACACCTCCTTCAGCCTGAATTTTTCTGGAAATTTTCAGGAAGTGTAATTGGCTGTTTGAGAATGACATCGGGATAGAATCTTCTCTGCTTTTATGTTAGTAGAGATAGAAATGAGTGTAAATATTATTTTGAGGATCTTTAATCCAACAGTATGTTGGAGCAAGGACTGACACCCGACCAGCCTTTATCAGTGTGCTGACACCTCTGTGTGTACGTCCAGCTTTACTCCACATGATCTCTGGAATTGGAATGAGAGCATCAGCACAGTGTTTTCCCAAGCCATGTTTCTTACAGAGCTGGAGCTGTGCTCTGTGAATGTAACATGGTCTTTTACACAATATTGCTTTGTTGGTTTCCTTAAAGTCTGCCTATACTGCAGTTATGTTTTAAGAAATATTTAGGGCAGACGTAGTTCATCTGGCATCCCTCTCCACTGTGAGAGAGCTTAATCTCAATATATATGGACTTGTGCTGTACAGATATCCTTGTCTAAGCTCATCTCCCATGGCTCCCTTTAAAGTTACTGGGTTCCAGGACCTTACCATGAGCCTGTGTCTGAAATGAGGGAAGCAAATCAAGCACCAAAAATGCCTGTTTCTCTTCATTGATTGTAAAGGAACTTTGGACCTCTAACATAAGGTGAGGTGGATCTCACCCTAAGTAAGCAGGCTACAACTGTAAAACAAACGACTAAAAAGACTTTTAATTTAACTTTTTAGCATTTAGTAAAGGCAATGTGACAGTGTGTAAGAGGCTTACCATAGCTGTATTCCTGCAATTCATAACTTTTGAGTGCAAGACTGGAGAACGTGATGTGAGATAGTCAGTGGTCCTGGAAATGACTTCTGCTCAATTTTTCTGCTGTTTTACCATGAATAGTGTGTGGGGAAGTTGCTTGGTAATGAGATATTTGTGTCAATGTGCTAAGATACAATTTAAGAGTCATTTTCAGCCTTCATATATTGTCTTAAACTTTATACAAGATGATGACAATTAAATGAGTTAGACCTGACAGCTGTTACTTTCTTTTATTCTTGACGTAGGTAATTTTTGGGAAATCATCAGGTCCAGAATTCGTGCAAGAAATATACACAGCTATCACGTACCATAATAAGTGAGTATTGCAACTATTTGTATGATTTGAGAAGTATTAATCAAGATCTCTTTACATGATTCTTAGCCTATATAGTTCATCAACAAATGCTGGTACTAATCCGTTTTAAACATTCACATTTTATGAGGATTTGTCATCTCTAATTTGGATTGCTACATGCATTTGCATAAGTGACCGTTGTGTAAGTGACCATTGCTTTTCTTGTTTGTAGAGATTAGTTGAGAATATTCCTAATCTGAAGGTTAAGGAGCAGGAAGCAGCACTACAACTTTGTAACAGCATTCACTTTGATGAATTCAGAGATCCTAAAGAGCTGAAGGGACATTATTATTCTCACTGATATGGACTCAGGATTTAGGATTTACACAATAAATATGCTGGAACCCAAAATTAAGATTGAAGGTTTTTACAGAGATGGTTGAAAGATGAAATATTCCAGCTGATACTGTCTATGCTCTTCCTGATTCAAAGCTGTAGCTAGTTCGTATATATAGCTGTGTATATATGTACTTTATTTAACTCTGAGGTTGTTTTTAGGATTTATACAGTTTATATAACCACAGCATTGAAAAGCCTACTGGCAAATTTGCCTTCTGCTCAATCTCATACTCCATTGGAAATGAACTTGCCTTTTTTTTTTTTAACAGGTCCCCCGACTTTTATGAAGAAGTGAAAATTAAGCTGCCAGCAAAACTCACAGAGAAGCACCATCTATTGTTCACATTCTATCACATCAGCTGCCAGCCAAAGCAAGGAGCATCTGTGGAAACTCTCCTTGGGTACTCAGTAAGTTCCATGTGAAATGTAAGAATGTGTATGTGTGTGTGTGTGTGTGTATATATATGTATCTACATCCCATGCAAACAGGCTCTGCTTGTCAAGAATTTTGTCATATCTGCTCTTTCTGGTTAGGGTAATACATCCAAAACAGTAGAAGGTCTTAATGTTAATTCATAGAAACCAGATGCAACCTGTGCTATGTTACATCCTCATACTGTAACTTTAAATTGTTAAGTGTCTTTGAAGTTGATGAATTCACCTGATGCAAGTGAAGTTAAGTATGCACCTAGATATTTGCAACAGCAATGCTTTACAGCATATTGCCTAATTTTGTTAGATTCTATTTATTGCAAAAAAAAAAAACCCCAAAAAAACCTAAACAATTTGCAATTACAATTACTTACTGTTATCTAAAATGTTCATACGTGAAGAAACAACTAATATAATCTTTTCAATTACGTTTTATATGGCATATCATTTATGTTCTAAAGTGTCTTTTAACCCACATAAAAATTAAAAAAGAAAGAATCTAGAAGGTAAAATGCAATTCTCTTACATTCATTATCTTCACGTTGAGACAAGCACATTTTAGCTTAAGAGATATATACTGTAGCATTGTTGCTTTGACCTTTTTCTTTATCAAGCAGTATTTTTAACTGCAGATATTTTAAAATAAGAGGAAACATAGGTGGTGATAATACTTCAGGTTTGAAAATGTCCTAGTGCCATGGTCAGCAATTGAGCTGGGGGGCCAGACAAATGCTTTCCTTATGTTTCTGCTATGAAGTTTGTATTTGTTTTTGATTCCAGTACTGAGAATCCTTTCAAATGGGCTTTCTTTTATGGACAGATATAGTCCCACTAATAGCAATGGGATTGGTAAGAAGTAAATTAATTGGTAGTTCAGGAGCAGGACTTGACATAGGTGAGGACTTACTTAATTTTCAAGCTTCTGTTCACCTAAACCAGAAATGTTTCTGCCCTGTGATACTCAAATGCACAGCCTCTTTCAGACTTGAATGGGAGAAAAATTGATAGTCCAAATATCAATACAGAGTTATGATGAGTCATTCTGTCCTTAATCCTCGTGGTAACCACAACCAAGATGTCCAATTTATCCTTAGCAAAATTTTAACTGTTGATTTGCTTCAAAGCCAAGGATCAGTCTATTCAAGATAGGTTATTTTTTAAATAAAAGTATGTTCTTTCCTAAATAATTCTGGTAATATTTATTAGAAATATATATGTCACACATGAAAAGCTCTGTATTTTCTTCAAAAGGGATGGTTTGTAAAGCAGTCTTGACCATTTTTCTACAGTAGCTATCAGTGAATTTAAAATGCAAAGAAATTACTTTTGAATGGGTTAGAGCAGAGAAGCTTGGGTCAATATCTCATTTGTTGTTGGGATGTACAGAACAAATTAGATAAATAGCCCTAATATATCGTCATGAATATTGCTGTGTATTTGTTTCAGTGGCTGCCAATTCTATTAAATGATCGTCTTCAAACTGGACATTATTGTCTTCCTGTTGCATTGGATAAGCTGCCTTCCCACTATTCTATTCACTCTCCTGAGGTAACAAAGAAAATTATGAAAAGATAATATTTTCCTAATGTGGAAGAACAACATAAGTGTTTTACAAACTTATGTTGCTGTCTGCTTGTAGACAATACCTTCTTTTTGTACTTTAAAAGGGGAAAGCTCTGGAGAAAAATGTTGGTTTTGTCACTGGTGTTATTATTTTATAGCATGTTTTTTAAAGTTATTTATCCAAGCAAATACTTGTAAATTATCTAATCAGGGACATATTTGTTTAGAGGGTGTCAAGTCAATAATTAGCTTTCTTCCATGTGATGATTTGCTCATTTTTTTGTGTATGTGTGGGAGAGGGAGGAGAAATGGAATCAGTTGCTGCTACTGTAGCAGAAAACCGTGCCCTCTGAGTAAATATGACAAGTAAGAAACTGTCCACAGGGTTAAAAATGCACGGCATCACCATGGAATGCCTTTGGCAGTGCTTTAACTGGGGCCTTCTAACGTTAAAAATATCTCATCAGAAGATGTATATTCACTATGTCTGTGCTACGCATCCAGCTGAAGTGCTCCGAATTTCCCAGTTCAATACATCAACTTCTATCCGTGTAGCCTGTGAGAACAAGAAGGTGCCTAGCCGTGGTTCTCTGTATGGCACTGAATTTAGATGTCTAAAATTAAGCAAATAGCACGAATACCATATAGAACCCTGTGTAAAGAGACTTTCCGTTTGATCATTAAAATGAAGATAATGACTCCTTTATTTCTTTTCCATCACAGAAAGTTCCATCTCAGACACCACCTATTAAGTGGGTTGAAGGACACAAGGGTGTTTTCGATGTTGAAGTGCATGCTGTTTCATCTGTTCACACTCAGGTAATGTATCGGAAGAAATACACAGTTGTAGTTTTATTTTTGGAGAGAAGTCAGATGTCCAGGCCAACTTTTGAAGTTTATGAAATTGAGATATTTAAGCCCACACAAGTTTGAAAACAACTAACAGCTATAGAAATAACCTGATATCCTCAGTGAACGAAATGGTTTGGTGAAATCTATCGGTACAAGTGAACAAGTGAGTACTCTCAGCAGCAAGTCACATCAAGTAATAGGGAGCCTGATGTCTGCTCAGGTAAGTTGAGAGGATGTGTTTGAAAGATGCTGGCAGGGCACAGTGCTGGTTTTTGCAGCCTGCATCTTCTATTCTGCAAGGTTAGTTCTGACAATGTGTCCACATCTGCAGAGACATAGCACCTCCTTGCCTCTAAGGACAGGTTTTACTGCTGGAATGCTCTAGGCAGCTCAGCCATCAATGCCATGAGGTGTGGGGACACAAGCTTAGTGCTGAATGAGAACTCTATGATTCTGGTCATTTAAGTGTGATAGGAAATTGGAGCTTTGTCCATTTTATTGGAATACTGCTTTCAGACAGAGAAGCTTTGTTTTTCTTCTGCTGCTTTACAGTGTCTTCTACCATCATCCCGTTCTAGTTAACCCTGGTAGCTGTGTCCTAACAACTGGGGGCTCTGTGTCTGAAGCAGGTCCATCACCCGTTGCAGCATGCTTTTTAAAGACAAGTACAGCTTGCTCATAAGGCACATAACTTGTATGCAGCTGGAACTTAGGTGTGGGTGGCAGGGGAACTATAGAACTATAATGTCATGGAGTTTTATCACAGAGTTTTATCAGAGAAAGGGAACAGTATTTTCATGAAATGAAGCAATCATTTAGTGAGGGCTTCAACTTTTCTGCTTTTAATCTGGTCTAACCAGAGTCTGAATATGAGCCAGATGAAAAGAAACAAACAAAAGGCCGTGATCTCTCAAATTGATCTCTAGGGCTAGCCACCACTGCAAGCCAGAAGGGTAAAAATATTTTCTCTCATCCCATCAGGTGGGAAAATCAGGCTTTGCTTAGCTAGCAGCAGCCTGAACTATATGAACTTTGTTAACGAGTGCACTGTGTTTGCAGGACAATCACCTGGAGAAGTTCTTCACTCTGTGCCATTCTCTGGAAAGCCAAGTGACATTCCCCATTCGACTAATGGACCAGAAGATTACGGAGGCTACACTGGAACATGAACTGAAACTCAGCATTATCTGTTTGAATTCTTCACGCCTTGAACCCCTTGTCTTGTTTTTACATTTGGTACTAGATAAACTTTTCCAGCTAGCTGTACAGCCCATGGTCATAGCTGGCCAGACAGGTATTTACTGGTGAATGGCCTTGGAGTGCTAGTGCAAGCAACCTAGAAATATGGGGAAAATGATTGCTAAATATCCGGTCCCAGATTTAGTATTTAGTCTACTTCAGAAAGCGTTGTGTGTCTCAAGACTCTGTTCCACTGCACAATTTAATCAGGTTTAACAGAGTCCCTGCCTTCTCTCCTTTTACCCCTACATCTCAGACTCTTGTTGGGAGGTATGTTAAATTGTAGTAGTTTACTTGTATGGAAATATAGGTTAGAAAATTTAGCTTTGTTTGGAATTCAGTAGTTTTGCAAGGAAAACATCAGCAAAATCACTTATTCTACAGCTGACACTTCTGACTGCACCATATAATCTGCCTCAGTATCTTTAGACAGAATTGGGTGAGCACAAAAAGAGAGACAGTATAATAGTGCACGCAGATTTTTCTGTTACTGAGCCTGCCAGTTGCCTATCCTGTATGTTAGCGCTGGAGGGGAGGCATACTTGGAGAAGTGGTGTAGTTTATTTTCTATCTCATTTCGGTAATCAACACTTGTCATCCACTGTAATATTTGTGGGAAAGCCTGCTAGCTTGTATTTGTCTGTCATCTGGAGAATAAAGAGTCTTAGTGTTTTTCAAGTATGTATTTTATAGGAAATTCATGAAGGCTGCTAGAAATGGTAATTAAATAATATGATCTGCTTTTATGTAGCACTAAGTGGTAGAGTAGCAGTGATTGGATTGAAAGTCAGTGGGTCTATTGGTGTACATAGACCTTGGATCTGGTCAGTTGTAGCAATTGGTCTCTAGAGCTCTGAATTTGTTAAGGACTGAATTAAAGCTTATGGGATTAGTTGTTGTTGGTACTAAGAATGTCCTTACCTAATCATATTATATCCTTCAGTGCTGAAACTAATTCTTGCCTTTGTTTCACAGCCAACTTCTCACAGTTTGCCTTTGAATCTGTGGTTGCAATAGTGAACAGCCTCCACAACAGCAAAGACCTGAGCAAAGACCAGCATGGGAGGAACTGCCTCCTGGCATCATATGTCTACTATGTATTTCGTCTGCCAGACCCGCAAAGAGAAGTAGTCAAACCAGGTAATATTGGTGCAAGTGTTGCAAAAGTATTCTTTTTTCTTAACACATGTTATTCAGCATGGTGCTTCTGAGAAGAGGACTTATGGAACTGGCCTGTGAAATAGATCTCAGTGCTGCCAAGAGCAACATGGACTTGCCCCCATAATCTCTATCTCAGTCGTTCTTTTAAGATGCAGGGCTGAGGTGAGAGGACCACAGCTATATGTAACTCTCTAGCTTCAGGAAGATGAAAGGAAGAGATATCTCCTAAATTGGTCTTTCTTTAGAGGAATTTTCTTCCAAAATCAAAATTATCTCAAGATGCCAGTTTCTTACTGGCCTGTACATCAGTAAACTACTTCTCATGCAAACTAACTTACTGCCAGATGGCATAGGGCCAATTTCTGCCAATTTCTTCATCACATTAGGGATGTCATCAGAAGATAAAATCCTGTATATTGGCCAGCAAGTTGAGGGAGGTGATCCTTCTCCTCTGCTCAGCACTGGTGAGGCCACACCTGGAGTACTGGCTTCAGCTGTGGGCTCCTCAGTACAAAAGAGACACGGACATACTGGAGAGAGACCAGTAAAGGGACACAAAGATGATGGACTGGACAATCTCTCCAATGAGGAAAGGCTGAGAGAGCTGGGACTGTTCAACCTGGAAAAAAAGAAGGCTCAGGGAGGATCTTCCATGTATACAAAGACCTGAAGAAAGGGTGCGAAGAAGACAGAGACAAGCTCTTCTCAGTGGTGCTCAGTGACAGGACCAGAGACAATGGGTGCAGACTGAAACAGGGGAGGTTCCCTCTGAACATCAGGAAACGCTTTTTTCCTGTGAGGGTGACCAAGCAGTGGAAGTTGCCCAGGCAGGTTGTGGAGCCTCCAACCTTTGGAGATATTCAAAAGCCATCTAGACATGGTGTTGGGCAAGTGGCTTTAGGTGGCCCTGCTTGCGTAGGGAAGTTGGACCAGATGACCTGCAGAGGTTCATTCCAACCTCAACCATTCTGTTATGTTGCTGCAGTCCACTGTCCTAAAACATGTAGGATTCAATTTGATCAATTGCTATGTATTAACTGACTTACCACCACACAGCTGTGCTGTGGGAACTAGAGATATGTAGGCCCTTCTCTCTTTCAAATATTCATTTAAATCTCCCTTGGGGGTGGTTTAGACTAGTGTTAGGATTTACTAAAATCTCTGAGCTTGCCTACATTTGGAAATTCTTTATCCTGGAAAAATAATGTCCACAAGGAAGCTGAAAACTAGGTAATCATTTAGTGAAATTCCTGCTGGCAATGCTTCCTGCTTCCTCGGATACTTTGAACGTGGTGTTTAAATGTTATGTGTTGAAGGTGGTATTTTGTGTTTAGGCCTGTGACTTTTAATCTACAGCAAATTAAAAAGATGTGGAGAGAAGAAGAGCTATTGTAACAGTGCTGCTTCTCAGATAGCCCTGTTAATCTTTTGCTGCTGCTTGTGAAATCATCCTGTGAGCTGTTGACTAGGAAAACATCTGCACCTTGTCATTCAATGCCTGTGTAATTTGTTAGTGAAGCCATTGGTAGCGCAATTTTCAGGACCTTCATGCTATTCAAAATGCTAATGTTTTAATGGCACTGAGAAAAGCTGGCTTGAATCTCATGTTTCTTTCATATATATGACCTTTAGTCTTAGTTCAAACATCTCCCTATGGGCAGGTGCAGGCAGCAGTGCCATTTTGACAGAGTCTCGTTATTACACATTCGGACGCACTTCTGCAGTGTCTGTTGGGAGCAAACTCCTGCAGAGCCGAGTGATAAGCTGCAGCAATCCTGACATCGCTGTTACACAAACTGCTACTGATGAGGAGGTCAAAAACATCATGTCATCCAAGGTAAGAGAATGAAGTGAAATATCGGCAGATTTGTATGGGCCAAAATCTAGATTTGTTCTAGATTAACTTCTTGTAAATACACTGTATGTATCACAGGAAGCATTTGCTGTTTATATGATTTGGCATAGGTACATGTTCAATCCCACTGCTAAATTCTGATGTCTCTTATCAGTGAAGGGAACAAGAGGTAAAAACTGTGTCTCTTGTTTCAGGCTTAGACAGACCACAGAGGGATTTGCTTTTTTGACATGTCTCACTCTCCTGTTCTTCCTGACATTTAGGTTCTGTTCACCTGTGGTGTCATGGGCTAGACCAGGTTGCACAGTCAGTGTGAGAAAAGACTATTATAGATTACACTAGAAACAGATTCACTTTCTGAAAGGGGTGAAAGAGTCCTTGGAAGGGAAATAGTTTTCCTAAAATGCACTGATAATTTATTCTTGCTTCTTTTAACTCTCTTTTTTTTTTTTTTTTTGAATCACAGAGCCTGTATGGTGCTAAATAGTTTCCTCTTGAAAAAAAGAAATAGGCTATTTATATACAGCAGCCCCATGATTTTTATCAGATGCCACATGAATATTTTGTAACTGGGACTTGCCAACTACTGAATTCAACCACAGAGTGAAACACAAAATTCCTCTGTCTTTCTCATCCACAACTACATAAACCACCAAGATCTTACAGGATAGAGAGGGCAATGATAGCCGAGAAGCAGGATTTTGCTTCTCTGATTGGCAACTGCTGCAGGTTGGTCTACAGCATCCCAGGCAATTCCCAGAGCTTTATGAGGATGGCTGTGCCCAGATCTCTGGGGAAGCCAAAATACAGAGTTCCTCATTCAGCAGGAGCTGGGAAGCTGTGCCTCTGAGAAGAGCAGGATTTTTCCCCTGTGCAAGGAGCCTGCTCCTAGCTGCAGCCCTGGCAGAGCTCCAGAGCAGCATGTCTGCTGAACTCTGAATGGTATTCCCCTTCCTTTTCTTTGAGTGTTACATATGTAAAATACTGCTTCTCAAGCAGGTTATTTTCAGAAATGTTTTGAAGTCTTTTCTCCACTGAATGATCACATGCCTCTCCAGTTAAAGTGAGTGGGTGCTTGTCTTCAGCAAACGAAACCAGAACTAGTAAGGTGCACAGGCTTTGCCAGTCAATTTGATTTGTTTATATGGGGATATGTATTCATCAATAGCAGTATTTAATAATGTAGATTGGAACTTAATAGCTTTATGAATTTTACTGTAATGTACTGTGTCCAGAAAAAAAACCCAGAGCTAAAGGCACTTTTTTTTTTCCCCCCCAAATTAATACAGAATTAAAATGTTTGGTATTACAGCTTCATCACATCGATAAATGTAGCAATTTATAATTGGGTGCTGCCACTTCATTGCGTTTTAAATGGACATTACTTTTAACGGAAGGAAGATTCCCAGATGCTAGTTAATTCCGGATGTAGAGCCACCGGATTTCAGGACAGAGACCTTCGACAGGGTGAATTCTGGCGTCTCCGAAGGACAGCCGCAGTGCTGCGCTTGGGCACGTGGTGGCACTGGTGGCATTTGCGCGCTCCTGCGGCCGCAGCGTTCCGGTGGTCTTCGGCCGCTGCTGGGAAGGGTGCTGGGAGGAAGGAAGGAGAAGGGCTGTTTAGGTGAACATCTGTGCATACCTTCCAAAAAAACCACAGCTGCTGATTTCTGCTCTTTTAATGAGCTTAAGTTATGTATTAACTTACTATTCTATATTTCTTCCGGCTATGCCCTCCAGCCTACGGATCACAGCTCCAGTCGAATGTCTTTCTATGTTGAAGGAACGAATGACATGCCAAGCGTTTGTGCAAGCTCAAGACCATCCAATAAAAAGGTAGCCTGCCACTAAACGTGAGGGAGCACATTAACAAAGCCTGAAACCTCCTGAGGCAGTGCTAGTAATTAGTGCCTCTAAATGAGGAGAGTGGGGAGAGAGAACAAAATAACAACCAGTTTTATCAAACAAGGAGTTTGTGACAAAATAGTGAATCAGCGGGTAAATATTAGCCAAAGTTTTCTGCTTCTCCTCCAGCATCTTTCGATTCTTTTTCCAGGACAGATTTAGACAAGTAGTAGCCTGCCTGGTTCCTCCCTTTGCTCTCTTTCTCAAGGTCTTAGGGCCTCTGTCTTTTTCTGTTGCTGTTCACCCTTTGATACCTGCCTTTACACGTTACAGTAAACTGCATTCAGAAATATTTGCCATCTTTTTTCTTCTGTAAAGAATGTTATTCCCTTCCCCTTTTTGTAGCTTTTAGAACCAAGAAATTACTTCCTATCTTGAGTGTGTATTCCTAAATAGCTTTTTAACAACATAGAAGATATCGTATCACATAGATAGTTTTTCCATAGCTATATCTTGTGTTTGGCATTGATAAGTAGCAGTGGTTTTGGATCAAGAAGCAAGGGAATAACCCTGCAATGAGCAGTTCAGAATCTGAGTTACAGTTAAGAAACTCTGCTTTATTACTCTTGTTTAGTAGTTCTATTTCTGACAAAAAGCATAGAGGTTTATACCCAATCTGAATAATGGATGGCTTAATATGTCCTATTCAATGTAAATATGCTTAGCAATCTCGTTAGCTTTACTCTTTTGTCAGGAATACAAAATAGACATTGCAATAAATTTTTAGTCCAGATTCAAGTTTCCTAAAAGTTCAGATCATTGAGATTGGGTGTCTTATGGTCAGATACGTACAAACCTCTGTACAGGCTCTGCTGTGGTTATTGCTGTGTCCTCTCCCACTAAAGAGACAATCTTACTTCTACTTTCTCTAAGAGAATATGGATGTGCTAAATGAAAACATTTAGCGGGAGTTGAGGAACGTGACTGCTCCCTGTCATGCACACAGACAGTGGCCTCAGGATAGACCAAAGACATATCCCAGTTTAGTTATCTGGGGTTCTGGAACCACAGAAAAATGGGTCCCAAAGTCTGCTTGCCATCAGCATTCCTTATATGTCATTTTAGACAAATCTGCCTTCTGGTCCTACAGGCATATCCCCACATCCCCACCTAGCTACTGATTCTTCAGTATGGGGGATTTTCTCACAGGAAAGAGGGAGGAATGTTGAAACTGGAAGAGGAGTTAATTGAAAAGCCATTCCCAACACTCTGTTTTTATTATATAGCATTTCCACGAGGAGCTGGCACTGCAGATGGTGGTCAGCACGGGCATGGTGAGAGAATCTGTCTTCAAGTATGCCTGGTTCTTCTTTGAGCTCCTGGTAAGATTTGACAGTGGTATTTTATAGTAAGTTAATGGTGAAAGTGCTCCAGAAAGCAGGTACTCCAGGCAAAGATTTACTTGGCTGGTGATAGCTTCAGTTATTCAGACCCAGTGTGAAAAGGAGAGGTCCCAAATAATGGAAGTACAACTAGAGAATTCTCCATATTCACCCCCATTCTCCACTGACAGCCTGTGGTGGCTAAGTCCTGCGTGACCTACATGCACAATGGTCCACAGCTTGCAGAAGGCTAAAGGACAGACGTCAAATTGAGCCCTTCCTTTTCTGAGCCCTTTCCTTACCTGTTCCTGTCTTTTCCACTTTGTTAACAACATGGAAGCAGTGTCAAGGCTCACCAAACTCACAGTTTCACAGAGTCCTGAGGTGATGGATGTCAGTCAAAAAACGTACTGATTTCCACTGGCAGCATATAAGCAACCCCATATCAGGTCAAGAAATAAGAATTAATTCCAGAAGTGTCCCTCCCTGTCTGTCATCATGAAAGGCAAAAGTTGTAAACAGCAGCATGTCAGAGCTGCAGATGCAAGGGACTGATTCTGATTTCGGGAGCTGAGAGTAGTCCCATGAACAGGAGTCAGTGCGTGTCTGTGCTTGAGACTTGGGCTCTCTGTTATTGCCAGAATTGTGGAATTAATTGTAGTATCTCTGAGAATATGAGAGTGATTACATTCAGGGGAAAACAAGTACAGAATCTTATACCCATGGACCTAAAGCGGTAGTTCTACCTCCTGTTTGGGCATTTTTTTAATTTTTTTTTTTCTTCTTTGCAGATAAAGAGTATGGCTCAGTATGTTCACAACATAGAGAAACAAGACAACCCAAGAAGAAGCCGGTTCTCTGATCGCTTCAAAGATGATATTACCACTATAGTTAGTGTGGTTACTTCAGAGATTGCTGCACTTTTAGTCAAACCACAGAAGGTAAATGCATTAAATAACCACCATGGATCCTTGCTACTTACCCTGTATTACACTGAGCTGTATTTAATCCCATTTCACCTTCAGAAGTGTCACTAGAATTAGGCTAAAACTGGGATGATATTCTCACACGGACCGTAAGCAAGAGTTCTGGCTGTGCAAAGGGCAGTCTTTTACTACCCGTCAGACAGTTTTGGTGTTATTCAGGCTCAGCTCCCAAGCCTGCTTCTTGGTGTGGCTGCAGGGTGCAAGGAGGAAATGCCCTTTTCATCAATGGGAAAGACTGGACTCTCATTTTCAGTGGCAGTGAAGCTTTATGCCATGTTAGCTGGGGCATCAGACTACAGCCCAGGTAGGGCTTATTCCTTTTATCTACTTTTCCTGTTACCTTAATTTCTACTGCATAATGTTTTATTTCACAGTTGACTTCTCTGATGGCAATGGGCTATGCAATATGAGGGCAGTAGTCCTCTTGAGGGTTGCAAAATCCAGCCACAAGTGATCTGACCCCAGATCTTTAAGGAGGCACTGGCCACATGAAAATTAAAGACAGAAATAAATCCTATTAAATTCTTCCTCCTGACGTATTTTAACAAGCACTGATATAACAGATTATGAAGTTGAAAGGATCACACAATGTGGGGTTTTTAACATTAATATTGTCAGCTTTCATCACTGATGTCACTCCGCGTGGGCCAATAGGCAAAGTTAAGGCCACAGATGGGCACTGGGTGACTGCTGGTTTGTTCAGTCATTGCAACTGACTTGTTTTCATGCCTCAGAGCTGCCATAGCCCAGCAGTGTGCTCAACCACAGGGCAGACCAGGATGGAGAGCTGGCCTGCCAAGTCACTTTTCAGCTAGCTCAGTTTCCTGATCCACTCCCCATGTATGCCCTGCTGTGCTGTTGAGGAGCAGAAACTGGGAAAGGGCCAAGACCAGACAACTGAGGGCAGAGAACGGCAGAAGTGATTGTCACTGTCCACCAAGAAGTTGTTCCTGGAGCCTTACTCTTTGCTCGATGCTTTGATGTGCTTCCATTGCTAGCCACATGCAAAGAAATCGTTTCCACAGAAATGTTTACTTAAGGCATCAGTAACTTTTTTTTTTAATATGTTGTGTAATAAACTCTATTACGTTAAAAATGTTTTAACAGAATTGTAGAAAAATATTTTAACTGGAACAGCAAAGAGATTGGTATTTTATGGCTTTCTCACAAGAAATACACAGGTTTTTATGGGCTGTTAATTCGATTTGATTTTGATAGAGTGAGTGTATAGAACCTGATTATGTGTGAAAAATCTCACTGCGGTGTTTGGAGAATTAGGGCCATTGGTTAGTTGTACAGAACAGCAGTAGGTAATGTGTGTCTGATTTTTAAATCCAAGCAGTAATAATCTATGTTTCAAAACATAGTTGAGCATGTCAGATTGCCCTGGGATTCTACACTGATATGTCTGGCATATTTTAGAATTTTTGTAGCAGAAAACTAATCTTTTCTTCACAGTAGAAAAATGTTTTGCTATGTAAATTCCAGATCGTAGGAAATATGTATATAGTCTTCAACAGCAACAAAAAAATTGAAAAATGAAAAACTAATTTATAAGCAACCTGAGGTGCTGCGCACCTGTTCTCGCTAGTAAGGTACACCAGTAGGGGCAACATTTTTCTCAGTCATCCTCTCTGTCGGTGTTGAGTTAACCCACCTGAGGGCTCTGAGCATTAAATGTGTGCAGATTCCTCAGGTACCTTTACAAATTCTGCTTCATGAGCTACACATGCTGCTGAGATTTGATGATTTAAAATGGTGTGTTTGAAATAACTGTAGCCTTATTTTAGAGGGCACCTGAAGTTCTTCGTAATTTTTTACTTGGGGGCTGCATATCTCTGGTAATCAAGTCAATTCTAAGCATGCGAGAATTTAGCAGCAGAATGGTAAAACCCACAGATTTATTTTACCACTATTTTTTTACTGTCAGTTTTATGCTTACAGTTTCTAAACAAAATACTTGGCATTCCATCAGCAGACCCAGTTCAGATTTTTATTAATATTTTAAAACAATATTGTATATTTTAAGTACCTGAACCAGCATTCTTTAATGTGAAAGATTCCATTAAAAAAAAAAAAAAAGGCATATGCGGGATTGCAGCCATAGGCAATTCAGAACAGGTATCAAATTCCATTTCATTGTTATCAGCCCGAAGGTTTACATAGATAAACTTGTTCATTCATCTGTAATATTCCTCTGTGAAAGCTACAACTGTTGAAATATTTACAGGAGTGACTTTGTATAATTTTAACAAGATCATGTAAAATGGAGAATGGAAACAATCTTGTCTGGTATGTTCCATGAGATATTTCTGGGACATGTCCCCTATACTATTTTTTAATGATTCTAAAAAGTCTTCCACTTTTATATAAGCTTTATACATCATAACTACAATTTTTTTAATTATTTTTTTGAAGGAAAGTGAGCAAGCAGAAAAAATAAATATCAGCCTGGCATTTTTCCTCTATGATCTTCTTTCTTTAATGGACCGAGGATTTGTGTTTAATCTCATCAAACATTACTGTAATCAGGTACGCACCATGCATGGTTGTGTTTGCATTTGTCTTGTGGCCAGCCTGTTATGCTGTTCTGATTCATTTATCCATCAAGATTCTCTGAGCTGTGTTAAAGGGCCAGGTAAATTTCCTATTTCCTGTTGCATATGTAGAGACTTTAAACCTCTCTTGATTTGTGGTCTGCAGAAAAGAAATTGAGCAGAGGTTAAGACTCTCTTAGAAATGTCGTACCTTGCACTGCTGCAGAACATCCATGGAGCCAGTTTCTTCACTTACTTCTTGCATCCCTCAGCAGCAGGATCTGCAGACCATACAGAGCAGCTTTTGGTCTCTGACTCTTCCACTGCTGTGAGAACAATATTTAGATTTGGAGGATTCAACCAAAATATTCCATCTGCATCTTCTTGCTTTACAAGACTCTCAAAATTGAAAATCAATGAAGATGCAGTATGTCATTGTGAAGTTACCTGTTGTATTTGAAAGGGAAAGTATTCCTTCTGTTTTGTGATGTGATACACCTGCTGTAGTTTTCTGCCAAAGAAAAGCCCTCTGTCAGCTGATAGTAGGTATGAGAATGCAAGGTGGCTACCACTCTGGTTTCCCATAGTACGTGCAACGCTCCACTGATGTCATTGTTGATATGAAGGGAAATGACAAAACTGTTGATGCTATATGTTGCCTAGCAGGACTTCTTACGAGTTTGCCACAAACTCATCAGAGTGGTTCTTTTTTTTTTTTTAATCTTTGTGTTATGCAAAAGGGGAAAAAATATTGTATGGTTTTTCTTTTGGGAGCAAAAAAATGAAAACAATTTATTGTCTCTTGGGAAGTTGCTAAGTCAGCTAGGGAGCGGGGAGAGAGACACTACTACTGCCAAATTGCAGCTAATGGATGGAAAGTAGTTAGGTACAGGAAAGCAGAGTGCATTTTAATGCATGCTGGGCTGTTTGTCTATTTCTGTTACAGGAAGCAGGATGTTTCACTGCATGTTAATTTAAATAGTGCACACCCATCACATGACACTATTTTTTTGTTTGCTTTTCTAGCTCTCAAACAAGCTGAATTCACTCTCCACTCTGATTTCTATGAGACTGGAGTTCCTGAGAATTCTCTGCAGCCATGAGCATTACCTCAATCTGAACCTCTTCTTCATGACCTCCGCATCTGCTCCAGCATCCCCCTCCCCCTCCTTATCCTCTCAGGTAGGCATCCATGAGATGATATTGTATGAACCCCGCATGAAGCAGACATGTAGAACAAGACTTATGTTGCTCTGTATTCAGATACTTAGGTTAGAATTAGCCTCTTGGATCAGGGAGAACAACTTCCCTCTTGAAGGAACAGGGACAGAAGAATGAAGGCTAAGGGAGTACTACTGCAAAACTACATCTACACTAGTTAAAACCACCTGATACAGATAATGTGCCCCTCTAGAAACATGCAAACAGAAAATGTCTGCTGAGGTCAGGTCTAAAAGATCTAAAGAAACAAAGTCTAAAAGGAACATGGTTCTGAAGGCTAATTTACAGGTGTACTTATATCCGATCCACACACAACCACAAATATGTATTTCAATATCTGTTTTGGAGAATTATGGCATATAGCAGTGCACAGAAAACTTTCTGTGTGTCTGTCTTCTAGCTGAACTTCTTGTTCTCCAAATTGTTGTAGATGCTACCACTATGTATGTTAGTGACTAAAAGACTGCAATTTTCAATATCTTGGAATCATGGATTTCAACTGAGTCTTAGTGTTTTTCAGAGGATTATCATGCTTTCCATTTCAAATAGCAGTATTCTTTGTTCTGGTTTCATCCTTACCCCAGTGGAACAGATAATGCTATGACTTTGCCAATGATTTCTCTGTGTTTTCTGGACAGTGTTCTTCTTTTATCTGAACTTTATGATTTTTCTGTGTGGAAACACTCAGGTATCCTAAGTAGACAACTCTACACAATTTTTGTGGATGCCCCTTCTCATCACTTCTCATTCCTCCCAGGATGTCATTCCCAGTACATGCACATTTTTCCAGACTTGACCTGATGCTAACACAGCTCTTGAGTTCCTGAATGTCAGAACCACCCATCCATCATCCTGGGCATGATGTTCACAAATACATTCGTTCAATAAATTGTTGTCTGGCATGCCGCATGCTAGTGCTCTTCTGGCATGCCAGTCTTGTGCTCTTCTCCTCTATATTCTGCTTAGATGCTTGCTTTTACCATGGGGCAGAGCCCTTAGCAAAGGGTGCCAGCCTGCCTGTTTTCCACCTTAGTGATCTTGCAGAGGTCAGGACTGGGGTGAAGCATTTCAATGAAATGCCCCATGATTGCTACATCCCTTGAATGCTGGGGAATGGAACTGAAGCTAAGAATCACAGAAGGTACAAAAACACTCTGAGTAATGGAGCAGTTCAAATTCACGGTTTCTTTTTCAAGTGTCATTGCCAAAGAATAGTTGGATTCTAAGATGTGCTACATCTCATACCTTAAGGGTTCTGACAGGTCAATAATGGTGAATAATGTTTTCTTGAAATTTTTCTTGGTCTTAAAAGCAAAGCACGAAGGTCTTAGAGGCAAGATTTCCCAATAGTTGTGCTTAAAGTTAATCTTGGATGCCAAAGAACTAGAAGTGAGACTCTTCTGCTTATGGAGAAAAAAGAAGTCAGCATAGCTCTTGCAACTAGTTCTAGCAAGTCAGAGCTGGGCAGACACCAGTTTAATCATTCTTTCCTTCAAGAAACATCATCAAGACTGTTCCTCCTTTAGGAGTGCAACCTGCGCAAATCAGTAAAACTTTTTGTGGCCCTTGGATGATTTAATAGATTAGCTGACCACCCTTGCAGTAATTTTGATCTGTCTGCAGGAGTGATGCTTAGCTAAGGGTGAGATTTTCAGTCAGAGACGTGGCCTTGTGAATAAATCATTTGGAATTCTTGGAGAGGAAGCAAATTCACTTAACTGGGTGCTCTACACTTTAACATTTTTTCACACAAACATAGTACACCCAATGCCTGTATGCTTGAGGTTGAAATGGGAGTGGTCTTAAGTACTTGGGTCCAAAATATGGGGCTGCTCAGAGATGTGAGTTTCATTTGACCCAATACACTGGAAGACAGATGCCACAGTGTGGTATACTGCTACTTCATGTGGGTTTTTTTCTGGGACTATTCCCAGGTGACTGACAGAAATATTGGGAAAGAATATTGAAGAATATAAATTAAAAGCAAAATTTGGACTCATAAACCCCAGTAGCTGCACTGGGGAGTAGAGTTTAAGACTTATGTTCACCCGATCAGGGAACAAAAACATTCCAGGTGACCTGTGGCACAGACTTGTGATTGAAAAAGCTAAGAAGTTCACAACACATGTATAGCAGCAACTTTCCACTCCATTCCTGGGCTGGCTGTATATCAGTCATAGCCATAAGTTACAGGAGTTTGAAGGCTGCTTTAAATTATGCCAGCTGCTAGCAAGCTCAGCCAAGGATTTCCAGGTTAAAAGGAAACACTGTTCACAAGTCTTTCCTGACCGTACTTCCATGTTAAACATCATGGATGCTGAAGAAGACACAGTCCAGAGCTTCTGACACCAAGGTCCCTCTTAATGTAGAGGCAGCCTCTTGCTGTATGATGCCTAATGACTGGTCTGCAACAGTAAAATCAGTGTATAGAGTTGTAAACATGGGTAAAATTCTGACTTTGTGTCCTGTCCAAACTAATGAATACAGGGTAGGAATTTTGCATCTCAATGGCAAATGAGGGGCTCACACAGAATGGAAAGGATAAGATTGCATCCCAGCAAGCAGCTCCTTTGAAACTAGGTGCTTTTCGTTTCACTCTCAGATGTTTTCCTTCAAAATGTCCAACCTTCTTTCAAAGTCTATGCTTTTCCTCTGGTAGAGATTTTCTGTTAGCTACACGGAGTGACTACAACCTCTTTAAGATGCTTTAATTTCAGTGATCATTCTTTAACACTTCTAATACACTTCTGCAGAACTCTAGCTCCTGCTCTAGTTTCCAGGACCAGAAAATTGCTGGTATGTTTGACCTCTCAGCTGAATACCGTCAGCAGCACTTTCTGACCGGCTTACTGTTCACGGAATTGGCAGCAGCGCTGGATGCAGACAGCGAGGGGTGGGTATCCCACTTTGCAGATTTTAGAATGGGATTGAGTCACATTATTCTCTTAGCATGGTCATAGTTTGATTCCGTGACAGTCCTGTTTCCCCAGCTCTTTTCAGATGAGTCATTCTGTAACACAGGAATAACCCAGTCATTGTTTTATCTGCAATATGTTGGTCCCAATGAATAAAAAACCCCCTATTCGTAGCAATGTTGGCTAAATACACAAATTGAGAGCACGACTTTAAATTTCAGTAGCTCTTCTCTCTGAAACACCTCTGTCTTTGTCTGAGCTTAAGAGTTCAGCTAAACTTTGGCCAGTGTTTGATGTTTTTCTTTGAACACCTCTCTTCACCATATTGAATTTTTATGGAAAGTTTGAAAGACTTGGATGCTCATGGATTGTGGTGAAGTGGCTTGGAGATGTAGGGTAGCTATCTTTTGTAGGGAAAACGAGTCTCTGCTCAGAATGAAAGAGATTAACTATTGAATATTGGTGTATTCATTTTTCTCTTTCACCTCCACTCTCTTTCTTAAATCTTTATTTATAAATAATTTGTGCATGACCCATTAATGGAGCTCACGGATGGGTTTTGTGTTAACAGGATTAGCAAGGTGCAAAGAAAAGCTGTCAATGCTATCCTTAGCCTGCTGAGTTCCCATGACCTAGACCCACGTTGCTCCAAAAAAGAGGTGAAGATTAAAATAGCAGCTCTCTACC
This sequence comes from Bucorvus abyssinicus, assembly GCA_009769605.1. NCBI lineage: Eukaryota > Metazoa > Chordata > Aves > Bucerotiformes > Bucorvidae > Bucorvus > Bucorvus abyssinicus. Next base: position 28,248,163 of record CM020063.1, read on the forward strand.
TCCCTTTGGTTGGTATCATTTTGGATTCACTGCTGCAACTCCATGATTTTACAAGTAAGACCTTTTTCCCTTTGTATTTTTCAGCTTCTTAGAGTGACTTGTCTAAACATTCTATCAAACATAAAATGGATTGCGCTAAGTGCAGAAATTCACCACAGTCTAGTAATGTTAAATATGGCTTTACTTAGAAGTAAACTGGATTTTTAATGACAGGATCACTTCATGATCAAATGATAGACCAGAGATGTATCTGTAAGTACTCCTGCCTACCTCTCAACGTAAATATTATGATCCTGCTAATAAAGCCTGCAAGATCTGTGAGAAATAACTGAGATATAGATAGGTAGGGAAGAACACAAGAGTGAAGAAAAGAGTGAAACTGACATTGTGTTACATCACAGGTAAAGAAATTGGATAGTATTCTTTCTATTTTTTCTATTGCTCTTCAGTGCTATTAACACGATACTAAAATTAATCTTGGGCAAATGTAGTCATCACACAGGAAATATATTTTTATCATCTGTTATAACTATAAACATTGCTCTACATTATCAAGCCTTTTAAAACAACATTATCCAAGCTGTTTCCTTGCATTTTGCTACATGTGTGTTCATATGATACCGCTGAAAACAGCTATTTCACTTTTTTTTTGTAAGATAGATCTCTGCTACTTGGAAAACTACATTTCACTTCCATAAATAAAATAAAGGCTATAAAGGAAAAAACATATAGTCCTTGAAGAATATACTTTTTTCACTGGTTCTGAAAATATTTTGCATTTAGAAATCTGGACAAAAAACTTACTACTGTGAAAGTATTATTTAGCACTTTCAGTCTAATAGGATGAAAGCATTTATTATATATTGGCTAATCAGATCTCACCCTATTCTTCTAATCTAAGTATTATCCTTATACCACAGATGAAAATGAGACATTATGAGGAAGACCAGGTGTACCAGTATGGCTAGGTTTTAGAGTGTCTTTCTCTTTGAGTATGTGTCACAAGAGGCTGCTGACCCCGTTCTGAACACACTGGAACTGGATGGTCACCCAGCTTCTCTGAAAAACAAGACTTGCAAAACACAAAATGGACACTCAGAATCAGAGGAGATTTTTACATAACTTAGGCATAAATAACTTTATTTGCTGAAACGAAGAACTAGCAGGGAATAGAAGCAGCTAGATGTCTGAAATTAAACTTGCTCTTTAGCTAGCAGGCAATACTGGCTCTATCAGCTGTTAGAAGACTTACATACTTTGTTGAATATCATCAAACCCATGTTAATCCTCTTTCCTAAAATGGACTGGAACTGGATAGTTCCAAGTCTTCTGAAGCACTGGCTTAGCTTTGAACTTCAGAGACAAACCTCACATTTGCTACTACTTTTGCTTTTAATTTGGCTTCTCTGAACACCTGGAGTTTATTGGACATATCTCCTTTTATTATTTGAACAGTTTGGCAGCCTTTGCAGATGGCTGCAATCTGTCTTGCTAATGCTGCACCTCTTTCATGGCTTGGTACATCAGCCAGACCAACAGTTTCAGGGATGGAGGTTTCAATTGTTTTCTTAGGTTACAGCCTGATGGAAGACTGTGACATGTGAGCAATAACAACTGGAGTGCTCCTGAAGTTCCAGTTGGATATTTCAAATCTAGTTTCAGATGCCCGCAGTGGAAAGGGACGCACAGGAAACCCAGAAGAAGAACAAGAGTCTGCAATCAATCAAAACGTGGCTCTTGCCATTGCAGGGAATCAATTCAATCTTAGGAGCTCTGGAATATCTCTGGTGTCCCTGGTATGTCCAGTGCTCTGCCAGTCTCCTTTCTTGCATCCATTTTCCTCTTTGTTTTCTCCCTTTATCCTTTCTTGCCCCAAATAACTACAGTCATGAGAAACTGTGTTCCTGCTTCCTCCAGCCCCAAAGAATTCCTCATATTCCTCCTGTCATCTCCTCCACTTCTCTTTCAGTCATTTAATTACTGCTTCACCATAAGTAGTTCCACTTTTTCTCCCACATGCCTATTTCCATTTCCACACCCAGCCTAGCCTCATTTCCAGATCAGCAAATGCCACTATGACTCCCCCAGTACCTCCCAGTCCCAGTCTCATCTGAGTCCATGGATCTAGCTTCTAGATCCTTCTTTTTCTCTCTCTGTCTCTTTCTTCATGGTTCTTTATATCTTCTATACAATTTGACTGACACAACTTCATGGCAATAGGGGATCAAACAGTTATAGAATATTTTTCTATAGTATGCTAAGGAAATTAACCCAAGCATCTCAAACAATGCTCTTATGCTTCTTTTTGTCTTTAATATGCATACAGCTGGTCCTGTCAGTAATCATACACACATACATTTAAAAATACAATTGGTATAACCTGGAAGAGGTTAAACTTAGTGAAGTCCAGTTGTGAGATTTGATTTCACATTACTTCACCTGAATGAACATCCCTCTCTCTTCTTTCAACTGACATTTACTTTATCTGCTCCTAGCCCTACAGGCAGAATGCCACATTAGGTCCTGATACTACTCGCAACCTTTTGATCTGTTTCCTCTGGATCATGAAAAATGCTGATCAGAATCTAATACAGAAATGGATTGCAGACCTTCCATCCATGCAGTTGAACAGAATTTTAGACCTTCTCTTCATTTGTGTCTCATGCTTTGAGTACAAGGTAACTGAAACATGGCCTGATTTTGTTATCCTGCTTTGATTTATTTTTTTTCCCTTACCTTCCAGCTGTCCAGGGGAAATTTGTTACTGACAATTGTTACATTAGCTCTAGTCAAATCTATGCTACAAAGGGACAAATTAACTCGGATAAAATAACTGACACTGACCCTCAAGCAAAGTGCAGCCAAACCCTCTGAGGAAGTCCTATCAAGTTGGCTTTAATTGATTTATTATTTTCCTTTTCCTGGGGATTTGATGGCTATTTTTGGTGGGCAATATATTGACAGCTCCTGTAAGTACTGGACAGGATGCTAAGGATGGCCCTTTAGCTGAGAGCTGGGACTAGACATCAGGACTCTCCTCTCTGACCAGGTCTGTCTGAAATGGATCAAATAACCTTCTTTCTGAACTTTAATTTCTCTCTCTGTAGCACATATTTGTGTTTATTATCAGTACATATACTATCTCTCTCCTCATCTACGACACTTTATCAACCTTTGTATATTTGTCAATCATATTCATTGCTTTCTGCCCCCTCTACAAGTCACTCCTGTTGCATCTGGTTCTGGAGATACAATTTGGACTCATGTCCAAAGATGGAGGCATTGGTGTTGATTGTATTGACTTTACTTTCAGGGCAAACAAAGCTCAGATAAAGTTAGCACCCAAGCACTCCAGAAATCACGAGACGTTAAGGCCCGATTAGAAGAGGCTTTACTGAGAGGTGAAGGAGCCAGAGGAGAAATGATGAAGCGCTGCAGAATACCAGCTGGTACGTCATACGCCTCTTCCCTCATGTATTTGAGAGGATCTCAAGAGCTTGTAGACATAAATGAGTTTTTTGGGTTTTATGCACACTTTCTATTTTCTTCCCTACATTATTCACCCACAGATCTCTTTCTATTGCAGACCTTTCTTGCTTTTGCTGTGGATAAAAATATTATTAGTTTTCAGCTATGCAAGGTGTAGCTAAGACTGAGCTCTTCTTGGGCGAAGGAACATGAGGCCAGCCAGGAAGATTTAAGACATTCTGGGAAATTGTGTTTAATGAAGAACCAAGAAATGGTGTCAAAACTATCAGTAAGAACAAATTGTTCATAGCAAAATGGTTGTTCCATTTAATAAATGGAATAATTTTTGTTTTGGTCTTTGAAGAGATGAAGCAAGCTAATATTATAAAATCCTAGATTAAAAAAATCATGGGGTCTTGTCTTTTACTAGAGCCCTGAGGCTGAAAAGTTGAATGGTTTTAATTCTGATAAACTGCTACAGACGTGTCTAGTTCTTTTGATGAACTATAAGGCTTCAGGTGTCCCCTTTTGCTTTAATGTCACTCATACATGTTGTACTTTTAGGGAATGACAGATCAGTGGGGCTAAATGAAAACCTGCGCTGGAGAAAGGAGCAGACTCACTGGCGGCAGGCAAATGAGAGACAAGATAAGTAAGTCTTTTAATAAATATATATTGCTTTTCTTAGAACTGAGCCGTTTGGGCTTTTTATGTTTTGTTCTTTCTTCTAGGATGTTTTATTACAAAATCAACTGTTTCAATCCTTTCCCTCTTCTGTCAAAAAAGAACTAGAAAATGTTTATGTAGCAGAAGTATCCAGCTGTTTGTATAACACAACAAGGAGATCACAAATAGTTGAATGAGAACTTTAAATAATTATCTACACATTTTTTCCTTCTTAATAGCAGTGTGGTAAACACTAGTTATTGGTACATGTTGTATCAAATACTCCACAGAGACTTCCTATGACTTTTATTTTGGTGCTGCTATACAGTACTGTCATGTAACTTTTGCCACGTTAAATCTCTTGTGCTAGGTTTGACGTGCTATGTCAAAATTGAGAATAGTTATTAGCAAGAGTAGGGGAAGATGATTCTGTAGTGAGTATTTCTTTGTTGTGGATGTTAAGTTACGGTGTCTCAGTACATTTTATCTAATCAGCACTACATAGTAGTAAATGAGTGTCTAGATTTATGGAAAACTGTACTTTTGGGAATGACTTTAGTTTCTAACAGCATTTTCATACGATATGTGCTAAGTTTCTGTAAGCATGGAAATTATTGCTTTTCCCTAAAGGAGATGTGCCTTTTGTCCATAGATGCTTGCTTGAATTTTGACTATCTAAATGGGCCATTATCAGATAGACACAGTGGCCTCTCACCAGTCCAGTTGTTTTGAGTTCCCATATCCTTCGCCCCACATGTGAATTTGAACAGAGAACACTGGCTTGTGCTATGCGGCAGCTACATTGTTGCAGCCTCTTACCCACCAGTGATTATCACATACATTTTTTAACACAAGATTATTTATCTGGAAATTACCAGAACTTTGGAAGAGATGCAGATCCTGTGTGGATATTCTTATTTTGACCTGAAAGCAGCTTGCTTTCTCCCAGCTAGTTTCATTGAAATCAGAAAAAAACAGTCCTCAAGCAGCAGCTCTGCAGTATCTCTTTAGAGTAATTCAGTTAAACCACTTCAAATAAAACTTCTGGCTATGTAGGTAAAACTCTGCATGATGTCCAGCCCTTTCTGTTTCACCCAGCATTCATCACTGTGGTTGCGTAAGATCTTTGCTCTCATCATTTTTGGATTCCTCTAGTGTATATGTCCTGTAAATAAGGTGTTAGCAGGTAATATGTGGCACAGCAGGTTTGCACAGGTCACCACGCAGCGTGCTTCTCCTTGAGTCCAGCATGTTTTGGGATTGTAGTTGCAGCTTTAAGCTACATGTGGTGTTGGAGAGGATCCAGTAGCATGGTTAATGTGCAAGGCTAAATGGTTGTTGAAAATGGTATGCTGTTGTTTAATTTGTTCAGTTCTTACTCATAATTAGTGATGCCTGGCTTGATGATAGCACCAGCCTTTTGGCAGGCCCTTCTGTTCTTCATTGCTTTGAGTCATTGTAATCAATGGCAATACAACTGCCCTCACTTCCTGTCTTAGCCCTCTCCAGAATTATCTGCTTGTGCCCAAAAGGATGGCTCTTTCCTTTTCTGGTTTTCTTTTTGGGTAATACTCCACGAGGCAGAAAAGGTAAGTGAACGTAGCAGAAAAGACACAGATTTTGAAGTCACTCAGAAGTGCGATTTTAAGAGTGTTGCTTCAGCCACAGAAACGCACTTTAGGAACTTTGGCCCAAGTCAAAGCAGCTCTAATCTAAAGCTCTAGAGAGCAGCTTCTGACCATGCAACAGCCCTTTTCTGAGCAGTTGAAGAAAAAGAACAAAGCCTCCCCTTTATGTTTCTGGCATAGAAGGAACATCTAAAAAGACACTTTTGTTAGGAGCTGCACTTATGCTTACAGCATTGAGTTGGAGAGAAGCTGTGTTTGAGACCTCCTCCTTCAGTCTCCACTATGAGGGTATCATGCATTGCCTTACCACCACCTTCTGTCTTTTACAAATGTTTCAGTCCTCTCTTAAGTGGCCAGGGACACTGCTGTATTGACCTTGCAGCTGTTGGACCTTCTCTCTTATGTCCTCTCTGGTCTCAAGAATCAACATTTTAAACTGTCTACATTAAACACTACTGCTGTGGCACTGAAGAAATTTCCCCTTTGTGCAAGCATGCTGTTTTCCCCTTTTTTTTCCCTGGAAGTGTTAAATCAGTAGTCTTTTATTCCATTTTGAGTTTTAGTGTCCTGCTACAGGCAATGCATTCAGAAATTACTGCATAGCTTATAAAACAATTGAACATGATATTGAGGGCAGAATAGCCGTTACACAGATTGCTGTTAAGGAAGCAAGAAGCATCTATTTGAACTATCCAGAGGACTGGTTTTCAGGCCTTTGGGACTTCTGTTTACAATATCAGCTTTCCTTATTTGACTTCATAGTTCTTAAGAAACACCTGAACAATATTTTCATTGTTTGCTCTTACAGGTTTGTTCAGAATGATATCATTTGTATTTTCGCTTAATTTAAACAGCAGGCCATCTGACTCTTGGGGTGCTCTCTGCATACTTTAATTAGAACTCCTTTTTTCAGGACAAAAGCTGAGCTAGATCAAGAAGCTCTGATCAGTGGAAATCTGGCTACTGAAGCTAACCTGATCATTCTCGATATGCAAGAGAACATCATCCAGGTGGGAAACGGCAGAGCTGGCTTCGTACCAATCCCTGCTCCCTCAGAAGCCAGTAGAAGCAAGTTTCTCCTTTTATTTCTTAGGCAGTGCAAAATGTTTTCATTAAACATCTTCTGTAAACTTGTATGGTCTTGAAGGGAAAAAAAAAAGATGAAGAAGAATGTTTCCAAAGATGGAATTACTGCTGCCTTTTGCTGTTGCCACAAGCCTCTTTTACTCAACAGCATAGCACTACTGTGAATGAAAGGGATATCTACCACCTTGTCTTCAGTAGATGTTGTTGAAGGCCATTTCCACTGCCTTACTTACTACTTGCTATGATCCTGGAGATCCTGGAGAGGATGAGGAAAGAAAAACCTTCATTTATGATAGGAAGTATCTGAAGATATTAGTAATTTGGAAACAGCCTGCTGGGTGGCCTTTGGTCATACTTGCATGTATGATCCTGTGAGACAAAAGGATTTAACCTTGACTCCCACAGAGTGCTCAGTGCAGTATCTTCCACCATGCGTACCTACCAATGTGTATTCATAGATAGTGAGGAGAAAACTTTGTTCTTGAAAACCTGTTAGTGGAAAAGCTTTTAGATGGTAGATTCTTGTAGCACTGGAAATTATTTTTGCATGACACCACTCACAGAACCTTGTCTCCCCACTCTTTGTGTTGTGCATTTGATCAGAGCATACCGGTGTGCCTATTTAGCCTATATGCCCAAGAAATCAGAGCACAAGGAGGCAAGGGGAAGGAAGGTTCTTGTCCACCACAGGATAACTTCCTGTTTCAAGGTACATGAAAGATTGGACAGTTGGTGCACAGAGCTTCAAGAGTCACTGAAGAAGCTGGCTGAGCTTAAAAATGCATTGGAGGGGCTGTGGCTATTGAGAAATATTTGGGACATCTTCCTCTCTGTCTTCCTGATCACTACAAAAGTGTTTTGCAATTCCTCTAAAGTAGATGTTAACAAATGGAAAAATGCAATCTCTGGACTCCTGGGTGTGTCTCACAGACAGGAGAGTAGAACTTCAGTTCCTACGTGCCAGTTCATTGCTGAATTAACATATGCAGTTATTGTTGTTTTTCTCCTCCATGTGTAGGCAAGCTTTGCAGCAGAGTGCAGGGACAATCTTCTGGGAGGAGTTTTGAAGGTCCTCGTAAATTCTCTTGGCTGTGATCAGAGCACCACTTACCTGACTCATTGCTTTGCTACACTCAGAGCTCTCATCGCTAAGGTATGCTCTTGTTTTCATATAGGTCTGTTTTCATGCTTCCAGCAGCATTTCTAGAGCACAGATGTGTGCATTCACTTACCATTTTTCCTTTGGCATTCGTTAAATATGTTTTACATATGGCAATACAAATGCCTATCTGTAGTGTTGTTAAGGGACTCCTACTGCTGTTGTAAGGTTAATTCATTGACCACATGAGACAGAATAACTGAATCTGAACAATCTTGTGATTTTAGCAGCCTACTGTTAAATATAGAAGATTTACTAATAAAAAGGTAAAAAATTTCACCCATTGTATTTCAAATACATTCTGATTTTAATTAGGAATCTTGATGCCAGGGATTGCACAGATTCCATACAGTCAGATTTAAATTATTGTATCATCAGGACTAGTTTCCAACCAGCTGGGCAGCAGAGAAATCAAAGCTAACTCTTCAGAGATCAGGGGTGTCATTCTGGGTTTCCGCTTCTGAGACAGGTTGCAAAATTCTAAGTAGATTCTAAGACGTTGGCATATTTCATCGTTCTGCCTGAAAAATAAGCTGAATTCTAATCTTGCTTTCATTTCTGTATCAATGATTAAAAAAAAAATTTCAAAATGTATATGAGGACAGAATTTCACCCAACATTTTTATAATGGATCATAATGGCTTAGGTGCTTCATGAGGACTCTCCAAAATCTGTTTAACATTCATTCTCCAACAAAGAAAAGCAGTTCCACCAGAGAAAAATCCATGAAATGTTTTTCCCTCCTAAACTATTGTAAAATGCAAGTAACAAACAGGCTACTTCTACCCAATTAATGCCTGTCTGCTGTAAAATGCAGATTGGCTGACAAAGCCTAATTACAGGGTAGATATCTGAGTAGTTGTGAAACTCATAATTATGTTTTCATTGTCCTTTATCTTTGAAAGCTAACTTCCAATTACAATAATGAATTTGTGAAGCAATCGTTATTCTCATTGAAATATAACTTCTTGTTAAGCTGACTCAGTCCTGTATTTTATGAAGCAATCATTCTTTCTATTTCACTGTAGATATATAGATATTATTTTACAAATAAAAATTATAGAACCGTGTGCCAGCTCACTTGTAATATAAATTAGCCATAAAACAGTTAGATAATGGAGTGAAGAAAGATCAAGAACTGGGAAATGGGCCTGCAAATGAGAAATAATATCATGTTCTGCTCACGCACCCGTCCTGTGTATGTAACTAGGGTACTGGTTCATCTGTGCTGTCTACAGTGAGAGTTTCTTACAACAGAAGTCCCATCCCCTGGGATTATTGTCTGCTATGTGCATTGTGGACACACCATAAAAGAATGTCTGTCATGAAAGTGGGGCAAAGTAAGCTTTGTGTCCCAGCATAGGAGGAAGAACACGCTGGAGGGCTGGGGAAGGGTAGGGCATTGATGCAAAAAGCTAGTACTTTCTCCTTATGCTTAAGGAGATATTTGCATGTTTCCATTCCATTCAACCATTATATATCTGAAAATAGCAACTCTCCATGCTTCTAAGAATTGTGCAATATGTGATGTTTTTCAAAAGCTCCTGGAGCCATGGAACTCTGAGAAATTTTGTTATTCTCCCTCTTTCTGACACTCATTTTTCAAAACACAAAGACTAATTTTAAACCCTTCTTCTGTGGAGAAAAGCTTGCAAATGGAACCTATAGCATCACAGGAATCAGAAGTCCAAATTAAAAAAAAAAAGTATAAAACGTAGTTTTTGCAAACTTTAGTCTTTGCATCCTGTGATTTTTGTGCACTAAGTTAATGATGTTTTAAAGGCCAGAAACAAAAGTAATTAATATTTTCTTCTCTATCTCTCTTAGTTTGGAGATTTCCTTTTTGAAGAGGAGGTTGAACAGTGTGCTGACTTGTGTCAAAGAGTTCTGCATCACTGCAGCAGCAGCATAGATATTACACGGACTCAAGCCTGTGCCACTCTTTATCTCCTCATGAGATACAGCTTCAGCTCTACCAGTGTAAGACTTTGAGGACAGCAGCATGTTTTCTGCCATGTTTTTTTGTGATCAGTTGGAACTGAAACTGAAGTTGCAATAGCAATTGGAAAGCATCTGCAGATAAACAGTCATATGATTTGCTCTTTCACACACTGGAGCCAGAACGTAGTTTTAATTATTGATCATTATTTTGTTTAGGAAGATGTGACTTTTCCTGCAACATCTGTAAATGCATCTTCAAAGGGAACAGCATTAGGCCTTTGATAGCAGAACTATTTAATACATAAGCAACACTCTTCATTTTGTCATGTGGGAGGTTTTTTCACTGCTGTGTCAGAACTACTTAAACTTTAGCAAGTTCTAGTCTAATGCAATTACAACTTCAGCAGAACTACTGTGTGCTTGTATTAATGGGAATTCGTCACTGGCCCCTTGGTCTCAGGACTAGACTCTGATTTTTACCACACATATGGAGCAAAATACTTATGTTATGCATGTACATTCACAATGGCCTAGCACAGAAGAATGTGCATTAGCATTTTGGATAGCAACTGATCTTGCACTGCATTTTCTTCCCTAGTTGTTACTTTAAAAGTCTTGAGTATGTAAAAAACACTGGCTTTGCATGAGGAAAATGTGCCTCTGAGACACCACAGGGTGTCTCACCATGCAAGGCTTAGTGCATCACCAGGTGAAGTCCCCAGAAGCCTTTTGCTTTCCAGACTTGTTTCCACGATGTTTTGCCAGTCCTGCTTCTCCTTCTTCCCTGTGGGTGGCCTGATGTACACAGCCACTGGCCTGTGCAAAGGGGAAGAGAGTTTCTTCTGACCTCCCCTTGTCTCAAGCAAGCATGCGTATTCCAAGGAACATTCTTGCCACAAAGTATAGACATGTCAGAATTAGAGAACTTTGGCATAAGCAGGTAAAACAGGACTGGTTTTGGTACACCAAAGGCCAGTCATATGAGAAGAGAGTTTAATGCAGTCAGTGTGGGCAGAAGAAAGTGAGTTTGGTTTATATGGTAGACAGAGATATGTGAACTGATATGCATCATGCAGTGCAGCCATCATTCTTTCATGTTTTTTGTTTTTTCTTCTGAAAGAATTTTGCAAGAGTGAAGATGCAGGTGACCATGTCACTAGCCTCTCTGGTTGGAAAATCACCTGAGTTTAATGAAGAATTCCTTCGACGGTCCTTACGAACCATCCTAGCCTATGCAGAGGAAGATGTGGATATGCAGGCAACTCCATTTCCTGTTCAGGTCAAATCTTCTATGACATCTGTGGCTTTTATCAGGACCTTTCCCATAGGAATGTGCCTGGAGCAAATCTTGGATCTTGGTCATCCAAAGCAATGAAAATAAGCATGCAGGGGTTATGTCATGAGTTTATTTCTAACACAACAATAAGCAGGGAAGAAGTGGAGGACATAATTCGATAGAATGAACTCTTAAGGAGTTCCACTGAAATCACATTATGGAAGAATAATCTCTTAGATTTGTGCACAACTTTCTTCTAGACACCTTCAGTATCCTGTAACAATTTTCCAAGATGGAATTTGATTCTTCATGTTTTCAGATAAGTAGCATCATGGAAACTTCTCTCCATTTGTGAAATCGTAAGGCAGCAGGAGCAAAAATGAAAAACATTTCAGACAACTGTCAGATGCTTTGCTAAAATTCTTACAGTAACTCAGCTTATGCTGAAGACTTACAAAAACATAAGCTTTGTTATCAGATCACAGAACAACAAATCTGAAATCCATTAGCACATTGGTTTGATATTTTTTCATTCAGAAATAAATAGATCAAAGGATTCCACCTAATTTTGATTAAAGTGTATGCATAAGATTTGCTGTGTCATCAGTCTTTGCTGCATTGAATAGAGATGAAAAAACATATCTTGTAGCAATACAGCATCCTGACATTTCCTTGGGTGAGAGGGACTGAATGAGAGTAACATCATCTGGTGCAGACACTGTTATTTTTCTAAAAGGGGGGCGGGAAGCATATGAACAATCCATGTTGATCTTTGTATTACTGCAGGTAGAGGAGCTGGTATGTAATCTGAACAGCATCCTGTCAGATACGGTGAAGATGAGGGAATTTCAGGAAGATCCAGAGATGCTCATGGATCTCATGTACAGGTGAATCCATTTAGAATTGCTACTCAGGAAATTCTGCAGTGAGATGAGCACAAGAACTGAGCTTGTCATTTTAGGGACAAGCTGTGGAGCTATGAACAAACCCTCTAGCTGTTCTGTTTGTGTACATTCCCACTTGAGCACAGCTGATCTTTCATAGGGGGCCCAGGCTGCAGGAGTGTCATGTTGCTGTGGAGCCACTGGGAGGTGGGCATAGACCTGGGCGATGATGGGAATCAGGGACTGATGAACACTGAAAAGTCTTGGATTTAGCAGTCTTACTCTCCTCATAGCCCCTGTGTGTCCTGCCTACTCCTGCCTAACCATTTCTTTTGCCCTGTGCTTAATGAATTATACGGAGTAAAGAGAGAGATCTCCTTGCATTCAACCTAGGTGAAGAATTATAAAGCTTCTTTCTATTATTTAAGAGGAAGTGACATTCACACCTCCCTTCTGCCCTATGTTGTTAGAATTGCCAAAGGATACCAGACATCACCTGACTTGAGGCTGACTTGGCTGCAGAACATGGCAGAGAAGCACACCAAGAGGAAATGCTTCACAGAAGCAGCCATGTGTTTGGTCCATGCTGCAGCACTGGTGGCAGAGTACCTCAGCATGCTTGAAGATCGAAACTATCTCCCAGTGGGCAGTGTCAGCTTTCAGGTAAGAAAAGTCTCCTAAGATCTGACAGACTGGGATGGCCTTTTCTGGTGTGTGTATTCCTTCTTGTGTTAAGCAGAGTAGACGTGCATGTATGGGGAGGAAAAGTTAAAATGGCAGAGTATCCATCACCACTCTTGGTAGGCTGTTTCAATGATTTATGCTTACTGATGAAAAACGGTTCTTTATTATCTGGCTGTCTCTAACTTCTATTTCCAGCAGTTGGACACTATAATCTCTTGTTTGCTAAGTAGAACTCCTCAATTATCACATGCATTTTCCTAGGGCTGTTACTTATCAACTGTGACAGACGCATCTTTCAAACTTCTTTCTCATAATCTGAGTAACTGGAGCTACTCAGTTCTTTTAGGCTTGTTCTCCAATCCTTTGACTGTCCTCCAGTTACTACCCCACACCCTTTTGATTCATGAGTGACACAATCATCATAGTCTATATGCAGTCACATAAACATCAAGCTAAAATGTCCCATAAATTCTTTCAGCCTGCGAAGTATCTCTCAGTTTATCTCTTCAAAGGCTCCACAGGTTCTTTAGGCATTGTTGAGCTCTTTGCTCAGTAATACATTGATCTCTTCTGGAGAGTTTTCTTGTTTGTTTGTTTGTTTGTTTTTGTTTTTCACTCTTCTACATCACATTAGATTATGCAGTTTTGGTTACCCTTACCTGAACTGAATTCATGTGCACATTCAGTGATTTTACTGCTTTTTTTCCATACATTATTAAAAACAGAAATGGTTGAACCCTTAAAATATTCCCATGCGCTGATGAATCCTCCTTTATCACTATTCTCTAAAACCACTGAAGATCATTGTTCAGTTACAGAATGTTTGCTGCAATGATTGTGAATCATTCCAACTAATTAGTGGAAATGTTTTGCAGAATCAACTCAGGTGTTATATAGATATCTACTTTTGGGGCATTATTGCCTTTATGAGACTCTAATCTCTTTAAAAGTATCAGGTTTATATAGTTTGGTGTTGATCCAGATTAATTACAATAACTTTAATTTTTTCTTTAGTAAAATTTTGTATCAGTGTTTCCACCATTTTGTCCTGGATGGAGACTGATAAGCCTACCACTATCCTCTCATCTTGTTTTCTATTAAAAAATGGTATTCCCTAGAGCATACTTTCTCCTCTGGAACTTCCTCAGTTTTCTAAAACATATGTCAACGCAGTATTCACTGCCTGAATACCCTTTTGCTTAGCTCTTTTAAGTTGTTGAGGAGTACATTTTATGGTCCAGGTGATATTGAAATGGCTGACACTTACAGTCAGTACATTCATCATCACTTGATATAGCCATAGACCATGCCACTTGGGATTCTTCTTTTTCCTTCAGAGTAGTAAATGTGAACATGATTGAACCACTTGGCATTTTGCATTGAGTTTAGTAGGCTGGTATTTGCATTTCCACCTTAACAATCAGGTGGTGGACTAGTGTTACTCTTAAATTCATTTACTCTTAAGATAGTTTTATGTACTGTTTTTACTGGCTAAACTTCTGGCCATGGATTTATGCTTCTACCATTTTGCATCACTTACCAGTTTTGTATACTTCCAAACTTCTAACTTCCATTCATTACTGCCATTTTCTTATTTTCTCCCTACCTGTTACATACTATCATCATTTAGATATAGGTTAAATCTGTATTCCCTTCCCAATGTCATCCTGCTCCTAGGCTGGCTTGAATGCTTGCAATCTTGCAGAGTTGACCCTGATGCAATTCTTCCTTCCATTGCACTCAGATTTTGCAGATTGCCATGAATGGGTATGTTTTCAGTTACTTTAGAGAACTGAAGTCTATTCCACAAGGCACTAAGCAAGCAAAAACTTAAAGTTTAAAAGTAACGAATCAATCTGCTTGTGTAAAATCCTTGTGTAAATACATCCTTGCCAAAAGAACAGTTATTCTGTAGGAGAGAGGCAATAAGATGCTTTAATGACCAGAAACCAAATTACACAACTCTTTATCTGACAGCATAATTCTGAGTATCAGTTTGCTCAATAACAATAAAGTTACTTGTTGTTATTGTTATATATATTGTTATTATATTGTTATGTTGCTATATATAATTTTACAAAGCCTTTCAAGAGAAGAGATTCCATTCTTCACAAACAGGTCTGTGTTTTGTGGCACCTCTGAAGATCTTGTTCAGATGACCTTGTTAAATGAGAGAAACACTGCTCAGACTGTCTTGGCTTTACCTGGAGTTCCAGATCTCACTCAATGACACTTTCTGTGTCTATTTCTTCATTTAGCTCAGATATGAAATTACTTAGTATTGGTGATACACATTTAGTTGTGGAACTGAGGGCGATAATAATGTGTATTTAAAAAAAAAAAAGATTACTGTGTATAAGCAAAGTGTTATCTCCTTTTTACAGATGGGTAAAATGAAGCAGCAAAGGATTAAATCAGTTGACCTAGGTTTTCTGCAGTGACTCTGTTAGTGTCACTGATTGTCAGTAGAGTAACACTTTTCCTTATACTGTGACAGACAAAACTGTATATGCTTCTCTCTGTGCAATCAAAACTTCCTCAAAATGAGAACAGGATCACTTTCAATGAAATTCCCTTGGAGCGTAATTTGTGTTCATGCTAAATCCCCTTTGCAAGTGGTAAGGTGGGCTTAGAGAGAGTATACATAGTATATGGAATGACTTTAAAGCCACTTTATGTTACCATAGACAAGGACTTACCGTGTGTGTGTCTAGCTGCCAAAGCACACGGCTAATTAGACAAGGACTTAGCTTCTGTGTCTACCTGCTGAAGCACAGGGCTAATTAGCCTGGGCTCAGCAGTAGCCTAATTCAACTGTGCTGTTTTGAGGATCTGGGTTGCAAGCTACCCTAGACGTATCTAAGGTGGTGATAAGGGCTGGAGATCACAGTAAAGCCCCTTAAGTTTACAGAAGGATTTCTTTTCCTTAAAGAAGGTCCAAAATAATTGCTGAGGATATACAGGTAAATTAGATATTGCCTTTATTATACAAGAGATGCATAAAATCAGTCAATATGAAAGGCAGATCAAGGCAAAAGGTGGATGAGGCACGTCCACTTTGCAAAAGATCACGAAAACACCAGGAGTACATTATGAAGGCTCTCTCCTACTAGAGTGTGTGGACTGTAAAACGTTAGTTATTACAGATTTAAACGCAGAGAAAGTATAATTGGTGTCTGTGACTTTCTCAGTTACTTTCATAAATAAATCAATCCTTTGGATTCTTTTTCCTTTGCTACCAGAAAAACCCAGAAAACAAACAACCAACCCAAAACAACAGCAACAACAAAAAAAAACCCCAAAAAACCACCAAAGGTCACATGGTATTCTGTGAAAACAGTCCTTAATGGCTACTGAAAGGGAAACCAGAAATTGACCTGTATGAGTTGCTGCAGGTGTGTGCCAGGGAGGGTAGCTCTGGTTGAAGTCACTATCTTCACTGAGACTGGTAGGTAAAAAGTGGCCTGGGTCTGCTAAAACATGCTGCCATTTTCCCTCTGGCTGAAATGCAGACATATTCTTAACTCTTTCAAATGTTGTCCTGAATCCTGTGCTCATCCTTCCAGAGCAGCCGATGTGATGTTCAGACTAGGCACTGTGATGGCAGCATTGCTGGAGTAAATTTCACCCATGGAGAAATAAATAAAACCATGAAACCCAAGGGGGAAAGACCTATGTTGCCAGTGATGTGCAATGCTAATTCTTTATCTGAAATCTGATCAGTAGTAACAGTCCTCAGTGCCTCTGCTATTTTATAAAGATGTCTTTAAGAATTCAGCTAGCTAGCCAGCTGGCATCTACCCTGCACTCAGATAGATTGTCATCACCAATTTCTGCTGAAGTGAGATACTGACACTAGTTTAACTCCTTTTAATTACTAGCAAATCAAATCTTAGCATTTCTGCTGCTGTTGAAAGTTACATATGCTAGTTCCGTACTGTAGGTACACACATTTTAATGTTCATATATTTCTATGTATTATAAATTTTTTTAATATTGACTCTACCCAGTGTCATTTATTCAAAGGGATCCTGAAAAACTGTAGACATGTTATTTCATGGTCTAGAATCTCAAAGAGTGGCTGGAACTGTGTACTTTATCTAGTTTTATTTAAACACACAGTAAGAACGGTAACTTTAACAAGAAAACAAGTAAATTCTGCAGGACCAAGATGTAATATGGCAGAGGCTTAAGCAAGAAGCAGCATTCAATTATTGCAGTTTTTAGAGCAATATTTTCTGTGTTCTGCTTGTTCTCTACTTGAAATAGTCAAATCAACAACTTGAAAATTCAGCTTCTCCAAGCAAGTGGCAGGAGGTCTGAGGTGCAGCTTGGAATCTCCCACCCCTAGGCACCAGCAGCAGGGAGGGCACATTGGTTATGACCCCTGCGAGGAGGGAGATTGAGCTCATTGCAGCTCCATGGAAATCCAAACGCCAGAGTGGTGCCAGTTTGTGACC
>CM020063.1:28304293-28392220 GCA_009769605.1 Bucorvus abyssinicus
TTACATCAGATAGGTAGCAAGAGAAGGAATCACTCCTCCATGAGGAGCTTCTCGCATGCTGTGAATGCAAATGGACCATTTGCTCTTCTCCCACCACCTAAATCTTTCTTCTCTGCCTGTGTGGGATTTAGTGCCAGCTCACAATACGAGGGCGACAGCTGGTTGGTGTCCAAAGTCCTTTGTGTTGTTTAAACTTGAATCAGGAAATGATTTGTCAGAGGATCAAAGTGCCCTTGGGTGAATTTACTTTTTTTGCCAAATGGTGGGTTTGACACAGTTGTAAATATTGTCTGATATTTATAGGGACTACCAGTGTGCCTGACAAAGGAGTGATTTCTGGCTATGACCCAAATCATCTTGGGGTTGGCATGACTAGGTCAGAGCATCCTGCATGGACTGTAAGAGATCCCATTTGGAAGTAAGACCAGGTGTGCCAGTAGTTGCATGCAGATGGACAGAAGGTCTTTTAGAACTCTTAAACCAGCAAAGAAGCTTCCAGTGTTGGAAAACAAGTTGTCTCTTTGCCTCCTTTTCTGCCTCCATTTCTGAAAGGCAGTTGCATGTCATTTGGCACTGCCTCAGTTTTTGGAGGCTTTGTGAGGCTATGAAGATGTGACTTCACTCCAGCACTGCTTTTGGGCTGGTGCCAATGAGTGCTTAGGAGCACTCATTGTGCAATGTAAATATGTGGTATGGTAAGACCCCTTGGTGGGATTTTGCAGTGTCCACAGTGTGTGTGTGTTGGCAAATATTTTATTGGAAATACCACACTGTGGAAGAAGAGTGAAGAGGTGGGATCCTGTGCTTGGCATTCCCTCTTTCCCTGGGAGGCAGGAAGGGTGTTGCCGTAGGGGCGGGTACGTGTATGCTTGTGCAGGTGGCAGCACTGATGGGAGAAGCATGAGCTGCAGGCACAGATGGAGGTGGTCTTTGGTTAGAGGCTGTGTGCTTCAAACAAATGCAGCTGAGTGATGTCTTGTTGGTGCCTGGGGGAAGGGTGTGGTGGTAATGGTGGGTCAGGGCAGACTGCAGTGAGATAGTGGCTGGATAACGTCATGTTTCAGCAGCAGCTACAACAATGCTTGCTGGGGGGTGCTGACTTTTGTCAATGCCAGGAGATAGCTCTGGATGACCATTCAAGACTGCAGTTCTAGTATTTATGAAGGACTGACACAGTCGCTATGTAGGATAGGGTGATTTTTTTTTTTGGTAAAAAATACATTTAATTTGGGTGAAATACACCCAGAACTGAAGTACCTTGTTTTTCCCCTGGTCTCTGATTTGAAGGGCCGTGTTTGTTAGTCATCTAAAGTAACTCCACTCCCCAAACATGCACACACACATTCTTCCTGTGCAGGAGGGTCAGGCCTCGATCTCCAGAAGTTAATGGGTGATAGACTCATGGCAGTGCAGCTGTCTACCATCTGCTGGTATCTATCAAGTATCTCCAGGTACCTGAGCGGGCTGAGCCATCATTTGACAGGACCCTTCTTGGCTTGCAGCTTAGTCTTCTCATGTGTGGAAATCTGGAATGGCAGCAAGACTACAGCCCTGCTCTGCTGCCTGCAGAGTGTTTCAGAGATGTGAAAAGCTCGTGCTGCAGGACTGCATCGTTGCAGGCAGGTGAGGTTTGCACTCTGCAGAGTGGGGAAGATTGCTGGTACGTGGTGAACTCTGGGCTATTGAGTTTGTATTTGTCTGGTACACCTGAGGGCAATGTCATAAGAAATGGATGGTGTCAGGATGCCTGACTGATAGGAGCAGAGTTGGATTGAGGCACACAAAAGAGATTTGAAGTGAGCTGTTAATCAGTAACAGAGTCATCTGGCAACAGCTTGCAATGTCAAGTAGCCATGTATGCAGTATAAAAGGAAGGAATGTGCACAAGTGTGTTTATTTCAAGTAGGGGAGGAGGACTCACCCTTGCTTTTACACTCAAAAAAGGGCATTTTATTGCTTTTGAGAAGGAGCAACCTGGTTTACTGGGAAATGCATCACTATGCATTCTGTTGTCTGTCGCCTTCTTCAGACCTGATAGCATTGGTGTGAAATGCTAAGTAATCACCTGGAGGATAGTTGTGTAATTCCTGCTTACCCAGTCTGGGTTCTGGCCACCTGTGCTGCTGATCCAGCCTGTCTGCATCTTCAGGGTCTTCGGCCCAACCTCTTCAGGTTACCTTTCCAAAGAAGGGCTTGAAGCCAGTCGGTTGGTCAGAGAGGAGCTTGTACACAGAAACTGATTAACCTACAGCAGTGTGTCCTACAGTGGAGGATTTCTGCTTTAAAAAAGAAAAAAAAACCCCATAACAGTATTCCCATTGTTTGCCCAGAGCAAAATCTGGTGTGTTTAAGAAAGTATTGAGTCCTTGACATTTCCATTCTTTTGCTGTTGGCTCTGAATTGCACACCTGAGATTGAACTGCAAGGTGTCTTCAGATTCAAACCAAGTAAAATATTCTTCCTTCTCAGATTTCAGTGAAGTTTGTGTGCTGTGCTAAGGCCAGAAACTCTAATACTTTTTTTTTTCCAGGGGAAAATATGTGGCTGAGATTGCTTGCTGGGTGGGTAGAAGGAAAAGCAGTTTCAGGATGGGGACAAAGGGGTGAAAAATCGATGTGAGAAAGCACAGTTAGCTGGGCTGCACATCTGCTGTGCATTCGTCACGCGCTCTGTGTGCCCAGGAGGCAATAACACATTAAAAAAAATCCTTTCCATTGTCTGTGTTTGTCCACTTGGCCTGTTGCCCACTTGTACCTATGCAGTGTGAAGAAATGATCTTGGTGCACCCACTTTGCTCTGGTTGGAAGGAGGTAGTGAAGAGAAATAGGGCTGGAAGCATTTAAACGTAACTGGAAAAGAGTGATAGATTAGAGCTTCTTTGGGTGTTGCACAATTCTATAGCTTGTTGTGCCTCATCAAAAAACCCAAAATATTAACTTCATGCTTTGTGCCCTAGCTAAAATGTGGGACATCACAGTCATGAATAGAGTGAGAAAGTTGTCTGGATTCTTGAGGTTTTTGTGCTTGCAGGTGGATTTATCCTCCCAAGTTTTAATGATTGTGGTGTTCCTTTGGCACTGCAAAAGGCCACAGCTGAGCTGCAGGTGTTTCAGATGATATTTGACTTATGGCTCTATCTGCTGACCGACAGCCAGGAGTTTAACTTTTGCTGTCAGGCCTTCTCTTGTTTGTGTTGTGATAGTACTAGCAGAGCAGCCTTGCTAGGCAAACTAACTATTGTTGGTCACAGAAAGCTTGAGATCCTCAGTGTTAAAGTGTGCTGAAATCTCTCTTTTTGGGGTCCACTGGTGGTTTTTTTTTCCATTATTCTTTCTGTCTGATTTATCCCTTGTCTTAGTGTTATTTCCAAAAAGCTTATTCTAGCCTTTGATACAGGTTAACTGGGCACTTAAGATAACAGTCCTGCTTCCTTAGCTTGAAAGTACTTTAGCTGCCTGTGTCTTAAACTGACTGATCACCTGCAATCTGCATTCTGGTCCTGCCCTTACAGCAAGACATTTCTATCCTGTTGCAACTTATACAGGAATAGTTTATTTCAGGAAAACTTGTTTACGTAAGAGATGATGTGAGTGCTTTACCTCATGTACAGTCATCCTTTTGAAAGCATCTATGCCTGTGACATGCTCACCTCTTACCAAGATCACTGTGCAATGTAATTTGGTGCTCTGAAAATTAACCAGACTTAAAATAACGTAGACGAGAGTAATGCTGGTTTTCTTTCACCTTTCTTGCTGCTGATAGGGAAAATGTTACAAACTGATCTTGTGAGATGATTGTGTCTCTTCTAATTACATTTTTTCAGGACAAATCAAGCCTCTTAAAATGCTAACAAGTATCTGTTCCTAGATAAGTAGGTACTTTGCAGCTAGAGGATTTCCAGTGCTTGAGTGAGGAGGAATTGATGAGCACCCTTACTGCTAGCTGGTGTCCTCTTTCACTCTTCTCAGATTGCAAAGGCTAAGAACAAGGGGAAAAAAACCTCATCTGATCATTCATTTTCATGGCTTGATGCTGGCCACCCTGAGGGTATTTATTACAAGCATGCTGAGTGTGGTTCAGTTTACATTTTCACTGGCTGTTCTCATGGAGCTCTGGGCCTTTCCAGAGCAGGGTGGTTGCCATTGCCTCCTTGCCCATATATGTTGCCTCCTTCCCATGGAGCAGTCCCTGTCAGTCACTCTACTGAGAGGTGCTGGGGAAGGAGGGCATGGCCACTTTGGTGTGAAGCCACTTTGCATGATTTACCAGCAGTCCTGGCTAACAGGGGAGGTACCAATCGACTGGAGGTGAACCAATGTGACACCCATGTACAAGAAGGGACGGAACAAGGACCCAGGGAACTACAGGCCTCAGTCTGACATTTGTGCCGGGGAAAGTCATGGAGCGGATCATCCTGAGTGCCATCACACAGCATGTACGAGACAACCAGGTGATCAGGCCCAGTCAGCATGGGTTTATGAAAGGCAGGTCCTATTTGACCACCTTAGTGTCCTTCTATGACAAGGTGACTCGCTTAGTGGATGAGGGAAGAGCTGTGGATGTTGTCTACTTGGACTTTAAGGCCCTTGACACCATTTCCCACAGGATTCTCCTGGAGAAACTGGCTTGGACGCATGTACTCTCTGCTGGATAAAAAATTGGCTGGATGGCTGGGCCCAGAGAGTGGTGGGGGATGGAATGAAATCCAGTTGGCGGACAGTCACCAGTGGTGTCCCCCAGTGCGCAGTAGTAGGGCCTGTTCTCTTTAACAATCTTTATCAATGATCTGGATGAGGGGATCGAGTGCACCCTCAGTAAGTTTGCAGATGACACCAAGTTGGGTGGGTGTGTTGATCTGCTTGAAAGTCAGGAGGCTACAGAGGGATCTGGACAGGCTGGATTGATGGGCTCAGGTCAACTGTATGAAATTCAACAAGACCAAGTGCCGGGTCCTGCACTTGAGTCACAACAACCCTCTGCAATGCTCCAGTCTTGGGGAAGAGTGGCTGGAAAGCTGCGCAGCAGTAAAGGACCTGGGGGTGTTGGTCAACAGCTGACTGAATACGAGCCAGCAGTGTGCCCAGGTGGCCACGAAGGCCAAGAGCATCCTGGCTTCTATCAGAAGTAGTGTGACCAGCAGGAGTAGGGAAGTGATTCTCCCCCTGTACTCAGCACTGGTGAGGCCACACCTTGGACCCAAAACTGGACACAGTATTCCTCACTACAAGAAGGACATTGAGATGCTGGAATGTGTTCAGAGAAGGGCAATGAAGCTGGTGAAGAGTCTGGAGAACAAGTCTTATGAGGAGCAGCTGAGGAAACTGGTGCTGTTTAGCCTGGAGAAGAGGAGGCTGAGGGGAGACCTTATTGCTCTCTATAACTACCTGAAAGGAGGTCATAGAGAGCTGGGTGTCAGTCTCTTCTCCCATATAACAAGTGACAGGATGAGAGGAAATGGCCTTAAGTTGCATCAGGGGAGACCTAGGTTAGATATTAGGAAAATTTTATTTACAGAGAGGGTTGTGAAGCCCTGGAACAGGCTGCCCAGGGAGGTGGTGGAGTCCCCATCCCTGGAATTGTCTAGAAGACGTGTGGATGTGGCACTGAGGGACATGGCTTAGGGACCCTGGCAAGTGCAGGGTGAATGGTTGGTCTTGATGATCTTAAAGGTCTCTTCCAACCAAAATGGTTCTGTGAAGGGTGACAACCAGCATTATCACTGCAGGCTTGCTTGTGGTCATCAGGTTTCACCAAGGATTTACTGTGATGTGGCTCAAGGGGGAAAAAAAAAAACCCACCACCTTTCCCACACATCCTCCCTCTTTCTGTTTAGCACTTTGCTCTCAAAGCAAGAAGTAGCCTTTCTCTCAGCCTCATTTTCTTCATTAACCATTTCTCTAGGAAAGCAGTCTTACATTTAGTACTGTTTTTTTATAAAGTATGGGTATTTGTGAATAAAACATGGAAGTAAACCTGTAAACTTTTTTCAACTGCATAGCAAAAATGAAATTTCTGCAACTATCGTTAGAAGAACAGTTTTTCACTTAGGGTTATGTAGAACCTCTTTTGTGACAGTCTTGGAGTGTAAATGTAGATCCTCCCTCTCTTCACCCCTCCTCCCTGCCCCAAACTTGTTGGTCCTATTGTTACAGAAGGCTTTTGTTGATAGTACAGATATATTAGCGTTGTAGCACAACAGATAAAAGCAGCTACTCTTGACCCCTGAGGTTTCTGTGGAAGGTCACAATGGGGAGGCTGGAATTTCTGTGTTAATCACACTGAAGTAGAATATCCATACTGGTTTTCCCAAAAGATTAACAGAATGATACTGCATTGCTTTGAAATGTGATCTCAGAACATCTAGCTCTTGAAGACAGTTTCCTTCATGTTTAACATATGCATGGATTTTGTGTATTTTTAAATTGTGTCATTATTACTCATTAGAATAAAATTTGAATTATAGTTTATAGATGGTTGTCTGCTGCTGCCTTTGTCTCACCAGAAGCTTTCGGTGCTCTCCTGTGGAGTAGCAGTGAAGAGGACTTTGTTTCTCTGGTTTTGTGAAGGGGATATTTTGAGCTAAATAAGCTGCACCTGTTATGCAGTTGACAAAATGTACAGTAAGTTACAGCTTCTCTGCACAACTGAAAAATAAACCAATAGGTAAAAAATTGCCCAATGCTTAGGCTTGATAGCTGCAATTCTGCAGGCATCTTTGCAGTGTGAGCTGAAGGCGCTTCATTTCTGTTTTAGGACTTTGGGGAAAGTGCCCCAAAAAGAACTGTGAGTCTTTCCCTCCTTAGACCTTGGCTCACACAGCAAGAGCTCATTGGCTTCAATCCAGCTAATGCTGTAACATGTGGTACCAAAGGATTGGCTGCATTGTGAGCAACTGGCTTATTAATTATGGGCCCTGGCATAGTCAATGCAGCTGGGAGCTTTTGTAGATGGCCATGTTCTGTACAGCATCTGTGGGTTTCTCTATGCTCTCGGTGTCAGAGTACACTAGG
The DNA here is from genome assembly GCA_009769605.1 of Bucorvus abyssinicus. Lineage (NCBI taxonomy): Eukaryota > Metazoa > Chordata > Aves > Bucerotiformes > Bucorvidae > Bucorvus > Bucorvus abyssinicus. The sequence goes on from CM020063.1 coordinate 28,311,304, forward strand.
AAAACTTGGCATTGTCTTAGGTTCTGGAAGCTCAGAGCACTTCCAAACTGGACTGTGCCTCCAGGGAGAAGATGAACATACTTGATTCTTACTGCTGTTTCCCCCCCAAGCAGTCTAGTCTCCAACCCTTCTGTAAACACTCTCTTATTTATTATTAATGGTATAAGGCACTTTCTTTGTTTCTCTCAAGTTAAGCACTGATAAGGAGGATTAGAAAACTTGTTTGTGCACCTGAATTTCCCTTCCTCCCTTTTCCCCCAAACCCTCATGTATGTATAGCTGAGCTACAGATTACATTTTCTTGGATGGAAGCCTTCTATAATACTGGTTTCTTTCTGTCACTGTTGATGAAACAGTGTCAAGAAGACACTCACTGCAGGGCAGAGGGGGAGGTATTCACATTTCTAGTGTGTACTCCAGATGTTTCTGTAATGTGCCTAAGCTTGCAGTGGAATACAAAATATTTGTGAAGAGCCCCCAGGTCCATCCATGGATAAGCTATTTGTCTAGGTTTTCTGAACGAAACAAGAGAAGGAGCTTAACAGACAAGCTATAATTAGGTCTGTGCTCTAACAACTCCTTTCCCCAAGTCATTCTCCTGGGAAATTGTTATCAAACCACTTCTAAATTGGAATCTTGAAACTATAGCATTGACTTTTCCCTTCCTTTGTGTTTACTGGAAAAGCAAATATTGAAGACGACTTGAAGTTCTTGCTTTTTACATAGTGGCAATTAAATTATTCTAACCAGGATTTGATGCAAACTCAGATCTTTCTGTGCTGAAATGCACATAAAATCTTCTGTCTTTTCATCACAGACCACTTCTGTTTGACTTAAAGCATTTTCATCGCATAGCTCAGACACTTCGAACAGGTAATTTAGTTAAGGCTTGAAAGAGTGTTCCTCTGTCATCTTTTATTTGATTTTTTAGGTTATATGGAAGAAGGAGAGAAACTTCAAAGTAAAGCTACCTGCAGTTTTCAGAAGTGTGTAAGAAAGTATGTGGGGTTTAACTTCTGTATAAAGCACTATTAGCAAAAGCAGGTTTAAAACTAACAAAAAAAATCTTGCGCAAGCTCTGTGTATGTTGTTTTAATGATTAATTTCAGTATCTTGAGATTTAAGATAAATGTTGAAAAAATTTCTTCTTAAGTTTTTACTTTCTTTCGATGTGGTCATTTTGGCAGCTTGTGTTCCCTTATATATATATATTTATATATAGTTATCTTGCATAAAGTGGAAGTACAGATCTTGGAAACTGCAAAATCTGACTTACATATTTCGAGAGGTACTTCACTATATGCATTGCTACAACCTTCAAAGGCTTTGGAAGTATGTAGTGAAGGGGAAGGGGTGGAGAGAGCTGGGCTGCTTGAAGTACAAAACAGAAGAATTATTCTAGAATTATTGATGTGTCTGCTGGAACAGTGCCCCAGATTCATGCATTGTCCCTAGTGTACGGGCATTTAGCTGAAATAAATACTGTATATTCTACATCTGTTTGTGGCAAGCACCAGGAATGAAATGGGCCGGATCAAGAAGTCTGGAAGTGTTTCATTGTGGAAAGGGATGGGCAAGTTAGTTGCTCAAACAGCAACATGTGGATGTCATTATCAAAATAAGCTGAGGAGCAACTGGGATCATAGTAACTATAGATGTTGCTGCATCTCACTTGGTTGGGAGTGTGGCCCAGGTCTTGAGTTTGAGGAATAAGAGTACTTAATGTAAAAGGAGAAGACTGCAGTTAGACGTGTGCACAGCTCTTCTGTCTTTGGGAACTTCGTGCTCTCCCTGTTCATAAAAAAAAAAAAATTAAGTTGTTTCCTAGCATTAAAAGTTTGGAAGATGTTGTGCATTTTGCTAGGCTTCAGCTGAGAATATTGGCTTGTGGTGTTTTGTTGTCTTGTGGTTCTGCCACCCAAAACTCAAAATGGGAATGCTGCTTTCCTTGAAGGGAAGAGAAGGCAACATACAGCGGGCGTTCTATATGCTTGGTGTGAAGAGGATATCCCCATAAGCATAAGCAGCTGTGATGTGAACTGTGGTTGCTGATGCATCTGTGAGCAAGCATGGTCTATTCATTCATCTGTCTCATTTGTCCTTCCAGTGGTGTTTTCATCCCCAGCAGTGCTAGGGATGAACTGCTTCTGCTAAAAGTCCTTGGTCTGACAGAGGTGCTTGGTTGTGCTGAGGAGCAGGCAGGCACTGCACAGGTATGTAGAAGAGGTGTCACCATGCAAGAGTGGGTGGATGATTAGCAACAGGATGTGGCTGATGCCCTGGCAGTCTTCCTCAGAAGTGCTACATGAAGGGGTGGAATGAGCGTGCGGGGTCAGAGGAGAGCAAAGTGACACTACGTTGTCAGCAGCAGGGAAAAAAGCTGAAAATACTTGATGCAGCCCAGTGTTGTCTTGGCTTTGAGCTGGCAGCACTGTCACTGTGTCTCTGTAACATATCCACAGCTTAAGTCCGAAGAAAATTTCTCCTGCCCTGAAAAATTTTGTTCTCTCAGGGCCTCATGAAAAATTTTCTTAGTTGATGGTTTGGACATAATCTAAGCTTGGTCTGTCAGTGTGACTTTTCCGTTCATATTGGTTCATGGATGAAAGAATGTGTGGCAAATCCCCAGTGTAATTATGCATGTTTCTAATGTTTCAGCTTGTATAATACCGCCCACCTTCCCAGAGAGGTCAAGTTACTGTTTTCAGTCATTGCAGTTCAGTGATGTACGGTGTGCTAGAGAGAAACGGTGGACTAACAGCTCTGTAAGTTTAGTTTAGTTTTTTTTCTGTTTCATGAAATAGTGAAATCTGATCTGGTTTGTGGTGCTGGGTAGGTTTCAGTGTTACAATCTAATGGACTATTTAAAATATATCTAAATGGGAGCGTACTTGTGGCATGAAGTGGTGATTTGTTTTTGAATGGCAGTACTTAGTGTCGAGAAAGTATGAGTGAGAGTGGAATCAGTTGAGGTCACTTTGCTCTGTGACCTTCATGTTTTATGGACCATGGGGGTAAAGGGGATTTTTGCAATTTTATACTATTATTTTGGCTGTTCGAGGAAACATATGTTGAAAATCACATAGTTCACATGTGTGTTCCCCCCACCCCCATCTGATTTGAAAGATTAGGTTGTTAGATTACAACCTTAAAGTCTGTGAGCTGGAGCCTGAAATCCAGTGTTTAGTGTTTGGGTTTTTTTTCCCTGTATGTGGAGAAAGAAAGAGAGACAGAGTACTATTGTTGTAATGACAGTCTCTCTACTCATTTTTTTGCAGGAGGGACAGGAACATCGCTATTTGTGTATGCCTTCTTTTATGGAGTTTCTAGTCCATGCTGTTGCTGAATATGTTAGCCATGATAACAATTTCAACAGAGAAAAAATGTCCTGACCAGCACAGCATGTCTCATGCTTGTCCTCCCCTTGCTAGTTTTTCTTGCTTGTGCTAGGACTAGCTACTCTCCTGCTTTGTTCAAGAGATGCAGACAAATACCTTGGAGTGATAGGGCTTGAAATGAAATTGGGGTTTTCTTAAGAGCTGATGGGGCTCTGAGAATAATCTGTCCTTCTGTTGGAGGTCACATGCTTATTTGCTTAATTTTCCTGGTCACTAAATCCCTGGAAATTATTGTTTTTGTCTACCACCCCTCAGCCAAAATGAATTGCCATGTCTAGAACGTGGTGTTCTCGAAGGTGTAAGGACATACAGTGGCTATTGTGGATTAGTTTACTTCACAGGAACTAAATTCAGAATGACTTTATTTTTAGCTTTTCTTGTTAAAGTGACTGATTCAGAACATCTCATGACATAGCTGTTGCATTTGTTGCTTTTTCCCTTTGCACAAGGAAAACAGCATTGCCATGACAGTGGCCCTCAGTGATATGTGACTATCTTTACATTTTTGAGGGTCCCTCTTGCAATAGCCTGCTGAAGTGAGGAACATACCACCCCATAGCACTGTGCACCTTGGGGTTCGTCAATTCATTGTGTTTCCAAAGCTTGAGGCTGAAAGTATGGCAGAGGCTTATTCTTACCCTGTTTCAGTCCCAGGTATTTCTCAGAGCTATTTACAGGAGTGTGTGGTGGACCTTGAGAGTCATTCCCAAACAGCACTGGATTTTGGAGGCTGGTCTACCATAGCCCTTCCAAAAATTCCATCCTTTAGGAATATAACCTCTGCAATATCACTGGGGAGATGGTGGTAAGATCCATTTGAAAATCCCGAAGATTTCTAAGCAACATGCATATAGAAAGCCTGATCTGCAAAGCAAGTGACCTGGTTCAAGGTCTGCCTGGTGCCAGAGGTGGATATGAGCCCTCTTGCCTTTTATCCTTTCAACTTGAAGTCTTGGGATGTGGCCTGTCCCCAGAGTAAGGGGAGCTTCAACTTCTGGGCCTAGCTGTAGAGATGCATGTGAGGGATATGGATCCCATAAGATGCAGGTTCTTGGCGTGATTCTAGAGCAGATCCGCTGCCTATTGTTGTTGTTAGTTATAGCTGTGTTACACTCATGAAGATATGTAGTGATGCTTGACAGCTGGGTAATGTTTCCATTTTCTATGAGGATGGGGAAATAGCATGAAGAAAGAGCAGAGTTTTTACAGATCTTTGCTTTTGTCACTTGAAATCTTGGAATTTAGTATTTTTGTGGTCCATCAAGGTTACCAGTGTTTCTGAGCTGCTGATTCTAGAGATAATGGCAATCAGCTCTGTATCTTTAACTTAATTTTGAATGTTAAGGTTACTTAGTGAGGTGTTTTCTGCCTTTTAAAAGTTGGCGGGCTCCTTTCTCCTCTCTTCCTCTGCTTGCACAGAGGAGTAAGCAGGTGGATCTCATCAGGAGCAGCCTGTGTCACCATGTCTATGTCCCACAGACAGGCAGGTGAGAGGCCATCTGACCTAGGAACCAGGCAAGCAAGATAGTGCTTTATGGTCCCTTTCAATTTTATCCTCCACTGTCCCAGTTCTTTTTCATTGCAAGACAGAAGAATGACCTTCATACACTTTCCTCTGCTTTTCTTAAGGAAGAAGGAACAGATTTATTATGTGTGGTGTTGCTTGTCAGAGGTGTTTCACCATGTGGTTATGTGAACAAGCAAAGGATGTAACTGGATAAGGGATGTAGTACAGGATGTAACTAGTGTATTGAGAAAAGTTAAATGAAGATGATCTGTAGCCGAGGTTCTTTCCAGTTTTTTCTTGAAATGCTTTTAGGTAACTTCACACCAGTGTTTCAATTATGACACCCCTTTCTCCTTCGATTCCTTGCCTAACACCAAATATCTCAACTAAACTGGCCTTGTAAAGCCCATCTTGCTTTAAAGCCCTAGGAAATACCTTGTGTTTTTCAATTTGTTCTGCATTTTGGAAGCTCAGTCTTGCAGACAGAGAACAAGGAATTAGGTCTACCTGCAGAAAGGAACGCATGTGAGAAGGGAAAAATATCCCCCCAAAAAACTTGGGTGTGCTGATGACTACGTCATCTTACTCTCTGGACGTGAGTCCCTCTGTAGGGTGAAGTAGTCTGCGGGCAGAGATTTCTGTATGGATGGGATAGAAGAAATTGCTGGGTGAGCTCTAGCACTGTCAGTGAAGCTTCATCTATGGCAGAAGCCTCAGTTGTCACAGTGGATATTTTGTGCCTTTTTTTTAAAAGTTTGCCCCTTTCTGGTTAAAGCTCAGATTGCTGTCTGCCAGCTGAATCTCCATTGCAGTGGTGGTTGTGTCACAGCACTGTTTATCCTACCAAGCAAAAATCTCCATTCAGAAAGCCCATGGTAGACTCCAGTTTGTATCGGGGAAGGTACTAGAGGAAGGAATGGGACAGGTGTCTGACCTCTGAGGGTACAGTGAATGGTGAGTCAGTCTCATCTGACTTGACAGCTTAAGGTGTCTGTATGGCTTGCTGGGTTTTACTGTTTTGTCACAATCTTGACTAGTTTTTGTTGGTTGGAGACTGAAGAGTTTACCTGAATTGTCACTTCTACTGTGTACAATTCACACTCAGACTTTGGGTCAAAAAAAGTTTTGAAGGAGACAGCCTTTTATTAGTCTCTCAAACTTACATGTGCACCAGACTCCTGGTTTTCAGTCTTACTGTTTTTGAAAGTAATCGGGTAGCAAATATGTCTTTTATAAAGACATCTTTCCATTTTTCATGAGCTGACATACTTTGGGTCTAAGTGTGAGAACTGGTACTCTAACACCAACTTATCAAATGCAATTTGATTTCTCATAAATTAATTGTTATGTTTTTTACAGTGGTGCAGGATTTGTATTTGTCTGTGCTGGACCTGGCAGACTTATTTGAATATTTGTCCATCCTGATAAGAGCACAAAAGACTCAAAGATGGTTTTGATGCTGCTTATTTGATGTGGTTTCTCTCTGTCTCAATACTTTACACTAGACTAACAGTTGTCCATGTGCTTTTGCCAGAAGAAACAGCCTACTTGTCAGAAACCAGTTTCAACCACTGTAGTGGACCAAGGTGAAGCTGTCCTTTCTTGCGCTGTGACCTCTGTCTGTGCAAACGGGCTGAAACCTGAGAAGCTGGGCTTGCCTGCCAGGTTATAGCTGAGCTGGTGTATCCCATTTACCAGCAACATGAGTCCCCTTGCTAAAGTAACTCATGCATAAATTCATGGCACTGTGCTTTTGCAGAAGGTCTGCATTTCTTGAGAGACCATATGAACAGGATTGTCTTGGAAATGTATCATTTTTACATGTGGATTGGTGGGGAGAAAGAAGAGGGGCTGGACCAGGGGCTGTTCAGGCTCTAAAACTGTCCGTTCTACTGGGCAGGAAAACACTTTTCCCTGACTTTGGCTTATTTGTGCTGCAGTGAATGACCTTTTGAAGTCTTTCCATCTGGTGTTGTTGGGCAGGCTACAATACAGGTTGTATTGTATGTCAGATGTTCAGCCTCCCTCTTGCGCTTTGGCTGCTCGAAAACCAGCTCCTACGGGGACAGGCATTTGAAGTTACTGCTGAATATGTTATTCCTTATGGCATATGTTTTAACCAGTCACAAGAAGCTCAAAGTCCGTTTGCAGTACGTGAAGAGCTGGTCTCTGTACCAAGAGGTGGCTTCAGGTACAGCAGATAAGTTGTTCTGGCTTTAGCCCAAAATGTGTTACATCACCAGAATGTTGAAAGGGAAGTTGCTGTGGCAACAGGTTTTTTTAATGAGTTCACCACCACTCCATTATCTGCTGTTTAGAACCTACTAACTTGCGAACAACAGTGCTACAGGGTCTCTCCCAGCTCTGATTTGAGACCAGCAGAGAAGTTAATTTGGTAGGGTGAACTGCTGCAAGTGACAGGCAGTCAATCACCGTTGTCACTACGCAAAACTCCTCTGAAATGCTGTCCCAGACCTTCTTTGCTGGGCCCAAGGAGGCTGTGACTAGACCCTCTGATATTCCCCCTCCTAGCAGCCTAGGATACTCAGTAATACCAAATTATTTTACCGTTTGTAAAGAATTAATGCAACGTACAGCTCAGTGTAAGTGAAAAAGAGTGTGTGATGGCTTCTGAGAGGAAGCATGGGGGGATTCATCTTTGGTATAAGACTCTCCTTTCATGTGAAGGAGAATGTGTGGGAGTGGGGCAGGCTGTGGGGGGCTTGTAACCAGCTGGCTTGGGGAGATTCCCGAGGCAGCAGAGTAGTCATGTTACCGTGGCGCTCTGCCCAGATTAATTAGTGTCTCTGCAAGGTTAATTAGCATGGTTCTTTGTGCCATACAGACATAGCTTTAGTTATTTCCTTTAGTAATTATGAGAACATATGCCAGTGAAGTGTACCAAGATTGAGTATTGCTTTTGACTACTTGAAGGCTTTCTGTCTAAGAATTTAGGATGTATTCACCAGGAATTAGTGTCTTTTGCACTGGAAATGTTACCTTCAAGTAAAAATTTATTTAAAAATTATGTCTCCTTCCCAGCAAGCATATACCTACCCTTCTGGTGCTATGCAGGGCATGTGTAACTGACTTTGAAGTGTTTGACACAACATCTGAGGCATATCTCAAAAAATTATCCAGGCATGTCCTTGCAGTTGAGGGGGCTGGTGTTTTTTCAGCGCAGCGTGAATTCCTATTTAGATAAGTGCATCTGGCTGCTGGAGGGAGGTGTGAGTGTTGGAGTGTGTGGGAGGAGGTGTTGAACAATATTAAAATGGAAAAGGAGAGAAGATGGAATACATGTGTTACCCGCATGTGGAGAACTTGTCAAGCTAGAGTACACTGTGAAGTACGTAGACTTGCTGTGGAAAAAAAATGGTGAAAACATGTCTTTTGGAATTTAAGAAATACCTGTTGCATAGCCAGCTTGGTTAAATGTAAAATGTTATCAAGGTTAAAGCTTCCTGTAGAAATGACAGCTTTACCAGCAAATGTGCTCCCTTTGTACATGCAGTATCTCTGCTTAACTGTTTCACCCTGTTCATTGTCATTTCTGCTTTTCTTTGCTTCTGCTTAGCACTCAGTTATGCTAATCGCTGAGTCAGTTTTCTGCCCAGGAGTGAATTTAGATTTACATTTGTGAGGCACTTTAGAAGAACAATTTCTTTTTGATATGAGATGCATAAATCCACTTAATACAGATTCAAATTTTGCTGACAGTGTTACATACCTTTTTTTTTAAATCCCCATTGTATCAGAATGTTTTCTAATGTTTGGTGTTTTTGTCAATACCTGTTAGGTACAGCTTTGTTCTCTCCTTAAGGCAAAAAATGGGTGTTCAGCATAATGTTTTTAGTTTTGATTGGGCTTGGAGGTGTAGGAGTCAGATGATCATGTCTGCATGTATGCTGTGACTTGTTTGGTGTAAAAAGCAAAACTGAAACTTTCTTTCCACAGCAAGTGGGAAGAACAGTAAGGTATGTGATAAATCTTAGCTCCCAAAGGATTTCTGACTTTCATTCAGTCCTCTTTGTCAAAGAGGAGTAACTCCTACAAAGCTTTCAGGAGTTCGTCTTGGAGCTCAAGCCAGGTTGTAGTCCTGGCCTTTCGTGTTGCACAGTTACTGTGCTTCCAAACTCATCTGGATCAGGTGTGGGCATAAACACTCTCTTCAGCTGAGTTATGCAGAGTACCTGGTACGGAGTTTATGCTAGCGAAGGAAGAACATGCAAAGGTGAAATCTGTTGGAGCAAAATTAACCCGTGAGAAGTAACTGAACAATCTTTACACTGTCATGGGGACACGGCATGCTGGGTATGGTAGTAGGTGTTTGAAGGTCGGGTTTGTGTCCTTGAACAGTGGTCCAGGATGTGTAACTATCATCTGATCATCTTGAAGATGAAGGCTGAAGACTTGATATATTCAGAATTTTATGGGACACTGCTGTAATGCTTTCTACAGGGTGTAGAGCAGGAGGTTATACAGAAATACAGTGATTGTGGTGCTTCCTATTCTCTGTGAATATACAGCTGCAAGGATGTAATATGTTTTCTATCATCTCAAGTTTCCTAATACATTACAATTTTTATTGTTATGTAAGTGGAGATATTTGTAATCATCTTAATGTGCTCCCATTTAAATGCAAGAGTTTTTAGGGTATCTTGAATAGCTTACATGCAGTGTAAACAAGTTCATGTTTTACATAAATAGCTGAAAGTACGACTAAACGTATTAGGGAAGCATTAGACAAAGGGGGGAAGAAACTCACTGCCATTTCTTTGGGATAATTTAAGAGCACTGAATACTATTTTAAAACTCACCTAAGCTTGGGGCTTTTGGATTTCTGATTTTGAAACAGATGTTGCATTTATGGTTTACCTTTCCAGAGACAAAGCCCACTTAATCCCCCCCTCCCCTCCTTCAAGAGACAGACCTCTGTAGTTTTCCTTCAAATGATACCTGTAGTTTTACAGACTGGGACAACGATCGCCTTTTATGTTGGTAGCAAAGCTTTAGGGAAGTACTTAATTAAAGCCTGGATCATAACAAGTGTCTTTTCCCTGAAAATAATCTTCAAAACTCTTGAGTAACCATGCTAGAGGTAGATAAATCATTCTGTTGTCCTATTCCTCCATAGCTGTCAAATGTTATAGCAGCATAGTTATGCAACTGTTCAACATCAGCACAGCCTCAGGGTGCAGCTAACTTGGACTGTACCTGTGAGGGATTGAAGTGAGATGTCTCCATGCAAGGAATGGTGTCTTTGTATGTGTGCTCTTGTGTTTTTGGGAAGCTTTCTGATTTGGGGGATTAAATATGCCAAGTGAGCTGGAAGCATCTAAACCTTAGTGACAGATCATCTTTGCTGAATTGCTGTGGAGCAAAAGCGCTGTTTTCTGTGCATAGAAGTGTAGGCATGAACTTAGCTGCAGTTGGAGTGACTTCACTCTGTAAGAGTTGAGAGTATGCATGGGTCCTTGCAAGATGAGAGTTTTTATAAAAGCCTATTCAGGAAAATGAGGCAAAGCAATCTGTAGTTGTCTGTCCTTTTACTTCAGTCTATGACGTACTTCCCTGTTTCTCATGTACACCAACATCCTGGCTTATATAACGCTATTATTTAGCTCACATGAGCTTCTGCTGCATTTCTCAGTTCAAACTAGTACCAGGTTATCTTTCCTTAAACATTTACTGTGGTGTTGCTGTAACTTGCATGGCTGGTGTATCCTGAAATGCCTGGAGCTTTGTTTCTGTGCATTCACACAGAGTGTTGTTTGGACAAAGAGGATTTATATTGGGAAGGCAGTGCAAGGTGACAGTACCTATTGCCAGATGCATGCTTTATTTCCAGGGTGCTGTAACCAAAATATTGCTTGTGAATTTCACCTTGGAAGCAAAAAGTGTCTTAGGCTCTCATATTTGTGATTGTTGGTAATTTTATTACTGTTTAACAGCATGGCTCTACCAGGCACTAGGGATTTTAAGCATGTGATATATTGCCTAATTAGTGACTAATTGGTGCTTTTCAATTCTGTTCTTTTAGGATGACTCTCAGGTTCCTGAATGTGCTGCCAAATGCTGAAGCACTGAACTAGCAGAATCCTCTGTGTTATTTCTGAATTTAAAACGCCTAAAGGAAAGAGGAAGACTGGCACTTCTGTTACAATTTTTAAGGTAAGATGTGAGTTCTTTTGCTGGGGACAGAGGGAAGAGGATAGACATGGTTCCACAGACTGTTTGAGCCGCACCTCTGTAATAAACCATACTAACATGAAGTCTTAGACTGGTCCCGGCTATCAGTATTTGATAGTTAGGAGTAAATTCACTAACTTCAGTAAAGTAAAAATTGATGCAATGAAGAATCAACTTGGTTTCTTATCCTAAATTGCCGATTCTACACTCTTAATTCCTAGTATACCTTTCAATTAGAATGCCTTAGTGCTTCATCTGCATATTAATAATGTTTTAGTAGTAAAAAGATTTAGTATTCAGTCCCTGTGGGATGTGAGGCTGAAACAAATTCTTTACCAGGAAAAATACGGGTGAGAAGCTAAATGCAACTGTAGCTAAAAAAGTGACCATTCTGTTTGACTAGGCTAATGCTGCTGTCTTCCATTAATTAATTACACATATTTTGTACCCATCTTTTGGATTCAAAGCTGGATTGCCTGCTGCACTGTAGTGCTGCTACTGCTTTTTCTCAGCAGCACCGTGGACCAGCCACAGACTAGCCTAATGGAGAGTGCATTTATGCAATGCTCAGTGCACAGCACAGTCTCTTCTCACTGTAGAGTCATTTTGGTGTCCAGGGACAGGGTGTAAGTGCCCCAGCAGGACAGGGCTATATAGAAACATTGCTGTGCAAAGACAGAAGTCTAGTTAAGACCAATACCATAGGGAGTGTCTGAATTAAATCCATAATAAAAGAAATCCAGATGGGTAATCCCTGGGTAAAGGCTCTCTTTGCTATTGACTCCTGGATTCCCTCAGGCTTGACAGCTGCTGTTTGAAGTGGCAGGTGCCTCCTGGTTTTTATTTACTTTTGGTGACTGTCACTGCCTGCCTTGTTATGTGCACTGTAATGTGCTGCTGGTTCAGATGAGAGGTAAGACCTAGCTAAAACTGAACTCGTCTCTTGAAGAGTGAAGATTTAGTCTCTCTGCCATTCTGACTATTTAGGTTAGCTCACTGCAGATTAACTCTTGTCTCGTGCTACTTTATTCAGTGAAACCAAGCAGTGAAGGACACCTTATTTGGCTTTTTGAGTGTGGAGTAAATCTTGAGCTTACAAATGTGTCTTTGAATTGCTGACAGCTGTTGGGACAGATAGAGGGCGACTGAATCTAGTGATCCCAAAGCTAATGGGGCACCAGCTGTTCTTCCCAGACTGCAAAACTCAGTAAGTGTGGAAGAGTAGATCTGCCTTTCTTCATTACTCTCTGAACTTGCTGTTTAGGTGGGGTGTGTGCATGTGTGTACGTGCATACTCCAGACTCCACTAACTCTCTCTTTGGCTCTTGCACAAAACTTAGATCAGAGTGGGGCAGAGGGTGCTGCAATGCACCTGTGGCAAGCTGCCATGACCAGGCAGCTTGCTTGCACTTCCACCGCAGACCTTACACCGGCACAAATCAGTTTCAAATCATCCCTGGGCTCTTGCTTGTAGAGCAGTGCCTGTCCCTCCTTGCAGAATGCTGTTCTTGACTTGGGTGTACCAGGCTTTCACTCTTCTACAGCTCCTTCTTTTCATAGAAAAGCATTTGCAGGTGAATTTCGTCATTTTGCTGGCAAAGAAGTGTTTTGTATAGGAGGTGGGGGAAAGCAGCCATGGCTGCTTATGGGGCCTGAGGCAGTAGTAGGGGCTGTAGTAGGCAGGGAGAAGAAATCCTTAGAAAAGGCTAAATAAGAAAACTTATTATCACTGTGACTAGTCTCATCCCAGTTCCTGTGTGGCTGTGTGACACAGAAGTGTGCACCATCAGTCAAGTGAAGAAAATGCGGATAGATGCACAGAGGGACTCTCAAGTTGCCCTTGCAGGTCCCCAGACCTGGCTGCCTCGTGCACTGCAGCAGGTGTCAGTAAACCAGTGTAGCCTCAGCCTGGATATCTGTCTGGTAGGGTGCATGGGTGGCCATGCAAGGTACAGGATGGGAGAAGAGAGGAGGAGGCTGTAAGGAAGGACATGCAGACTGAGATGCTGGAAAACCCAGAGCAGACTTGTACTTGGTGTTGGGCAGCCAAAGTAGTGATGATTGCTGACTGTTTGGCAGCTCTGCGGAAAGCATGGGAATGCCATGTACAGTCACTAAGAAATGGACAGTAAAGGCAACTCCTATATCAGCCCTTGTCACAAGTCTGTGGTTATGGAGAGGAGCAGGATGAAGAGATGGGCTTCTCAAATGCTCTGAGTTTAAGTACCCCTCATGTTGTGTACATACCTTCTTTGCATATCCTTGCACCAAGTGGCATAGCAAACTGTCCCACTGTACGTTTGAGTAGTGCTGGGCTGTAACTTGGTGTTGCAGAGGACAGTAAAGTATGGGCATTAATAGCAAATAGTCATCACTGTAGAGAGATTCTACAAATTAAATGTCAGTACACTAGGGCTACTAATTTATCAAGTCTTTGGAGAAGTGGGCTCAATTCCTCTTCATAAAATACAGTGTTTGAAGATCCTGTGTGCCCATGATTGCATGTAACACAACACATTTTGCTGTGCTCAAGGCATTAATATTCAAACACCACTTCCTCCAAGCTCAAGATCAGTGCATCCCTAAGAGTAAGAAGTCAAGCAAAGGAGATGGGAGACCTGCATGGGTAAGCAAGGTACTGGAAAACCTCAAATGGAAGAAGGAAGTTTACACACTGTGGCAAAAAAGACTGGCCACTTGAGCGGAATACAGGAACGTTGTCAGAGTATGCAGGTGTGCAATGAGGAAGACTAAGGCCCACTTGGAATTGAATCTAGCAAGAGATGTCAAGGACAACAAGAAGAGCTTCTTCAAGTACGTCAGTAGCAAAAGGAAGACTAGGGAAAATGGGGGCCTGCTGGTGAATGAGGTAGGTGTCCTGGAGATGGAGGATACAGAGAAGATGGAGTTACTGTGTCCTGCCTTTGCTTCAGTCTTTACTGCTGAGACAGGCCCTCAGGAATCTCAGTCCCTGGACGTAAGAGAGACTTTCCCTTGGTCAAGGAGGATCAGGTTAGAGATCATGTAGGCAAGCTGGACAACAACAAACCCATGGGCCCTGATGGGATGCATCCACAAGTGATGAGGGAGCTGGCAGATGTTATTGCTAGGCCAGTCTTCATCTTCGATAGGTTGTGGAGAACAGGAGAGGTGCCTGAGGACTGGAGGAAAGCCAGTGTCACTCCAGTCTTCAAAAAGGGCAAGAAGGAGGACACAGGAAACTACAAGCTAGTCAGCCTCACCTCCATCCCTGGAAAGGTGATGAAACAACTCATTCTGGGGGTCATCTCTAAGCATGTGAAGGAAAGGAAGGTTGTCAGTAGTAGTCATTATGGTTTCACCAAGGGGAAATCATGCCTGACCAATCTGATAGCCTTCTCTGATGGCATGACTGAATAGATAGATGAGGGGAGGGTAAGTGGATGTTGTCTACCTTGACTTCAGCAAGGCTTTTGACACTGTCTCCCATACGGTCCTCACAGGGAAGCTTAGAAAGTGTGGGTTAGATGAGTGGACAGTGAGGTGGTTTGAGAACTGGCTGAAGGACAGAGCTCAGAGTGTGATCAGTGATACAAAACCTAGTTGAGGGCCGGTAGCTAGTGGTGTTCCCTAGGCGTCAGTACTGGGTCCAGTCTTGTTCAACATATTCATCAATGACCTGGAAGAAGGGACAGTGTGTACCCTCAGCAAGTTTGCCGATGGTACAAAACTGGGAGGAGTGTCTGATATACTGGAAGGCTGTGCTGTCATTCAGCAAGACCTCGACAGGCTGGAGAGTTGGGCAGAGAGGAACCGAGTGAAGTTCAATGAAGGCAAATGAAGAGTCCTGCATCTGGTGACGGTTACAGGTTAGGGGTTAACCTGCTGGAAAGCAGCTCTGCGGAGGAGGACCTCGTGGACAACAGGTTGACTACAAACCAGCAATGTGCTTTTGTGGCCAAGAAGGCCAATAGTATCCTGGGGTGCATTAAGAATAGTGTGACCAGCAGGTCGAGGGAAGTTCTCCTCCCAATTTTGTCTGCCCTGATGAGGTCACATCTGGTGTACTGTGTCCAGTTCTGGGCTGCCCAGTTCAAGAGAGTCAAGGAACTACTGGAGAGAGTCCAGCGGAGGGATATGAAGACTATTGGGGTCTGGAGCATCTCTGTAACGAGGAAAGGCTGAGAGACCTGGGTCTGTTTAGTGTGGAGAAGGGAAGACTGAGAGAGGATCTTATCAATGCTTATAAATAGCTAACAGGTGGGCATCAGAAGCATGGGGCCAGACTCTTCTCAGTGGTGCCCAGTGACAAGACAAGGGGCAACAGGCGCAAACTGTAATACAGTTCTGTCTAAACATGAGGAGAAACTTCTTTTCTTTAAGAGTGACTGGAGAGCACTGGAACAGCTTTCCCAGAGAGGTTGTGGAGTCTCCTTTGGAGATACTGCAAACCTTCCTGTACACATTCCTGTGCAACCTGCTCTAGGTAAACCTGCTCTGGCAGGGGGATGGACTTCCAACCTCTACTATTGTGTGATTTTGCATTTGTACAAATAACTGCTACTTTGAAATACTAATGTGACCACCTCAGTGCTTTCTGCCTGTGAGTTATGAAGCCAGCATCCCACTGGAGCAACATTGCTCTGTGGAGAGGGCCCAAGAGCACTTTGTATGTCTCTGAACTTCACTGAATGTGATCCCTCTGCAGGTCATTAAAGCAGTGCACTTCTAATTGGATTTCAGACTTTGGCAATGTGAGATGAGCAACAGACTTATTAAATTCATTTCCATTTATAAAAGCCATAGTTGCTTCAGTGGCATTGTCTGGGGTTTCTCAAAGCTGTGTCCCGTCCCCTTGATTTAGCCAAGGGTTTTGTCACAGTATCATCAGACCTCAAAACAGCAGTTTCAGTTTTAATAGGTTGAGTTTCTGCTGTGAAATGAAAAAAAAATCTCCAGCCAACCTTCTGAAGAAAACCATGCACTTCTGACGGGTTAAAATACAAATGCCTAGCAGTTGCTTTCCTTAGATAAGTCTTAATCTGTAGGTTTTTTAGACTTATGCTTATCTTGAAAATCTTAAAGACTTTTCTTATAAAAAACCATGACTAGATCTCAGTACAACTTCATCTGGTGTAGTTTCTGCCTGTAGAACAGAGGAGGCACATTCTGCTTTCACGGGGATGAAGCAGCTTCACCTAAGGGTGGGGGTTGATTGTCCTGTCACAGCAGAGTGGTGAGAAGATGTAGTCAAGTCTGGTTCTTCACTTTCTGAATTTTCTGGGCTTGCTGGAGCAGTTAGATCAGAGTTCGACACTGATCAGCCAACTGATTAGTTAGCTTCAGAGGTCCATGAGATACTTGTATCTGCAAAGGGGATCTGTTCTTTGAGAAAGCATGCCTATTGTAAATGAAGTTGAACTTTATACAGTAGTAAACACCTTAACTAGAGAATTAAAGATGTCCACAAATCCAAATACCACTGATGAGAATTTTTTTCCTCTCTCCACACCCACACAAATTCAGGTTTTTTTCTTCTGGCCAGATATTTCCACTTGACCAGCTTGCAACAGATGTGGCTTAAGTCTGTCTCTTGCATCCTTCCTGCTCTTAGTTGTGGTGGTGCCACAAAGCCATTCAGCTGCCCAGTCATGCTATGCTACATCCCCTTACCTTCCCATGTTGTACAAAACGTAGTTTTTCCAGGCAGGAAGATCATTTTGTCATGCCAGTTACCAGAGAGACCTGAAGGGTCCAGCCTGGAGATGTGCTTTGGTTATAAAAAGGCTGTCACAAACCTCATACTCGCCAATACCTTTTAGAGGAAAGCTGGGCAGCATGCCTGCAAAAGAAACAGCAGAAGTGTGTAGTGTGTCCCAAACTCACCTCTGGGTGGTGCTGCCATCCATGATGTGGCTAGTGACACCTGCCTCCACAGCTGAAATGAAGCTGGTGGAGGACCCAGGTGGCATGTTGGCCACTGCCAGAGCAAAGCCTGGGTAGAACTGTTGGATGCGCAGACCGGCATCTGCATCCCTTTGCTGCTGGTGGCCAGCTTGTGTGCTCCATGTTCCTTGATGTTCTCTTGTGTTTCAGGCATTCAAATGCTGGGATTGCTGTGGTAGAAAGAGGTGGGGCTGACGAAAAGCAACCAACTTGTGGCATACCATCTCTTGGTTAATTTGGCTTGCAGAGGAACCCCACCTCTCCTACGTTTACTGGTGCCATAAATGTTGCTGAGGTGATTTCAGTGAGATAACTTGTTCTTTATCTTGATGAAAGCCTTGTGTATGCTTGTCTGATTTATATGACTTGTGAAGGATTAAAAAATCTATTAATTTTGGGAGCTATCTAAACATAAACAAAACCCATCAAAACCATCTTTGGTTTTTAGTTCTTTTGCTGTCAGAACCTGACAGGTTCAGCACCTCTAAGAATTTTCTGAGACTGACATCCAATTTCTAGTATGAAAAATAAATTCTCTTCATGTTTTAATCTTAATAAATTCAGGGGTTTGAGTTGTGGGGTGTATATATATATATTTTTTCTTTTTTGCTATTTCTCTGTATGTAGGGCACAAGAGTAACTCATTTGTCCTTCCACTAAAAGTACTTTTACTTTTTCAAAGGAGCTGCTTTGTCCACTAGGAACTGTGGCTCAGCATGCTAATAAAACTCACTTTATGCCTTTAAAATGTTCATTCAAAGTGGCCTGGCTGGCTTACAGTAGCTGTGTGGGTGGACTGTCCTTGAATTTTGTAGACTTAATTTAGTACTACACAATACCTAGTGATGGAAAACAGCTATAAATTGTCTGTGCGCAGCCATGCATTATTGATAAAGCTCCACAATTTCTTTTATTTGATGTTGTCAGTGCAACAGCTGGCTGATTTGTTAAGACTTTTTTTTTTCCCCTATTGGTAGTAAAATATCTCTTCATTTTGAACTCTGAATTTCCTTCTGAATTTTGATTTGTTTGAGGGTGAAAGCTTGCTTTTTCTCCAGAGCTACTAAATGTAATGGAACTGTTTCTACAGCGTAGAAATAAGCTTCATTTCTGGGACAGCTAAGCAAACAGTATAAACTCTAAGTTTGACTGTATGCAGAAGACAGGACTTTTTAAACTGTCACAAATATTTAGAAATGGAAGATGGAGCATAAGGTAGTAGATTTAGGGAGGAAAAAACCCTATAATATACATGATTTGGCACATGCTTAGAGAAAATGCTTTATAGTGAGTTAGGCATGCTTTGTAATGTCAGTGTTCCTTCGAAGTTTATGAAGAACCTCAACAGTCTTAAATTTGTCATGTTTTTTTTCCTATGACACTTAGGAGTAGAGTCTACTGAATTTAATTCGCATATAAAACTGTGCTGTAAACTAAACAGTTCTTTCCCTGTAGATGAACAAAGGTACAATGAGCTGCTCAACACACTGGAAATTACTAAATACGTAAAAAAATAAAACTTGCCAGCAAAATTATCAAAGGCTTAGTCTTCCTAACAAATATTAAACACTGAAACTTCTTTGTAAGCTATAATTTCTGGAATGGTATCTTCCCACAGGTTGTTATTGTAATACGGCAGATGGAATATACAGTCTGTGGCAAACAAATATTGTATTTGAGCATGGAAATGTTTACTTCTCCCTTTTATGTGCGAGCATATATATCCTCTGGTAGAAGTGTTTCAGATCTCTACAGATTTTTGGTTTTATTCCTTTGCAGAAGTGTTAGGGTAGTGAAAAATATTAATATAGTTGATCTTCACAAGCTATACTGATGTTTATATTGTTTTCCTCTATTCTGCAGAGAATTGCTGTGTATTAGTTTAGCTTTCCATGTATTTACAGCCTTTTAAGGTAAGTCATTAAGTACTGAAGTAATTAAACTGGTGGTTCCTGGAGGCAGGAAAAACTAATGCAGAAAGGACTGATGTGATTGACAGAGGCTTGCTGGAGATTTACATTGAGAATAACTCATTCTTCAAAGCGTTTTCATTTTCTGATGGAAATTGTGGGGTAAATCATATACAGTGGATATGAATGATTAAAATGCAAAACTTATGAACTCTTATGAATGCCTTCACTGCTAATATAAAGTCATTTATCTTTAAGGGTCTTGGGGCTATCAAGATTTAAATGAAATCTTCAACATCTTGAAGATGACTATTTTGATAATCAAGATCATGAATTTTTTGGCTTTCTTGATGCATAGAATGCTGTTGTGGAAAGGGAACGAGAGGTTTTCCGTAGCTCATCTGATGAGTCTGTGATAATTCACTTGATTGATCAAAGTGGCAAATTTTCCAGTAGTTCAAATGTTTATGCAATTCTGATATAATACAGGGAACTAAAAATTCTGTGCTAGTTGAAGAGCATACCTTTGATTTGATCATACAGAAGATTCAAACAATTGGACATTGACATGCCTGTGATTTTAGTTTAGGAGGAAATGTGCCGCTGTTTGTGGTTTTATACAGAAGGTCAGGCTTCAGCTGTATTACTACAACTATTTCCTTGCTACAACCTGCTATTCAGATTGTTTTGGAGTATGAGAGTGTGTGTAATTTTTTCTGACACAAGTATACTTGGGTTGTGAAGTACAATCTTGAAAATTCGTTATTCTGGTGTTTGTCTGAAAGACTGTCTTTCACTGGCATTGATAGTGGCTACAGTAATAAGAAACTGTAATAAGATAAGGAAACATCAAAGTACAGTAGAGATGGATTCTCCTCCGCATCTGGGAACTCTGCAGACAATGCATGGATCAAGTTACTCTATCCTCTTGATTTACGCTCCTGGGAATCAATCAGAAATAGTTGGCCAAACAAAACAAAAAAGCTTTAATGCAATTGACATTTATTAATTTCTTCACACTAACAAAATATGTCTTAGTCCAGAAGGGACAAATGACTTTCAGAAAGCTATCTAGATGAGAAATCTACCGGGCAAGGGACCTGGGTGTAGCTTGCTACCATTCCAAATTCTTTACCCTTAGGAAAGCAGTTGTGGAGGAGACCTTGAGGATGGGATGGATGATGTGGTGAGAGATCAGCTTCATGTGACTGATCTCTGCAGGCCATGCTCAAAACACAGGGACAGCTGCAGGAAAATCCTCTTCCTATTCCCCCATAAGTTTGGTTTTTAAAATATGAGGATAAGAAGTGGAACAAAATCAGTGTTTGCTTGTAACCCCGTACAGCTGGTGCAGGTGTTGCAGGAATGGTATGATGAAAAAGGACTTGGAAGTAGCTGATTTAAAAAAACAGCAAAAATTTTTAGTTTCCTCACGGGGAAAACACAGAGGGACTTTTCCTAGCAGTCAGTATAAACACAAAGTGGTAGGAGAACAGTGAGGCAAGTGGGCTTGGCTTGTGAATGGAAGTTTTCTGACAGCCTTCCATTAGTTTCGAGTTAATTTTCAACTACAATCAAAATGTTGAATTTTCATTCTTCCAGGAATTAAGATGTGTATGTGGGGGACACCCTTTTTTTTTTTCCTGAAAGATACTGCCTGAAATACTCTTTTTGAAAGCATGGGGCAGGAAGGCAAAACATGTGTGATCACATCTATCCCCACCCAGGTGTAAAGCTGAGTTCTTTGACTATGACAAGTTGCCGCATGCCCTATGATAGGAGAAGAAAACCCTCTTATTTCCATTCTCCCTTATCTTGGTACAAAAAGATGTGCAAAACTTGTTTGGGTGGGACAGACTTCAGCAGCCTCTTCCAAGTTTGATTGGTGCTGCAAAACATGTCTTGGTTATAACATAGTTCTCCAATTAACTCTGCTGAAATTCTCAGCCCATTTCCACAAAGCCAGGAGAAGCCTTGGGTGGGATTAGTGATTATTGCAGAACGTACTTAAGTGCACCTGCAGTACCAACACCAGTTCTGCTGGGTGGGTTGCAGGGCGTGCTCATTGGGTGAAACACAGGTACATTGTAATGGAGAAAATCTTTTTCTTCACCTTTTTGTTGTTACATGATATTGCCCACCACTAATTTGAAGGAAATGTGGAGGATATGCTGATTTTAGCAAATTACCATTGATAATACTGCCTTTACTTGCTCCTAAAGATTCTGCAGTGACAGAAACTGATTCTTAATGGGTCCGCTTAATGGACTCACCAGATACCAAGCCCAAACTAACTTTCAGCTGTAAAAGTAATTAATTTTCTGCAAAACTTGGTTTAAGCTGAGTTATGTCCCTGCCTGATGTCTGTAAACATGATAAAACTAATCATGTTTTGTCTTTCTAGAGGCCTCTATTAATTATCTTTCCATAATGAAGTTGGTAAGTCCTTTCTTTCTTGCAGAGGGCATAACACTTTTTAACTCTCTTCTCCCAACAACCATTTTGGCTGGCAGCTTTCCTGCAGTTTGCATGAAATGTGGTGTGCCAAGGCACGTTACCCATCTGCTATCTATAGCTATCTGTAGCACCTCAGGGTGCTTTCTTCTTCTCCTCCTCTTCTCTGCCATGCTGCTCTTAATGAGGGTGCTCAGAAATGGCTGCACAGATTTTCCCAGTATACACCAATGCAAACATGGCTAAGCTCTATGCAGTATAAACAAACATGGTTACATGGTTAGAAATGGCAGAAGAGTTGCTGGGTAGGTAGAAACTGAGCCATGTTGTTTGGGAAAATGATTATGCCTCCAACCAATGAAGAAAATAGAGTAAGCAGTTACGTGTTGCCTCACTGCAAGCTTTGTGTCTGAAACATGATGATTTTTTTTAGTGCTGAAGTTTGCATTGAAATGGAAAATGGAAATAAATAAGGTTTGGATCCAACATGATCCTGATGGTGTTTGTACCCAGCACAATGTTTTTCAAGGTTCTTCACCCTTCATTCTTCTTGTTTAATGCGGGATATTCTTGTGCACCTGCAATACTGTGCTGTAAAAATGCAGGGTTGTTTTATATTGTTTATATTGTTTCTTTTGTATTTGTATTAATTAATTGTATTCCTGAAAGCTTTCTGTAGTTCCTCTATAGGAGAGGCAATGCTGGAAGGTGAGGTTGAAAAATACAGAATAGGCTGGAGGACTTCACTTTATGGGGCATCATCAATATTAGGATTTAATCTGTCTTAAACACAAAGAATTTTCCCTTCCAATGGTTTTACAGTAAGTACAGCTTTTAAAGAGTCACCACCTGAGGTTTACTTTGGAGTGAAATCACAAGTGATTTTAGCAGGTTTTGTTCAGCTTTCTCTACTTTCTTTGCCTCGGCCTCATGTGTTTTAACATCTTTTGCTGCCTTGCTTCCACACAGCAGCAGCTGATGAGGGACCACAGCTACTTTAGTAGGGATTAATCAGCAATGATAAGTTATCTTCCTGGATAAAAAAGGATGCAAGGGAAAGACGAATGCGGTTGCTTTCCATAAATCAAGGTTCAGATGCTAACAACGTCACGAGCGTGCAAGACAGATCTAAGCACAGACATTTAGAAGTTGTTATAGCTGAAAGTAGCTGTCAGTCCTCAGGATGTAGAAGAAAAATTTGTCATTGGTATTGCTGAAAGGCTAATAGCTACTGTGCTTGAAATATTCCTCAGAAACCTCAAAAGCTAGTTATCTGAGAGGTAATGGGTAATGTTGCATTTTTTTATTTTTCTGAAGCAATTTTTAAACTTCAGAATAACTTTAAAAGGGTTGGTGGAAAATCCATTTTCAGAGTTGCTGGAATGTGTCCATGATTTCCAAAGTTCCCATGCCAAATTCAAAGGAGTGGCACAACATCTTATCTTAAATCTGTCCTCAGTGAGGGATGAATTATTGCTTCTTCTGGCCAAATTAAAAATTGTAGGAAAGGAAGAAAATGTTTTCTGCCAGGTTACCCCTCATTTGTGAGTAATGATGCCATCCCAAACTTGTTTCTCTGTCACATCACTTCAAGTTAACAAATCCCTTTGTCTTCCTCCAAATTCCATTATACAAAATTAAGCACCAACTTCCCTCTGCATTAAAAGGAAACAAAAAGTGTATTTCACCAGGATTCTTGGTATTTATAAAGAGAAATAGAGAAGGGAGGAGACTGCCTTTCAAAGTCAGTAATTGATGGATTTCTCTTGAGGGAGGAGTTTCGCTTGTTTAGTGTAACTTTGCAGCAGAAATATGCATCTCATTATTTTATGTTCTCTGTATTTATTTAACTTCTGGCTGAGCATTTTAAGGTGCCTGTAAAATTCCTTTTAGTTGTGGCTGAGATCAGACTAAGCAGGTGAGCATAGGTTTAAATGCATAATAGTGTAGCTTGGCTGAGGTTGTTTAACTGGGCTTGGCTTTTAATTGAAAATGCATAGAAATAAGAATCAGTAATTTATTAAAACTGAAATCTCCTTTTGAACAGCACAAGCAATTTTTCTTTCTTAAAAAGAGGGGGATGTTACTGAGCCATTGTGTCCTTTGCTACGTATCTGAAACAATTTATGATCTATTGGTGGTCACTGCGCAATCGTTGTGGTGAGAATAGGTTTTTCTCTTTAGACACCTAGGGGAAATAAGTGTTCCTCAGATTTTTCAAGGAATTTTGAAGGCAAAGGAGTCTTACCAACACAGGAGAACTTGGACATGCATGGGCAATGAACTGTGGCCTGGAGGACTTGAGAGAGGGAAAGGAGCTTTATTCTGTTGGTTCGCTCTGCAGCCTTGAGCACCTCCTTTGTATCAGATTTGCCTCTCAGAAGAAGAGTATCTTCTTAACTTATGCTAGCCCACCATTAGGTGTGGTCCTACCTGCCTGCACAGCGTTTTTTGAACATATCAAGTCACAAATATTAATTATGTGAAGATTTGTGCATGTGCTTTAAGATGGTTAATTGTTTTTTAATTTTGAGATTGTTAATATATTGAGCAACAAAAGCTCTAAAGCCCAGATTTTGAAAGGAATATCATAAGCTCTATTTCAGCTGTAAAGAGCTTCAGAGGCTGACTTTCATGCTTCCTTTTGTGTAAGGGTTGCCTAACACAGGGACTAGGGTTAGGGCAGTTCTGAAAAGGTTCTCTGAGCGTGATGGTACAGGTAATTCATTTAGGTGAAATACAAGCTGATAACAGCAGTTGTCCAGAGGACTCTGCACTCTGAACCTTCATCGCCAAATGCATGTGCCCTTCATACAGGAGTAACGAATATGCAGGTAGGACCATATCAAAAGACAGTTAGAGCCTTTGAACAGACAAGGCAGGTGTGAAGGAAGGATATGTGGGCGATAACAGGACTTCAGAGAAGATAGTGACCCGCAAAACTATTCTGCTTGGAGACTTTTTTCATGCAGTGCAAGCCTTGTGATGGTGTATGGATCATTGTGGAAAACCAGCCTTGTGGGAAGTGTGAGGATAATTTCTATTTTTCTTTACAGAACTTGAAGTAGAAGATTGAGTCTTTGAGCAGCAACTAGCTTGTAAAGAGACTAAGAAGAAAGCTTAAAAATCTATGTAGCTTTTTAACCCATTAAACATGAAATAGATCCTACTCCATTATCTCCCATTCCAGTAACATTTTGGGGAAAATACAAAAAAAGTATAGTGAAATAGAGATGACCTTGTCTTTCATGTCAGTTACTAACAGTGGGAAGATAACTCCTAAGATAGGGAACTGCTGTCTCTGATCAGGCCAGGAAGGAATTGAAACAAGAAAAAGGTGTTTAAAATTATGAAAGCTGTTTGGTTTGTCACTTGTCTGTAAATGCTGAATGTAAGTTTCTTTGTAGTAATGATGTGGTTAAAAATAGTTTATAGCAGGGAATGTGGTGATATTCAGTTAATCTGTACAGCCTCAGCTGTTTCTGTCTATGTAAACCTCAATAAATACAATGGTTGAACTAGAGGAATGAATAACTTTGGAAAAGCAAAAAGCTTCATTGAGAACACCAGAACTTCAGAGCCGATTTTACCCTGCCTCCTCATGAGAGAATTTTGCTTTAAAAAAAAGAAGTAAAAGATTTTCTATGTTCCTTAATATTTTCTTCTGTTTTCTCTGTATATTGTCTAGTCTTTCTGTCTTCTGTGTATTTTCTCCACGGAGGCTTTGGAAGGGCCTTCTGATTCACTAATTGTGTTATCATTAATATTGCTATAGCATGATATTTTGCCAGCGTTTGCTGTCGAACAGTGAGAAGTGGGGGATGCAAAGTGGATAAACAAATAAGTTAAAGGAGCTGGCATTCCCAGATGCCTATCTCTCTTGGTACACCGTATCACAAATCAGGTGCAGGGGAGCAATAGATGCAGATTTTAAGCAACCATCTGGCATTATTATTTAGTAAAATTTTTGTTACATTGGTCATGTGTGGAGTTGTCCCCCCATGGATTCATGCCAGACGTTTCCTGAGCACCTTCAGCCATGCATGCTTCAAAGACAGGGCAGCACCGATCGCACAGGTCAGCCTTGGTTGTGAGCTGTTCCATGAGTATGGGGTGAGTGACCTCAGGTGACAGTATCTTAGCAGATGGTCAGTGGTTGGTTCATGGTTCTTGCAAGGCTGTTTGTGTTCTCAAACTTACTGATGAGGCCTAACACTTACACATCCTACCCTGCTGACTACGTCATAGTTACACCGAGGTTATAAAGCATTCACCTTTGTTGAGCACTGTGTTTAAAAAATATAATGGCCTTGCTTTCCCTGCAACTATTTAGCATATGTTTAGACTAACTTTTTTGGATAGAGTAGGTTCTGCTGAGTAGGCACTGCGCGCAGGATTTTGGTGCAGGAAACACGTGTTTGTATGGCACTGTGGTTTTGGAAGGAGCGGGTGCTGTGCGGGGCGGGGGGCAGGCGGTGCCACAGGAAAAGAGGAATGCTAGAAAAAACTCTTCTTCAGGAAGAACAGAGAATGTAGGCACGTGACCGAATTCTGCATACAGCAGGCTCTCCTTACAGCAGGTTCTCCTTCGGCTGGAGAAGTTTCCCAGTCTGGGTCAAGGCTGGAGAGTTGTGCCCTGGAGAAACAAGGAGGACAGGAGAAATGCATGGTTCGTGAAGTAAGCAACACTAATTTAGTGTGCTGCTCACTCACTAGAAGACTAACCTGACAAAAGAGAGATGTCTACTGTGTTAGTGAAATGAATCAATGGAGGAAGGCTCAGAGGGAGAACCAGTGTCAAGAACAGGACGGAACTGCATGGCAATGGTAATTCGTAGTAATTGTTTCCTGTTTTGACATTCACTGTTCCGTTCACACAGAGGAATTCAGGGAAACATTGCATGCTGTCTTTCAGCATGCCGTTGCAAAACTCAGTTTAGTTCTTAGGCAGTGGAGAGTAAAACATAAAATTATTCAGCTTCATTTTAGGACACACTAGTTGTTCAGCTTCAGTCTATAAACATAGTCTCTTAGAGAAAGGACCTTCAGGTGTATCTGTGAGCATGGGTTCCTTGCTTTCTTGTAACCAGTAAAAGCTATTTTCATCTGCTGTTAATCTCGGGCACCTGTGACCTTTTCTCCTCCTGTGTGATCAGGAAAAGTTAAAATCCTTGCAGAGGTTTTCCAAGCATTTCTGTCTCGGGTACTAATAGCTAGTAGTAAACCCTTAGTTAATGAATATACCCTAATAGCAATTAATAGACCTTTTTCTTTCCCTCCGCTCTTGGGAAGCAAGGGATTATCTTGTTCTTGACTCAAACACTCTGTACATATAAAAATGTGCACGCTCAGAAAGAAAACTTTTTGCCAGCAAATTGTTGGTATGCTTTTGTCAGTTAATCTGTGTGAGTCTCTTTTCCAAAGTGGCAAGTTGTTGGGGAATTCAGGAGATCACAGGTCCCAAAGTCAAGAACGCTGTGAGAGCTCTGCAGGAGCGGGTGGTTATCCGATGCATCCTGTATGAAGGGGAAGTTTGTTTCGAGGCTAGGACTCCCACTTGGGACAGGTATTAGCAGGCAGTGTCCGTTAGGTGGCTCTTGGTTATGGTACATAGATTTTTATCCTGCAGGCTAACTTTAAAAGGCAGTAGCTGTCTTTGAGTCCTGTCACACAGTTAGAACAAATCAAGAGGCCATAAATGCAGATTTTCTCTGAAGCTGGCAGCTTCTGGTACCCTGAACAGCTCTGCAAATACTGCCCTCCCTCTGCCTGCTTCGCTTGTTTATAAACTGTTCCCTGCTTCAGGCTCTGCAAGTGGGGTTATAAAATGATTGGACATAGCCTTACTGTCTGTTACAAGGCAACGGAAAATGATTACGCTGTTTCATTATGAAAAATGTCCTTTTCATAAGAAGCTGAGAAGGTAACGAAAGCACTAATGGGGGTTATGATGCTTAAGTGGAGCAAGGCTGCTGTAAAATTCAAGCTGTTTTCTTGTTTGCTCTTTAAATTAAAATCTGCTACAGAAATGAGGAAGCACCATTCAAAGCAGCAGGTGATATGCATGCCTTTGTGCAGACATGCTGGAGCAACCATTGAGTGGACTAATCCGTCCTCTTCTGTTCCTTGGGCAATTAATCCTGGAGAATAGTGATTACAATTCAAATGTGTGATAATTACCACAGGCACAGTTACACGCTTTGTCCGTGATGGTTAGGCCAATTTTTAGATGCTGCCCTCCATGCAAAACAAACACTGATGAAACTGCCTGGTGCAATGCTGTGGGTACTGACACAGGCGCTGCTCTGAAGATTTGTGGGAGAGAGGAATTAGATCAAGGCTGTGTGTGACAGTCCCCCACTCCCTGAGGCTGCAGCAGTGTGGCACAGTCACAGGCTCTATTTCTACATGTTACAGATCCCTCCACAGACTGATTATCAGTGAGAGCCCAAGGAGAAGCCTTGCAACCATTGACTTGCCTTGACTGTGCTTTGCGAGCAGGGCAAACAAACCTTTTTGGGAGACAGTAGAGGGAGGAAGGGCACAAGTTTCTTGTTGATTTCTCGCTGTCATCTCAAGAGCAAGCAAAAGAATTCGCGGGTAGGAGATTCTGTACGGTGAAGAGGCTGTGTGCCTGCATGTGATCTGGGTTGGGGGACTAAACTGGAATAAAACCAGCACTACAGGGAAGAAGACCCAGCGTTCTCTAGCTGTTTGTCTGATCGGCTTACAGTAAGGCACCCAAGGAGCAGCTGGATCCGGGCAGAATGGTGGGACCAGAAGAACCTCTCCTTTCAGCAGCTGGTGGTGAGGTCAGCTGAGGTGCATTGCAGGAGTCCTAGTTGAAGAACTGCTGCTGGCCGCCTTGCGCTCTGGTCTGTTCTCCTGCTTTGTCCAGAGAGTAGAGACAGTGGTTTTACTAGCAACTCGCATGCCTGTGCACAGGTCACGCTTCCTGAAGAAAGAAATCTCTAAGGAAATGGGGGCTTTTTTTAATTTTTGGCTGTTTATATCAAATGTCTTTCCAATGCAAGTAGGGCTGCTGGCTTGGGTTTCTGTAATGGAGGAGATAAACTTTAGAGATCCTGAGAATCGTGTGTCCGTGGCAAAGTAAAGACAAACTACAGGGAATAGTGTTATTTATTGTGGGCCTTACCAAGAGACAGTATGCAGATAAACTTTACTGGTGTTTATTTCAGCAAATTCACAAATTTTATACTGAAACTGGAGTACGATTCTCCATGTGTCTTCTGTGAGACTGCATGCACATTCTAAGTAGCACTGTCAAAATAATTTCTGAAAGGCAGCTTGTGTACTCTCTCTTTATTTGATACTTTGCATAGGATATATGGAAGTATAATAAGGGTTTGTATAATAAGTATGGAAGTATATGTGTATAATATTATATGAAGTATAATAAGCTGTACAGCCTCAGTCATTCCAGGTTAGTAATAGACAACTGTTCTGCTGGTGGGATGTTCTTTTGTTTTGAGAATTTCATGTTAATCCCAACTGTTTTATGCTTCATGCTTGAGAGCCTTTTCATTAATCTTTGTTACAAACCTGCCACCAGATGCATATAATGTATGAGGGAAGTAGAAAGCCTTAAAATCATAGAATCATTTTGGTCGGAAGAGACCTTTAAAATCAAGTCCAACCATTAATCCAGCACTGTCAAATCACCACTAAGTCATGTCTCTCAGCACCACATCTGCACATCTCTTAAATACCTCCAGGGATGGTGACTCCACTACTTCCCTGGACAGCTGTTCCAGTGCTTGGAAATTTTTCCAAGTGAAGAATTTTTTCCGAAGATCCAACCTAAACCTCCCCAGTGCAACTTGAGGCCATGTCCTCTTGTCCTGTTGCTTGTTGCTTGAGAGAACAGGCTGACCTCCATCTTGCTACAACCTCTTTTCAGGTAGTTGTAGAGAGCAATAAGGTCTCCCCTGAGCCTCCTTTTTCCAGACTAAATAAACTCACTTCCCTCAGCTGCTCCTCATAGGACTTGTGCTCTAGACCCTTCACCAGCTTTGTTGGTGCACATGGTGTGCCAACATGTTTGTTGGGAAAATTAATCTAAACAGGAAGGACAATTTGGTAGCTTTAATGTGCTTGGGCGAGTTGAGACCTATGATTTCTTCTGTTTGCTGTAGACTTTGTCCTTACTAAAAAGAATTACCTTGACACTGCTGTTCTAGGTTTTAGATGACAAAGTGACAGGTATCAGAGAAATCTCCTTGTGTCTTTCAGTATTAGGCTTTTCATGTATTTGTGTGTGCAAGTTTTGAGTAAAGAGAAGATTAAAAGTTGTGTCCAGGCACTGTCTCCATGTGTATATTGGCTCCTTGATGAATTCTGTCAGCCTTTCTATTGTCTCCTGGTATTTATGCATAAAAGCATGACTTGCTTCCAAAATAGTCACAAGTTTTGAAACATGGCTGTGAGTTTTCTGAAGCATGGTTCGCTTCATGCTCAAAGCATTAAAGGCAGTGATATATGGTGGGACAGTTCCCAGGACTTCTGAACCGTCTGTATCAACACTGCCAAAAATGTGAGTGCCAGGGGAAAGAGGGGAGTGGGTGGACCTTGGCATTCATTTATGCATCACTGAGGCTTACAGCCTGGAACTAGAAGGAAGTCAGAGGTATGCTGTGGTACTTGCCCTCAACGCAGAAGTGCCTGAGCGGGCTGGATCCCATCCCTTGGAATTACACAAAGCTCACTCTGGCATCCTCGCCCTCTTGGGAGCTGGCGCCATCATGCCATTTCAATACCTCCCTTAATTTCTGGTGCCTTTGGAGCGCTGGACAAAAGCATGTCTTGAACAAGCACAACAGCCATTCACTAGTAGGTACTTTGAATGCTGTGTTATCCCTGAGTCCTCTTTTGTGCTTGCTTGCAGACTTGCAAGTCTGGAAACCTAATGAGAGGAAGTATGGGTTTTATCACTGTGCAGTACTTTCTGTTAAGCACTGTGACTTTACGAATGTAGCAGTTCATAGTCCTTCCACAGGCCACTGGGTCTGCTTTGGCTGCAGTGGGGCATTGCCTATGCCATTGCACTCAACTGCATTCTCTCAATGTGGCATTACCCCAGGGATGCTCCACACACCCTCTCTTCTGTTGCCCCAGTGTTTCCCACACCTCCCAGCCTTGTATGTTTTACATGGTGGAGTGTCCCTGATCAGTCTTCCCAAAATGTGCTGAATGAGTCTGAGGAAGAAGTACAGTTCCCAGGAAGGATACTGTACATGAACATGATCAGATGCCCTGCAGGACTGCCAGAGTGCTGACCCTTGTTGAAATAAGATTGTTCTTAATCTAGTCTGCACTGGATTGTTTTGAAAAAAAAAAGTATTAATATTGCAGTGTTAATGCTGTATGAATCATTTTTCATTAGCTTCAATGTAATGTGCAAGAGAATTAGTCTCAAGATTTGGATGTGTCTCATTAATCAGTCTCCTACTAGCTTCCCTGGCTCAGTACAGAATCCACAAGGGACAAGCTGAGCAGAAAGTTGAGTATAGATGGGTTTCATATGCTTGTACAGTAAGGGCAGTTACTGAAACCCAGATATTTACCCATGGCATTTCTGACAAGGACACAACTGATGCTGGTGTGAGAGTTCCCCACTGCATGTCTGAGTCTGCTGCTTGAAGCCTGTCTGCCTCCAGAACTGAACCGTAGGCAGCTGAGCAGCTACCTCTAGAGCCCCTGCGGGAAACAAGCAGCCTTCATCAGTCAGCGGGCTGCAGTGGTCTCACTGACCCAGCTGGTTTTTGCTGTGGTGCTGTGGTGATTTCAGCAGATGGAAGGTGATGCAGTCTGGGATTTATGCTTTGCTTCTGGTGAACAGCCTTTTAAGAAATACATTAAAGGCTTTGCTTTTAAAGTGTTAGAATATTCTAGGCAGAAAAGAAACCTCCAGAGGCTTGGCTTTCTTTTAGGGCTCTGCCCTTCCCTCACTGAAAGTCCTGGTGCATGGAGTAGGTAGTTTAATGGAGAAGAAGGTGCTACATGAAGTAATTATCAAGATATACTACTTAAAGCGAGGAAGAAAAGCCAAGAATGAACAAAGCAACCTTCAGAGGTTCCCAGGAGTCTCTGTAACAATTGCGAGGGTGAGCAGCCACAGCAGTTTGGCAGCAGGCGTCTCTGTTTTTCTCAAGAGCTAGGCTGCTTTAGGGCTAAGCTATCAAGTAGTATCTGTGTAAACCCGCATGAGTATGCCCTGAAGGATGTTCTCTCTCTCTCCGATCAACAGGTTGGCCTCCTTTGCAAATACTGTTTTTCATAACATGCTGTGTCTATAAATACAACATGCTAATTAAAAAGGTGAGCAGATTTCCCTCTGCATCTGAGAAGAACAAATTTTCAGCACATCGTGCTGTGGGTGTGAAAAGGACCTTTATTTACTAGTCGGTGATAATCCCTAGATTTGCTAGTCATCTCTCAAGAAATATGTAGCTTACGTTAGGCATTCCTTAGCAAAATGCCCTATTTGTAGATGAACAACACCCCCACAAACACGTTCTAGCTGTGGGCACTCTTGCACAACTTGATGGAGAGCTAGTCAAATATTTCCATGCCTTTGAAATTTAGTTAGCAATTCCAGATGAGTTTTGGCATATGTCTGTGTAGATAGCATACAGAGCTTGTGCCTCCTTTGAAATGTTGTTCCAAATTGCTTGGAAATGCTAAGTGTGGATTTAAAAAAAAAAAAAAAGAAAACCAGAAAGCTGTCTGGAAAGCTTTAAGAGAAGTGTAAGCTCTATACACTGTCCTTAGCTCTTTCTAGAGTTGGAGAGTTTAGCACGCATTTGTCCATGAAAAGATGAGGTTGAATACTTAAAAACAACAGAATCACTTCAGACCACTTCTGTTAATGCCGCTCCTAGTGGAAGGAATCATCTGAAGTGGTGCTTTCCCTCTGTCACTTTATTCTGGTTTATTTATGCAGGTGTGGCTGTACTGGATCAGGTCAAGGTCCACAGAGTTTAGTCTGTTCTGTGGCAGTGCCCAGAGAAAAGCGCCCAGAGAATATAACGTAAGAATAGAGCAGGTACATAATGCATTCTCAGAATATGCCACCAACCTCCAGCAATTTGTGGTCCAGAGCTTTCTCGAGCCACAGGTAATTTCTTTGTTTGTTTCAATAGCCCTTGGTGGACATTGTATTTTTCTTCCATCTGGGGTTTTTAAATGGGTATAAACTTTTAGAACAGTCAACATCCTGTGGCAAGGAGTTTCATGGTTTACTTATGTTGTGTGAATGCACCTCATTTTTACTTCCTCTTTTTATTCTACCTGACATGCCCTTGTTTTTGCAAATCTGTGAAACATTTGTTCCCTGTTCATAGTTTTCAAGCCACGCACTTAATATGCCTTTTTTATTATTGAAACCTTTGATATGCTCTCAGATACACCAGTAAAAATACCCAAATCATAATTACAAAGTTACTGAAATTTAAATTTTAAATACTGAAAGGGGTGGGTGTTGGTATTTTTTTGTACAGAATTTCTCTCTCCTGCCCAGTCATGTGTTGATAGTTGAATACTGGAAAAAATATGTGTTTTTCATTGTGGTTACCAGAGGCTTGTTGTTAAACTGGTAAAAATATCGTTATGGAACTTTTAAATGTATTTCTTTTGTCGTCTTCCACTTGAAAGTCTTTTGAGTATTTCTAGCCCCGAACAAGGAGAAGGGGATCAGGAATCAGGGAGATCCTGTTCTGTTGGTGAATACATTAGCAGCAATGAGGGTTTTTACATATTTAGCAGACTTGCTTCTTTTTTCATGGTGTTTGGTAGTCATCGTTTTAGTGTGAGAGAGGAGGAAACATTACTCTGTGCCAGTGAAATTCCTTTCCTTCCTTGCTGCTCAGGTTTGGTCTCTTAATTGCTGTGATATCATCAGTGTCACTACTCACCCGCTCTGCCTTCAGATGGTGAGACCTGAATTGCCAGTGTGGTGAGCTGGCCAGCTATTTGCCAAGTCCTTCTCCCTCCCAGACCAAAAGACTGTTTCGCTCCCCACCAACCTTATGGCTGATTAACTTTTCAGTAGGACTCGTTGGCAGGATAAAATGTCACTGAGGAGTCTCCTTTGTACCAAGTGACCCACGTACTGCCCTGGGTTGTGACCAGGTGGCCATTGATGGGCTGTGGCTAGCCTGGACCCAGGTATGGCAGAGTGGAGCTGCCAGTAAAGGTAATGCCTCCTAAATTCACAGTCCCAGCTGGCCACTGTGACTTTGAGAGAGGCTGCAGTAGGTGACCACCACGGCCCCTGGAGCTGGCACAACAGCTGGTGACTGCTTTTGGGAGGCTACTGCTTTCATCTTACTAATCATGGTGTCTTCCAGACAGGGCCATTAGCCTCTTCCCTCTTTAGTTTTCATTAAGTTGGAACAGGTGAGTGTCTTTTTGATTTTTACATAAAGGCTGAACTGTAGATGATTGATATATTCATTTTTAGGCAAAGCTTTTCTGTTGCTCAAGAACAGCAGAAGCGTAGATAGAAGTGAATGCTTCCTTGTCCACATGCAGCAAGGCTCAGTCTGCTGGTCACAAAGGTGACCAGATTGACATTTGTCTGTGCCGTGGACTAGTTTACTTTTCTCTGCAGTGCTATTCACTCCCCTGAAGCTATCTCCTTCCTATTACAAGCAAAAAAGCTTTGTAATTCCACTTGAAGGAAAGATGCGAGACTGGGGCATGTCCACTGATTGCTGATCTCGTCTCTCAGGGCTGTTCAGCAGTGCAGATGAGCTAAGAGGCACAGAAAGCAACTATTTTCTATGGTGTTCAAATGTACATGGGTTCCATGGAATCTTTTCCAAAGCTTTTTAGAGTACAACACGGAAAACCTCTAGCATTTGATCAAAATGCAGACTCTCCTTCAGACTGTGCCAGTAGCAAAGTATTCTTTTAAAAAGCTTTAGACTCCACACCTTTATCGGTTGGGGTTTTTTTTTAAATGGAGGACCTTGTTTCTTTCTAACAAAACCAAAGAACTTTCCATTCATTTCTGGGATGCTGTTGAGAGAGAGAGCATCACAGGATCACTGCTCTCGAGGTCTCCAGCCCCAAGGTGGAAGGAAACTGGTGCACAAGACTGGTTTTAAGGACAGCTGTCTTTTCCTACAAAGAAAACCACTCTGGTTCCTCTCACAGTGGTGCTGAGCAGAGTGACTGTGTGAATGTCCTGCCTAAGAGCTGTGGGTAAGCAGGCTTATTTGGACACCAGATCTTCTGGTATAATGTTTAGTGACTAATCCATGGCATAATAAATAATAATAATAATGACAGTGAGCAAGCAAGGATTTTCTTTCACTGTTACAGGTGTCTTTTTCAGATGCCTTACTGCAAGAGGACGTTAACACTGTGCACAAACATTCCTGCATTTCATCTAGAAAAACTCAAAATACTAAAAACTTGATGCCTTCAGGGGTCCTGCAGAGGCATTGCTCTACCCCAAGTGAAATGCAGACCTCATGGTATATTAACATCATGTAACTTGGGCACTTAACTGAAGACATGAGATTTATTGTCCTTTTATGAGTTGGTGGGGGAAGCAGGCAGACTCCTGCAGTGGATAAGTTTTACAGCATTTACTGGCATTTTTGACTCCTGCTCTTGGGAGAAGCTGCACGTCCCCTTCTCTGGAGAGAGGCAGGCCAGTGTAAGTGGGGTGCTAAATGTTAGAGGCATGAAAATCCCTTGGTTATGAAACAGCCCATACTAAAGATGCACTTTTTTTGGGGTACTAGACAGGGATGCTTGAAACAGCCAGACTCAATACCTAGTTGGCCATATGATTTCCTTACTCATCTTGCTGACCAGGAGGCAGATAAGTAGCTGGTGTGCACCCTTCAGCATCTCTGGTAACTCCCCTGGCAGGGCACAGGGCGCTGAGTGACAAATGCCACATCCCATGGCTCTGCCTCCTCCTTGGCAGGTAGCTGGGGCAGAAACCAGTCCAAGGTCCCACTTGCTACCTTGGCTGCTTATTCCTGTTCTTCTGTTCCCTGGGCAGTGGAGATCACAAACTGCTACAGGAAGCAGATACGGCCCAGCCCCAGCGTTGAGTTTTTCCATGTAGCAGCTGCATAACCTCCATCCTGTGAGGTTTACTTCTGACAGCAACCACAGCCAGCAGTGCTTTGGCTTCAGATGTAGCATAATTATTAGCAAAACACACAAACAGTAATTTTGTCGTAACATCTGCCACCCTCTTGGGGTGAGGCTGTGTGGTTTACCCCGTGGGCTGACACTTGCTGGATGCATTTCATTAGGTTCCCAGACACACCCTAGTTTCTGTGTAATTGATGTGCTTCTTAGAATGGGAACAGAAAAACGTCTGCTATTCCCGATATCTGATGTAATAATAATCTCTCATTTCTGTCTGAGAACAAGTCTTTCCTTCCAACACTCATCTCGCATCTTTGGGTATTGTGGTCTGCACTTAGAACAGTAGGAGATATCTGTGGGTCATTGAAAAGAGAGTTTTGCAGTTCTTATCTCCCTTTGGTGCTATGTATGGGAGAGAAGCACTGAAAACCTTTTCCCTTAAAACTAGCAGTTTAATCTTTCTTTTTTTAAGAAAAAGCAACTCTTCGCACTAGATGGCAGTGTGGATAATTCTATGGGAATTGTTTTATTTGCAAAAAATCAAAAGAATTATGGTAAACAGTATTTAGCATAAAAAGTACTCCGTAGTGATGACAAAAGCAACTTTCACTGCTTGTCCACCGTGTTGAAGAGGAATGGGTGTTCCAGGTCTGAAAAGCTTTGTTGGGAGGTGGCTATCCTCAGAGTTGCAAATTATTGCATTTTTCTCTGTTTCATTTTGTCATCTTACATCTTGGAAGAGCTAAAGTTCTGCAGGGCTGAGTGTTCATCTACTCGTTTTTAAAGACACAGTGCTGCTGTCCTGCATCCATAACCCCTGACAAGGAATCTGCTGAAGGAATAGGGACAATTGCTAACTTTTGAGAAGTATGAAAATTATTTGGCTATTATTACGCATTCCTGGCTAAGGATTAGCAGTGGATAAATAGGCGTTATCAAGTGGGAGTATCTTGAAGGAACTATAAAATTAAGAGAAAGTTAAGAAAAATGTGTCATCTCAAGCATTAACATGAGAGTAAAATCCCAGTGAATGCTGGCAATCTTTTATTGAAGTTTAGTAGTCCTTTGCTTTACATTGCTTTAGTAGTCCATTGCTTTAGTAGTCCAGTGCTTTACATTGAAAGAAATTGAAGGCCAGACCTGAATTGAGATATAGTACCTGAAGTTCCTTTCTGAGTAGCTGGTCATAAACCTGTGAGATGCTGTAAAAAGTAAAAGTTCACATTCTGAGCCATTCGTGCCAAAGCATGTCTGTCTATGACATGGTGAAGTTTGTGCTCCTGCATTTTCTCCGTAGCAAGACCTGTCTACTAGGAGAGAGGAAGGGTTCTCCTGGAAAGAAACCAAAGATAATCAGTGATAAGTCCACTTTTATTTCTATTTTGAGTTAAAAGTTGCTATTGAGTGTAATTATTTACATAATTAATTATGCACAAGAGGTAGCTTGAGTAGAAAAAGTACCATGCAGGCACTTCTGTGGAAGACTTGCTTATCTTAAGTACACAAAAGTGTATTTTTACCAGGTATTTTGTGGTATGTCTGTTAGCTCTCACAGATAACACAAATAAGAAATGAAAATTAGTGAAAATTAGAAAGGTTTTAAGGTCAAGTTAAGTATGTTTGTAGGAGAGAGAATTGACAAAATTTTTAATTACAAATAGGTAGCCAGATGCTCTTGTGCTGAAGTGACAGTGTCTTTCCATGACTTGTGCTAGCTGCATGAGAAAAAACTATGAAGGTTTTTTTTTTTAAAAAAAAGCAGACAACAGAAAGAGTAAGTCTGGGCTTGCAGACTATCAAACCTGGCAAAGTATTAAACAAAAACTAATTAATATATGTAATGTTATGTTTGTCTAGATAAATAATAAAAGCTTTCAAATAAAAATGCAACTTTTTAAACAATTTTGAGAAGAACGCAAGTGGGTTAGGGGAAAGAAAAAATATTTAATTGATGCTCTTGACCTGGACTATGTATTTAATGCAAAAATGTTTTAATCCTTAAGGCCGGTTAAGTAGAAATAGAGTGGTCAGCATGCTTAACTTCCCTATTTGCAGGGTCCATATTCTTTGCTTGTTTTGTTCAGATGGATTATTCATTAATTTGAATACAATTGAGAGTTTATCCACAAATGCATACTATAGGAATAAGTAGTTATTTCACTATTGCCCGTTGCTCTTTGCCTATCTTTTATTAAGTTTCTTAATCAGGTAGAAATTGCAGTGTGATATCGGCTGTATTAGATAATTAAATGCAGATAAAAATTGCATTTCTTTTAAGTGAAGAGAGCAAATTGGATGCCATTTACTTGTGTTCTTTAAGGAATTGAAAGGCACACTGCTGTGAAATCATCTGCCTTGAACAAAATTTTACAAAATGCTGATGCTCCGTCACAGCTCTCTCCTCACAGGCAGTGATTTAAAGTATAGCAGTGGAAAGACATGGCAGGCAAATTAGGAGCACAGGCTTTACAAAGGAACAACTTCTGCAATTGCTCTGCTTTGACTGAGTAGCAAAACTAGAGGACTACAAAAAAAACCCAATTACCACTTTAACACAAAGCTCTTATCTTGCCACTCTAGGGAATCTTTGCGGTTGGAAAAAGGTCCTCTTATTGTAAGTGATAACTGAAAATATAGACAAAGATAAGGCTGTTGCTAGAGGAGCAGTCACCTCTAAGCACAGCTTGTGATTGCAGCCTCAGCTTAGTTTCTGGCAGTTCTGCAGGCTTCTGGGCAAGGAGTTACCACTAGTCTGTGGTAATGCTGGTACCTGACCGGTTTCTCACCATTCACCCCTCTCTACACCCCCCCACCCCCCCACCCCCCCGCTTTAGATTCCCCCTTAAATGTG
Source organism: Bucorvus abyssinicus (assembly GCA_009769605.1). Lineage (NCBI taxonomy): Eukaryota > Metazoa > Chordata > Aves > Bucerotiformes > Bucorvidae > Bucorvus > Bucorvus abyssinicus. The sequence goes on from CM020063.1 coordinate 28,349,677, forward strand.
CCTCTGCCACACTTCATGGCCATACTGAAAGTTGCGGTCCTTCATGCTACTAATCAAATAGGCTTCCAAACACTTAGAAAATACTTCTTCTTGATAAATTGTTAAACTAATTGCTGTTGTGGTTTCGTCAAAGGTACAATTCATTCAGCTGTCATTGGAGAAGAGACTGTGGGGTTTTTTTTAAATGCCTAGGGTATTGCTTAATTAAATATGGTGTAAAACAATCTCTAACCTTGCCATCTTGTCTTGAGATAGATAACATTAGAGCCACAATGTATTATGTGGTCAGATTAATTTACAGTTATGTAACTGTCCAGCTGTTCTTCTGAAGTAAATAAGCAGTGACAGGTTTCATAGGAGAAGTTAGGAAAGATATCCTGGGTAAAGAAAATGCAGTGGTTTTTTTTTTTCCATAAACTGCACTGCATGCCAAGTTTTTTTTAAAAAAATATGTATATGTATGGAGAAAGTATGCTTCAGTTTTCACGTCATACTAACCTTCTGTTTTCTTTGCCTGTCTTGGAAAAGGTGACAATGCTAGTATGTTTTACTTTTTCTCCTCCTCTTTTTTAATTTTTAAGATTTTTTAAAAGTTTTTAAGATTAAAAAAAAAAAAAAAATCCCCACAACCTTTCGACTCTGTTTCTTTTGCATTATCCCTTCCACCAGGACATTTTTTGCACTGTAACCATTATAGGGGAATATTTCTGGAAAAAATGGTTCCCTAGGGGTGCTTACTAAGAATCATTGCTATTTGTTTCACACTGTGGTTCTGAACAAAGAAAGAGAAACCTCAACCCCTCATCCCAATTTAGAGTGACAGAAGACCTTAAAGAGAGCTAGCAGTCCCAATGAAAAGGTTGTGGTCTACTAAAGATAAATTCATACATGCTGTAATATTAAACTTACAGAAAATTGGGTAATAACTGGTTTACATTATGCTGTAACCACTGGGCTGAGTGTACTTGAAGTCAAGTATATTTCTGTGAGTAAGAGAGGAGGAATTTGTTGACAGGAACAACTGCTAAATGCTAGTGCTTTGACCAGGGGCAAAAGGAAGCTTAATTTGTGCAGCTGTGTCTCACTGATAAGATGTCTCCTGCAGAAGTGTCGTGTCTGATTTTTAGGAAATTGTCTTGTTTCGGTACTGGTTGAATTAGTTTGAACTGAAAGCAGCATACAGTTTCCTGAAGGAGTAGCCACAATGCTGGAAAATGAGATTGTGGTCCTTTTAGCTATCTTTTGATTATTCACCATTTTGCAGTAAATAAGATCAGTATTACTGCCTGTTTTTATACTGCCTTAGCCAGTTTTGCCCTCAATAGTGGAAATAGTGATGGAAAAACTCCTATTTTCAGGCTGATCAGAGAACAGATGGACATGTACTTGTGGAGATATATACACACACACACACATATATATATATTCTCTTATTTTTGTAAGTATTGAGACTCAGACTACTCAGTGGAAAATGGTGACACCTTGCAAATATCAGAGGCATCTGCACCTGGATGGGTTGGTCATCAGTTTGCTCTGATCAGAGGGGCTGACCAAGCTTAGGAAGTGTGTTGCAAAGTTAGGCTTTACAACTTCGAGGATTTCTCCAGCTGAGAGAATTTTTTTCTGAAAGTGTTGGCCTCACTCCATGGAGTTCAATCAGTGAGTGGATTGGTATTGGGACCAGTGCTGTTTATCATCTTTGTCAGCAATAAGGACAGTGGGATTGAGTGCACCCTCACCAAGTTTGCTGACAACACCAAGCTGTGTGGTGCAGTCAACATGCTGGAGGGAAAGGATGCCATCCAGAGGGACCTTGACAGACTTGAGAAGTGGTCCTTTGTGAACTTCAAGTATTTCAGCAAGGCCAAGTGCAAGCTCCTACACATGAGTCAGTGCAATTCCAAGCACAAATACAGGTGAAACAATGAGTGCACTGAGAATAGCCCTGCAGAGAAGGAATTGAGAGTGTTGGTTGATGAGAAGCTCAACATGACCTGGCAATGTGTGTTTGCAGCCCAGAAAGCCAACCATATCCTGGGCTGCATCAAAAGAAATGTCACCAGCAGATTGAGGGAGGTGATTCTCCCCTTCTACTCTGCTCTTGTGAAAGACCCCACCTGGAGTACTGTCTCCAGCTCTAGGGCCCCCAGCATAAGGACATGGACCCGCTTGAGCAGGTCCAGAGGAAGGCCATGGAGATGGTCAGAGAGCTGGAGCACCCCTCCTGCGAAGACAGGCTGAGAGAGTTTGGGTTGTTCAGCCTGGAGAAGCAAAGTCTCCAAAGAGACCTTACAGCAGCCTTCCAGTTCCTAAAGGGGACCCACAAGAAAGCTGGAGAGACTGTTTACAAGCGCAGGTAGTAATAGGACAAGGCATAATGGCTTTAAATTGAAAGAGGGTAGATTTAGACTAGATGTAAGGAAGAAGTTCTTCACTGTGAGGGTGGTGAAGCACTGGAACAGGTTACCCAGAGAAGTTGTGGAAGACCCCTCCCTGAAAGTGTTCAAAGGCAGGCTGGATGTATTCTGAGCAACCTGATCTAGAAGAAGGTGTCCTTGCCCCTGGCAGGGAGAGTTGGAACTAGATGGTCTTTAAGGTGCCTTCCAACCCAAACCATTCTATGATGCTATGAATTTTTGGGCAGTTACAACATTTTCAAAGTGGGTTACCTGCCAAGAAATGGACCCTTATGAGGTAAGCCACTCTGTTCACATGGGACCTTTGATCTCAGAGGAGTGTGTGCACAGGTTTGGTGCTCTGAACCTGGGCTTGACTCTGCTGTGAATTTCCTGAAACAGCTGCTTATCATTTGGCATGGGTCACTGCTTGCACTTTTTTAACGCTAATGCCTGGGAAAGTTGGGTGTTTGTGCATCCGGTACTTATCTATTGTTAATATTCCCCATGACATTCTATGAAAGAGGTGGGAATAATACCTTGGTGCTTGCTGTTAGCATTTAGTTTATCAGTTCCCAGTACCTGCTAGCTTCAGCTCAAAGAAATGGCTGGGCTGGAGACATGGGGCAGCGCAGGCTTCAGTTTGGGTATGTATGTGGAGCAAGCAGCACCATGCATGCTGCCTTCAGCAGGTCCCAGCGCTGCAGCCTGGTTGGGGAACTAAATTACTCCATGTCTAAATTAGCAGTGTTTCCTTGTGGGTTTTTTTGCTGCTGTTTTTCACTCTCTGAATGGGGCTGCTGAGGTATCTTACAATCGTGCAGGAGTGAAGGCAAACTAGCAGTGGTGCAGACCACCATCAAGCTGCACAGCAGCGGCCAGCTGAGAAGGCTGGAAGTGGGTCTGATCTTCTTGATGATGACAACTTGCAGTGTCCCTATATCACCTCCTGTGAAACTCCCCCCTATAAAGCCAGGGGACCCTTAAAGATCTTGTAGGTATTTCGTTCAAAACTCAGAGGCTTTTAGGTCTGTAAAGGTATGGCATGTACACCCAGCATGTTGCTAGCCTAACTCTCCTAAGATCACTTTCTATGTAAGATGTAACTGCTCTAGGGGATTCCTGCCTTTTGAAAATCAAACAGGGTCCTCATAATTCCTTTAAATCTCTCCCCCCGTAGCTGAGGAGTCTATATAATTTGTGTAGAAAGTGTTCCTGGCAAAAATGGCATGCCTCTTGGCTTGCAACGCATCTTCCTATCCTGTTTTACTTTGAATTGCGTTGGCTGGAAATTTTAGGCAGTCTACTGCAGCACCTGTGGTGTAGGGGCAGGAGCTACAGTCTCACTAAGAGCAGAGTTATTTACCTGATTACACCCGTGTTGTCTCAAAGTTTGCTATAACTAGCACAGGTCTGGCACAAGTCAATGTGACAGATTTTGGTTTCATCATCATCATGGCTTGACTTCGCGGACGAAGACTTGGATCATAATATACATAAGTAACCTTCATTTAATCAGACCTGATAAGGTCAAGAATAGGATTGATTAGTTCATACAGAATAAAGAGAATAAACCAGTAAAATTAATTAATAACCTTGTCTAGGATTTGAGCTTCATGTGAGACAGATGGCAGGAAATAATTAAGCACATTCACTGGGAGATTTGGTTATCTTTTATTCCTGTTATTTATTCCTCCTCCTAACTAATACAAAGTTCCACCCATGCACAACACAGCTAGCCCTGAGGGATATTGAGAAGTCTGATGCCTGTTTCGCTCCAACTCCCTTTAGGGGCTGCTTTATAGAGGTGTGCATTGCTATGCCCACTGATAGATTTTGGCAAGATTGGGAACTGTGTAGGTTTCACCTGACGGTGATCGGAAGCCACCTGCCTTGACACCAGAAGCTGAAATAAAAATTTAATTCCTTCATAGTGTCCTGAAAACAGGTTTTAAGCATTGTGGTTTGAATGTTAAAAGTGAATTTTTATTGACATTAATCAGTGTTTGGACACTGAAGAGGATGATACTGTAAGCTTTTTGATGAGGTCACGTTCTGGAATTAAGAAAGTTTGTTTTTAAAAAGAAGCTATTCTTTTTATAGAAAATATGATCACCACTGGGTGCATAGGACATAACTTTTTTTCTTGTGGAAACTATCTTGTTTTGTTCTGAAATACTCTGTTTTGGGATTATTCTGAAATCTTACTCTGAGGTGCTATTTTTCATTGTGGTTTTTCAAAGTTTCTTTATACGTAGACAAGCCATATAACTACCACTCTGATACCATGCAAAATTAATTGTAAGTGCATTGTGCAGAGTGCGTCTGTCTTACTTTTGAAGAGAGGATGGCATTCAATAGCCCTGACTGTATTTTGTTATAGTCTGTACTCATCTGTGCCGGAGTACCTATTGGTAAGACCAGCACTGCTCAGTGCTGCAGAGGAAAGAGCTCAAGCGTCTGTTGTCCTCGTAGTGAGTCATAACACAGATGAGCACAGTGGCTCATGGAACCTGTTTTTCTACAGTATTTCACTCTGCAGGATGGACGTATGAAACCAATAATGTTTCAAAAGGAGTATCCAAATAGCTTTGTGCTGCTTGTTGTCTCTGTGATTTTATTTTGATCTTTGCCTTCCAGGCAAACTGATTAGTGTATAATTTCTAATTAACTACAAAATTCAGTCTGCAATATTTATTTTTACTGTAACTAAGGCTTTGAAAGTTGTTCACAGGAAGAGATAGATTATGTCTTTAGTTAGTAGTTGTCTCTTTCCGTCATGAGTCAACACTAACTTGCAGTATTTATCAACACTTTTTAATAAGATGAAATTTATATTTACAGATAATATTCATATGTGTAGAGTAGCTGTGAATCCTATGGAATTTTTTAAAGTGTGTTATCTTCATTGTTGTTTTGAATGCTATTTTGTTATTGCAGCAATGTGAATGCATACTAATGTCACAGTGTCTGTGAGGGGCTGGCTGGTGTTTTCACAGGTCTAGAGAGTACAGGAAGCAATTTCTGTTCTGTCCCACCTTGCTTCAGCAATCTGTGTGCTGCTGAGGACGAAATGTTCTCCCAGCCGTCACGTTTCTTCTGCCACACTTCATTGCTGCAAGTCAATAAAACAAAGTGCAATTCCTTAAAGCTGCACTTTTTTTTCCCGTCTTTTGCTTTCCCAGCAAAGAGCTGCTGCTGCCAAATATTTAGCTTTTTCAGGTTTTGCCTTCCCACGTACTTGCTAACTGGCACTTCTGAGAAGGTTTGTGTCTGTAGCTTTCTGAGGCATAGCAGCCTCATGCAAAATCCTTCCGGAGGGGAGGCGATGGTGACGTTCACATGCACAGCTGTGTTTATTTTGCTATGAGCTAAAAACTGCCCAACTCCAAAATACAGTACCATAAGTGAGCACCACCAGAGCAACTGTAGGTCACCATATATAGGGAGTCAGAGTTCATGGGTCTATCCTGCAGTAAGGCCAGCTGCCTTAAGCTCTTAGCAGAGGGAGAGTAATGCCATGAAGAGCTGTGCATTCATGGGTGTCACTGAACTTATGGGGAGATGATGGTGGGAGGCACCTTGAATATATTAATGCATCTTTATAGCTCTTTTGTGAAAGGCCATCCCCTACTTGCGGCAAAAATCCCATTAGTTATGGAACAAGAAATGTTGCTGTGAATGCCAGTGCTAAGAAATTTGTTTTGACTGCTTTTTATGCTACTCCTTTCCCTGCTCTTCGGACCAGACTAGATCACAGAGAGGGATATTCCCATCCCTTCCAGCTCAGGGATTCCCTGTTGTAATTATCAGCAGTTCTCTGAGTATGCTTTGAAAGTCCTCTGCTTACTGTTGTACTTACAGAATCATAGAATCATGGAATGGTTTGGGTTGGAAGGGACCTTCAAAGGTCATCTAGTCCAACCTCCTCTGCAGTAAGTGTGGACATCTTCAGCTAGATCAGGTTGCCCAGAGCCCAAACCAACCTGACCTTGAGTGTTTCCAAGGATGGGATTTCTGCCACTGATCTGGGCAACCTGTTCCAGTTTCCACCACCCTCATTGTAAAAAATTCCTTCCTTCTACCTAGTCTGAATCTTCCCTCTTTTAGTTTAAAACCATCACCCCTTGTCCTGTCACAACAGGACATTATTCAAGAATGTGTTCTGGTATCTGAGATGTAACATAAGGTAGTGGCAGGTGACTTCATTGTGATACTCTGCAGCATGACAAGCCCCAGCCTGTTTTAAAAAAAAAAAAAAAAAAAGAAACCCGTCCACTACGAATCTCAACAGTAATTGTAGCTACCTAGTTATTATTCTAAAGCAACCGTTGTCGTGTGATTAATGGACCGAAAGACAACACCACAATCCTCCTGAACTGAGATCTGATTTTTAGTTGAACAAATAGACTGGTGCATACAAAGTTGTGAGCTTTTCTACTGCAGCTACAGGACTTCAGTTAAGGATAAAGTTTGCAGTTATCCCATTCTTTATTTGCTCTCAGACATGTGTGTAGTTTGCAGAGAAGAATGTGGTATGAGTTGGCACATCATTTTACGAGATGCACAGTGTGCAGTAAGGCTTGACCAACCATTTAGATCTGTCCGTGTTTACCATCTGCTTTCCTAATTTTGATGGGAGTGGAGACAATGTAAACTGAAGAAGTTTCCATGGGAGTTTTTTAATTTAAGTGCTGTTTACCTAAAATTGGTCCTTAAAGAGCATTCCTTACTTGATGGTTGCCGATGGAAATAGTGCTTGTCTGTGTCCTTAAAGGCTCTTGTGCCTGAGCTATCATATGATGAATTTTAGCTATACTTAGAAGGGAACTAATGCTGGCTTTCGTCCTTTAAGAACTTTATTTTGCTCTGTGACCTAGGTAGCCTTTTTTTGTTCTTGGTAATGTTCTGTTTTCACAGCAGTCAGTGTTCAGTGTGACAGCAACAGGTAAGAAGCATACCAAAATCTCTCAGATAACTGAGGATAACTTTCAACTTTTTGGTATTCTTTGCTCCAGTTCTAAATGTGCTATAAAATAATATATAACAAAAATAAACACTTGAATTGTGGTATTCAGTTACATGCATAAATATAGTCTACTTCTTAAATCAGAGCTTTAAAATAATAATTCACGCACAGTGTTCAACATTTCAGTTGATTAAGGTTTCTCTTTCATAAACTTTGTCTTAGCATTGTTTGCCTGATATTCTGGTCTCTCTTCTTTACATTTTTCTGGTGAAGTAGGTATCCTTTTACTATGTTGGAAATATTGTTATCCTGTTTACAAGCCTGTATTTCGTACTGGTAATTCTGTACTGGTGGAGGTAAACTATAGAAATTTTTGTACTTTGTACTTTTGTAGTCTTTGAAAATTAGATCATTTTTTGCTCAACAAGGTGTTTCTCCAGCATAAACATTTGCAGAGAGCTTCCACTTTGGTGGGAGCCTTCCTCACTGAAAGTGGAACTGCTTTTTTGCGAAGGCAAGTGTAGGATATTTCTAAATACTTTATTTTATCTACTGTATTGCTTAATGGCACAACGTGGGATATGCCCTATGTGTAAGTATGTGTATACAAGATATGTAATGGCATTTGGAAATAGGGAATGGAAAATTAAATGTTTACTTAAGGCAACTTTTGTCTAGCTTACACCTTTTCTGCTTTTGAAACTTCGCTGCAGGCTAACATCAGCATGCTGCCTCTTTTTGTTTGTTTTCTTGGTGACAATTTGCTACTGGATTAGAGTGTTAGAAACAAAGGGCAAAACGTGGATTAATAATTAGCAATAAATGTGTCAACAGAAGTTCAATTGTAACCTCTGTGTTTGCTTTTGCTATTGTATTGTGAGGGGAAAAAAAAAAAAAAGAAATTCCAGTACAGCAGAGAGGAGCAAAGGGTAAAAATTACTATTTCCTCATACAGTGATTGCATAGCTTTGGAAAATTAAGAAATGAAAAGGAGTAGGAAGAAAAGCATTTGCAAAGGCCTTTAATCCTAACGTGCTGTGCTGCTTTGTAACATTTTTGGCTGTCTATTCTCTTCCCTCTCATTAAAAAGGTATAGAGGGGTAACAATTCCCATTTCTTGCTTTACAGCACTGGACTTGTTGCTCCGAGGAATGGGAGCATATGAAAATTAGGGCTGGTTAACCCTGGGTAAGGTGCATGCATCCTTGGTAACAGAACTAGTAAAAATTAGTAGTTCCTCCAACTAAGAAGGGTAGGGGAAAGAGCTTCAGCATACCTAAGAACAAAGCCAGGGTGAGAACTTCTGCTGTAACACCCTTCTCCTATAAAAACATTTCTTCAGATTTAAAACCAATGAAAGATTAGCACTAAAAGAAGAGTATTTTTCGGCTTTGTAGGGAAATTACACTGGATGCAGAAAGAACTTTTCAAGTTCTGCTCTGACTCAGAAAACCAGAACTAAGGCTTAAATCTCTTTGTTGTTCTCTGACTGACTCAGACCTTCTTCAGATTCAAGTGCTCTATTCTTGATTAGGCATAGAGTGAAGGAAAAGGGGGACAGGTTTAAATAAGTTTGTATTTTCTGTTTTGCAATTCTTCCAAGAAGACAGATGGATCTGTTTTTAGCTCTGTATTTGTTTGCTCGCTGGGTCTGGGTGTTTATCACAAATCCATGGGCACTGGGGCTGAGGAGAGCTCAAAATACAGCTTTTGCTTCCTGAGGAAGTGGGATGTGGCCGGGAATAATTTCAACAAAGAAAGTGCCCCTCTGCTAGGGCCTTAGTAATATGGTTTGAGGAGGGCATTGATAATGTGCAGCAGCTTATTTTACTCTCCAGAAAATGAGACTGAATATGAAAGCCATTGTTTTGTTATTAAGAACATCTGATTTAGTTTTATACATGCCACATAGTTTCCTGCCTAGTAGTGCCCTTCTGCAAAGAAACACATGAATCATACTGAAGATGCATTGTTGCATTGGCAGTCTTGTTGTGTTGCTCTTCAGAAGATTAAGTTCTTATATTCCTTTTTTCCCTGAGAATAGTTAGTGGAGAAAGATGCACTGTTATCTGTTTATGTCTGTGTTCTCATTGATGACTGATAAAGATATATCTTATTTTGTTACTTCTTTATTAATGTGCTGCTATCCAATAACAAATCAACCAAAAAGATTTTAAAGGTAGCATATTTATGGATCTCCATAGAAAGGTACAGTTTTTGCAGTTTGTGCCAGACTTGATCCACTGTCTCAGGGTTATAGGAAGGTGACCTTTACATCCATATGTCATTTAGGATATTACAAATTTGATTCTAGATTGACATGTGCTGTAAGATGTAGATGACCCCTTGTTTGTAGAGCATGTCTGCTCGTGTCAGTGCCAAGATGTAGTTTTGGCTGATAGACAGTTTGAATGAAAACCAAGTTTATTGGGATGTGATTGATTGGTGCACTGGAGTGTCAGTGCTGTGAGCCTCGATGCTGCACATGACAGTAGTATGACACTTGTCCCAACAGCTGGACACCCACTTGCTTGTGAACAGCTTTCTGTTCTGGTGCCCTGTCCCAGAACAATGTGTGCCTCATGCTAGCAACCAGATGCAAGGTTTTAGAAGAGAATTTGTAGGCAAGAGACATAATTCTCCAAGTTTTAATGTCCAGTTCCCTAAGGTGAAAAATTCTTCTGCAATTAGTCAATCAGCACACTTTTGTGTGCACTGGCACGCTCATAACTTGCCACTGTACAGCAATTTGAAAGAGGGGGACATGAGTGTGAGAAGATGCTTTGAATAATTAATACAAGCATTAGCTCACCCTCGCACTGAGGAGGAGGAAGACAGGTGATGTGGACTGCGTGCTGACTTAAATTACTTGTATTAAATGTCAAAGTCCCTGAGCATTAGGAACAGGGTGGTTTTTTTTAATGTTGGTTTGACTAACTGGCAGAGAGGAACACCCTTGGTGAGGGACAAGTACATTGCCCCAACTTGTGGTCCCCTCCTTTGGGTGGGTAAGTTTTCTGCAAGTGGCCACATGCAACAAGATGTTTTTGACCGTGTACAAGACAGAGGCAGTATGAATATGACACTTGCAGAAAGCTCCAAGTCTTTCTCCATAAGCTGTTGAGCAGGAAGAGTTAGGAGATATCTAGCTAACCTGGCTCCACTGCAGGTCCTGCCAGATGGTCTGTAGTTGGTTCATGCCAGCTCCAGGTCAAAACGTTAGTTGGGTTTGGTGACTCTTTGCATGCTGAGTAATGAGAGGCAATTTGGCATGTGGTAGAGTGGCTGGCAGGTTTTTGCTGCCGTGAAATCCCACGTCCCCCCTGCCATAGCGTGCAGACCTGCAGGCTGTGGTGTGGAGATGATACCTTTGGATGAGGCGCCAGAGAAACTTCCTCACATCTAGGATGAATGCAAAAAGCCTCAGAGAGATGGTCTGTGTCCAGGGGAAAAGGCAAGAAAAATTTGGCACACATGCTGGCTGTTCCCAAGGGGTGCTGTGTGATGTGGTGGAAGGGGCAGGTAGCCTAAGGATATCTTGAGGTGTGCTCCCTGGCCAAGCTGAAGCTGTGTGTTTGGGGTCTCAGTGCAATGGAAAAGTTGCGGGGCGCCTCCATTTCTGAAGGGCCACAGCAATTTAAAGAAAAATGGGCCCATGTTCATAATGATGTTGTAGGTGCAGTCTAACACTTAATAGTGATGGATGTTGGCGGTGTGGGCTGTATAGGGAGTAGGACTTCACAGTTCTCTGTTGTAAACTATCAGAGAGGAAATGTGAGAGGCTAGCCCTTAACAATATTGTCTCCCTGTGCCTAGAGTTTTCCATTTTCACTGTGGAAAAAGCCTATAATTTATCTGTTCCTGTATGGTAAAGACTGGTTGATGCTGAATCAATCAATTTTTTCATACTTGTATTAGTAGGGAAAAAAAAAACCAAACCCAAAACTGAGCTACCAGGATTTGAGTCTTGTTTTGCGGCAGGAAGCAGCATTTAGGGCTAGATGGGGACAAAGCTGATCTGCTGCTGGAGCTGTCTCACGTAAAGACACACCTTCAGCTGGGACCACCATGGAATAGCTACTTGGGCAAATGCTACTAGGCAAACATCTTTAAACTTACCAGCTGTCCCATAGCATCATCGTTCCAAGGCTTGCTACCCTTTTGTCATAGCAGAGCAGTTGCTCTGACTATGTATAGCATCTCAGACCTAAAATCAGAAGTAGAGACAGACTGAGATTTGGCTGTCTTCATGTTTTGCCACTGCAAAAACTGAAAAAATAAAAACTAAATACTTGGCACTTTGTAAAACAGTTAAATATTTACCAGAGTTTGTGCCTTAAAATTCTTGCAGCTTGTCTTCGATGCAAAGTCTAAATGAGATCATAGTGCATTTCATGAGCTGTTCATAAACATTCTTGTTTGGTTTATTAATCTCAGCCTTCAAGTTTATCTACCTTTAAATTCACCTTTTATCTGCCTTTAAATTAAATTTAAAAATAAGATATTTAATTCTAAAGCATTGGGATCTGCAGATGTTGTTTTTACAACTGTTACTCAACTTTTAACATTTAAAGCTAAGAGAGTGAAAAGGATGCTGTGTTTGTCCTGCCCCACTGAGTGGACAGATACAATGGGTAATTTATCTACGTGCTATAGAGAAGGTCTCTTTCACGGGCACCCCCTTGCCATGGGGAAAGAGCTTGCGTGCCCTTGTGAAGTTGAGAGCTATGCTGGTGGTGGCATATGCCTCCGGTAGGGTCTCCCAAGCCTGACAGGTCTTAGCTGAAGGGTCAGACAAAGTGTGTCCACGGGCAGGATGGGCTCACTAGCCTTCGGGCAACCATCCTAGGAGAAGGACAACTCTAACTCCAAACCCGGGCAGATGGAGCTCGTTTAGCCCTGTAAGGCCATCCATCTAAGAGAAGGATACTCTAACCAAACCTACGACCTGAGGACTTCGCTGTCACCGTCCAAGCTCGCTAGGCCCTGGCAGATGAACCTCAGGTGTAAAGGGTGGGGCCAGTCTCGCGCACGCTGCGCCTCACCCAAAAAATCCACCGCGCAGCCTTGAAGGGTGTACTCACATTTAAAGCCCTTCCCAAATCTTCGTCCACGAAGCCAAGCCATGATGATGATAGAGAAGGTGGAACCGCTTTGTGTGCCAGGCACAGTAGCTCCAGGGTTGTCAGCACTGGGAGGCCACAGGTATACTGCAGCTGGCATGCGTGCATCATCCGCAATATGCAGTCACTCCTCTCCTAACTTAACACCTGCTTTGGAAGCTTTTTCATTTGTTATTATTGCTGGATTCAGGTCTTTGTCACAGCAGATGAAAATGCTGCTGAGCACGTATGTTGTTTCATTTCCCTCTTGAGGAATGGTCAGATTGAACTACTTAAAGCCATGGAAGTCTCAGCCCTCCCGCTTCTCCACAAGAAAAATGTGGATAGCCCAGTTGCGTCCTTTGGGCTCCCTGTCACAGCTAGCATTACAACCTATAGCATCATACGGGCCTGAATTCGTGTACTTTCATGTGACTTATTATTCACTGGCATAAACTGAAGGGAGTGTCTTCTACATCACCCATTAGGTATTTCAGGTATAAAAAAAGTTGGTTTTTACTGCCCTGGATTTTGTTTCTTTTTCTAGTTGATACTTTTTTCTCTAATACGAACAGAAATTGGTTTTAGAGTCACAACACTGTGCGGCCTTCTGAACATTTGGGGTTTTTTTTTTCTTCTGTGATGTAATGTGATGACAATGGTGTTGGCAGGAATGATTTCCAAAAGAGATGGGTAGTCTGAGAACATTTGCAGGGTGTGATGGGTGTCATCCAAACATAGCTGTCTGTGCTCAGGCTCACCGCACATGAGTGAACATCACACTCTCGCATGTTAAACATGGGCCACCAAGTCAGCAGTCTGAACAAAGCAAGAAGATTTTATCCTAGTTCTATATAGACGGGGTGTCCTCTTTATAAGTAGTGACAAAAGCATACCACATATGGTGTACAGAATCCATACAAAGACTTCCTTTTACCAATGAGCGCTGATCCTGATAGGGAGCAAATAGCAAGAGCTGCAAGTCTTGGCTGACAGTGAGTCTGCTGGATCTCAGAGAACAGGTATGGTTACCTAATGTCCATTAGGCTGACCTGATGTGCTTTTGCATACTTGGGAGGGCTATGTCCAACCTCTGGCCTATACTAGGGAAAGCTGCTTGTGCTGCAGGTAGGTTTTGTTTTGTATAACTCTTCCTTTGCTTGACAAAAATTACTAAAACTGAGGTTTTCTTTCCCATGTATTAGCTGGTGGTTAGAACCAAGCTCAGCTGTGCTAAACGACGTATTGAATGTACTTTACCCTATTTTGTAAGGTAATTCTTGGAGACAAATTTTTTAGTAAGATGCTGTTTGTTATGAGGGTCTTCTGCATGGTGAATATAAATGAAAGTGTACAAATATTGTAAATGTAAAGGTAAACAGTAAAGATACACCTTGAGATATTCCCAATCCAATCACTGGTCCTGGGAGGACGCAGAACCAGCGACTCATCACCAGACACGTGTACTTTCCTTACATAGTATCTCTTACTGCCACTACTGAAAACAAGATAGTCTAGATGGACCATTTGTCTGGTTCCACAGGATGCTTGTTACGTTTGTGTTTGCTGGGTAACATTTTTAAATCCTTCCTCTGTTGCTGCTACTGGCAAGTCAGTGAGTGGCATGTGTAGAACAGCTGATTTCTTTTCTGCATCTTCCAGACTCACTTGGGCTAATTCCATATGAAGGGAAACTAAAACCCAACAGCTGATAGTAAAGCATTGTTATCATTGCTAATAAACGTGACAAAGCAATACTGGGGGTAATACAGAAGATTGCTGGGTTATTCAGGGTAACTAGAAGGATCCAATGCCTTTGAAAGATTTTCATATGTGTCTATTGTCTGAGGCATTTTATGTACTGAAAGCTGCCCAGTAAAGCCCAGCTCCTGTGCAGCAGGTAGGTGGCTTGGGAGAGTGAAGTAGAAGCTTTATTAGAAACTCAGTTCAGGAGATGAGGAGGAGACCATTTTTAAGCATGCAGAAGAAAACCCCTCGGGGTAAGACGTTTTAGGACATCCCCAAGAAAGTGACTCTTGGTTAATTCCAACATAACTTGAGAATTAGAGCCTGGGATTGCAATAGTTGGTAGTTTGTGGTTCAAAATCAGCGAATTTCAGAGTCAGGCAGAAGGGAAGCACGTGCCCTGCCTGGGAGCACTCTTGACTGTTCTTTTCAGCTTGCTGATTCAGGTCCCAGAGTTTGAGCCATCACTCTCTTCTTAACAGAGCTTAGCTCAGCTTTTGCCTGGAGCTCTGCTGTAAAGAGAGACCTTTTACAGGCCAATGCCATAAGTGGAGGGAGTGAGGAAAGCAGCCAGGTAAATTCATGCTGACCGTAGCGGTATCTTGTTAATTAACTCACCTCTTGAAAGGATTTACAAGGCTCTTTTACTCCCATCATGCTGTAGATCCTGCAGAAAAAAAAGTATCATAGTGAGAGGTGGCCTTTTTTGATTTCCTGCTTAAATAGAGTCCAAAATAAATTGCCTGCCATATTGCATATAGTCAGAATCATCTCTGGATCACCTCTATTGATGGAGGAGGCTGAATCATAACAGACTGCTGCCTGAGAGAGGCTGCAGGAAACACTGATCCCAGGGAATTTTTAGTTTTGCCTTTTAGGGTGGTGTAGGCAAACAACCTGTGATAGTGATTTGTTTTGTTCAGTTAGTGAGACTTAAGCAGCAACTGAACTTGCATAGTTTTCTTGTGATTTGGATGTAACATTAAAACGACATTCAGTCTAGAAAGTATGTGAATGGGTGAAATGTTACATGGTTAAATAATTAAGTGAAATTTAAAATAATTTACAGTTTACTCTTAAACTTGACTGTCTGACATGAAAAATAAATCCTCCTGAGCCTGCATTCTTATTTTGTTTTTAACTTTAATTATAAAAAAAAGAATAAAAACAATTATTTCTCTCTTTCAAACTTTGCCTCCCAGTTTATTGGGCACCTGTTTCGTTAAACGTATGGATCACAACCACAGTAGAGGTAAGATTGAAAAGAAAATATCGGAGAGATACACAGTCATTCTCCCAGGGTAGATACCAACCACAGAGCAACTCCCCACATACTTTCTCTTTGCTGTTGCTGGCTTCAACCTTTGCTTCATTTAAATTGCACCTGGCATATTAGGGTGAGGATATGAATTAGGCTGCAGACATTCCTGTTTCCTGTAGAGCCACACAAGTTTGGAAAGTGCTTGCCCCTCTGGCTGAGAGGAGGAGGGATTTCCATTGCCAATTTCTTCTTGCAGCTAGAGAAATTACCACCGTGTGCTTAGATGGGTTTTGCATGTATCTTGGCTCTTGTTTGCAAATGTTATCAGTATCTTGCAGAATGACGCTGGGCAAGTTCTACTGCTGGAGTGACCCATATGTGAGGGGGAAGTGTCAGGCAGAAGTCTTGTTGCACTGATGTGTAAAAGGAATGGAGCAGTACCAGTTCTGCCTCAGCTGTTGCATCTCGTGGACCAACTTGCTTTGTCAAACCCCTCTGTCCCAGGCCTACTTAATCACTGCTTTGCACTTGCTGGACAGGATTGAAGAGCTGATTTCCCTCCTGGGACCATCCTCTGACTGCAGCCCTATGAACAATTGGGAGCCAGTACCTTCAAATCCTGCACAGCTCTGCCCCACAGTGCTCCCACCTTTAGTCCAGATCTTAAGCAATTACATCGTACTATCTCAGCCACACTCACCCTGTGAGTGGTTTGAGATATCTGCAGATCTGGAACTTGTGTTGAGTGGTTGACGTGACCATTTACGCTTCGCAGTTTGTGCGTGCCATGGGAAAAACAAAAAAGTTATATGCATATCTACTTAGTCTAAAGCCCTGTTGCCAAGGGAAGCCAAGGCCTGTCTTCTTGAATCCCACAGACAAGTGGGTGTGTATTACCATTTCCCACATGTGACTGCAGCCCATGGTCAGGAGGACTTTCATGATTGCTTTTCTGGGTTAAGAGCCGAGTTCTATTTCTCTTCTAATGTCTGTGTTGCCAACATGCTATTCTACAACTGCTCTTAGGTCAAACCTCAACCGTTTCTCTCTTAAACCTCTCTTGCAAACATCAGACTGAAGAGGGAGCCGGGATTTTCTGCAAGGGCTGTGCTTCTTGAGTCTACAGCTCTGCTGTATGGGTGCCAGAACTGATGTATATATACTCAGATATTTCTGGTGCAGAAATAGGTGTAGGTGACTTGACAAAATGGAGCACAAAGGAGGAGCAAGGTTCTCATTCTTTGTGATTAGGACATAGGCTTTATTCTCTGCCTAAAGAATCACCATTCTGGAAAAACCTGTAAAAGCTGGGGTGTCGTGATAGTTTGTAGAAACTGAGGATTGTGTGTGTTTAAGGTTTCTGCCATTGAACCTCAGGGCAGAAAAGAGTTTGAAAATCTAATTCAAAACACTTTAAACAACTGCTTCATTGAGCAATAACACTCATGTAGCTAGTCTCTGCTTGTTTTGCATTTGCCCTAGGGCCTGTAAATCAAAGTATTCACAGGCAGGCATGGGGTGAGCATGTAAAAACACATGGACAGAAAGTTGAAGAGTTGGGAATGGAATATATAACCTCCTCTTCTAATTTTCTTTTGTAAGGCGTCTGTACTGGAGAAATGCTTTGCTGTAGAGGAGGCTAAGTTTTCCTCCTCTGTGTATTTTAGCTGACCTCCAGTGTTGTCCTATGCGTTACCCACCTGAGAACTTCTGTCAAAGTGCAGCTATTCAGGTGTTTGTTCTTGGGGAATCACATGCAATACGTTTCTAAAAATGGTCCATGTACATGTCAGTGTGATTTCAGAAATTCAGTTTCTGATGTATTGTTGTGGCTCAGAGCAGTAGGAATTCCGTTCCTCCATGAGTCTGCTGAGCTAGATCAGGTTCTTTCCATACTTTAACAGCTGTTTAATAGGCAGGTTGTCAGCTGCAGTTCCATTTCATCTAAAAAAAAAAAAAAAAAAAAGAACCAATTCTTCTTTTTTATCTCATTTTCTTTTCTCCTATCTGTTGGACTGAATTTGCTCCCTAAATTATTTTATTAATCCTCATTTAAGAAACATCCTTGTTTTAAATAAGGTGGGTTTGTTTCTTAATGGAGGTACTTAAGCCTGCACGGCTTTGAAACCAACTGAACCAGGTCAATTACATCTCTTTAAGCCACAACAAAATGTAGACCCAAGGCCCTGTTATGGCTTTCAGCACTGTCTTTATTACTTTTACGTCAATTCTTACCTCAAGTGCATTTGCTTCTCACTATTCGGAAACTCTGCTTGTGCCTGCCCTTGATGGGGACTAGGGTGAAGCTTAACAGATTTTACTTTTAAACCCATGATGAGCTTCCAGTGATGTGACAGCCCTGGGTTTTAAGTCAGGCATCACTTTTGTGGTTGACCTGCTCTCATTTGGGACTGCACTGTCGTGGGTCACACACAGGCCCCCCTCCCACCCATCTGCCTCTACCCAGCCCTGGGTGCATGCTTTCACATCACCCCTTGTACAGGCGTTAGTGCTGGTGCAGCTAGTGGTGTGAGCTGAGCAAGCTCAGGGAGCTAGCTAACATCCAGCCCTGCAGAAGCACTGAGACAGGACCCTGGGGGCTTTGGCTAGAGGGATGCAAATATTCTGTCAGGTTTCCTGAGGTGTCCCATGAGCTTTCTCTGCTTCCAGTGGGATAGGAAGCAGCAGGTCAGCAGAATGTGAGTTGCCTGATAAAGCAAGGGCGGCATTGGACTGTGTGTATTTACTCTGCTTCGTTGTTTAGGTTTACAGTGGTGCAAGACTTCAGCGTACAATAAACATACAGTGCAAGCAGGGAAGCATGCCTGTTACAATGCTAGTGAGAAGCATAGAGTTGTGCTGAACAAATGAGAAGTGGGCGAATGAATTCAGCCCTGTTTACCCTTGGGTGCACTGCTGGTACAGTCTGATATCTGGCTAAGTGCAGCCTGTCCTGAGACAGTGGCTATCCATGGAGACAGACAATTTTTCAGTAAGCATTTGTAAAAAACTGTAAAAATTGCCATCAGGTTATAAAGTTATGCTTTAAGTTCAAAAAAGGCAGTGGCAGAGATGGGAGTGATGCTTTAAAATTTCTCCCTTTGAAAGGAAGTAGTTAATATTTTCCTAAAAGCTCCCAGATTTCAAACTTTGGTCCTGGCTACAAACTCAGCCAGCAACAGGCTTTTCTATTTTTTTTTTTTTTTTTTTGCCATGCTTCATTGTTTCAGAAATCTGATAATTATTGTTATGCCTGGAATCTTGTGATGGGCCCCTCTGAGTCATGGTCTGTGTTGGATGCGTGCTGTATTTTGTTGATGGTAGCCTTGTGCTTGTACAGTCCTTATGACAGCTTCATGTCCTGCCCTCTGTTGAACAAGAGATCATAAATTATAAGAGTATACAGCGTAGCTTGGGGAGGAGGAGTTATAATTTAGGTCTTTCTACATTCTTGGAAAATTGATGTCAGGATTGTACTAAAAATTATTTGGGCTTGTGTTCCTTGAAGGGGAAAGCTAAGCTTTATTAGCCAGTATGATGGAGCTCCACCAGTTTTAAGAGACAGCTTCTCTATCAGTCAGTCAGTATACCTTTGACTCAGATTCACATGGTGCTTTCTGGATTTTCTTTTCCTTTGCTAATCTGCTTAACTTTCAAGTACTTCCAGGCACGTATTGTCAGAGCCAAATCAAATCTAATTGGAAAAATGTGACTGGTTTGTTAAGGAGCTGTCAGCCTAAGTCAGACTGGGGTCTGCAAAGCAAGGTGTTCATACAGCTAAGCTCCACCTATCTGAGTCATCAAAATGAAATGCTGTTTGAGTTGTAGAAAACTTGAAGCAGAGCCAAGAGGAGGCATCTCTGCAGCCCCAGACAAGTCAGATGTTGTTACTCTGAGGATGAGGGCTGTGATCAGGCTGCCCCCATGGTGGGCCCAGAAAGAGGAGCAGGGCCCTGTTGCAGAGCCAGCAAGGCAGGATTTGCAGAGCCAGCCAGCAGCCAACTAGCCACAAAACTGCTCCTGGTTTTGCTTCTGCCTCTCCCTTGGCTTCTGCTCGGCAGCCACCAAGCCCCGGGCAACAGCTCCCTTTTTCTGCACCTGCAGCCTAAGCTTCAAGCAAGCATTGCTTCTTGGTTGAATCTGCCACATGTGGGTTAAAAGAAAACCTCACACTCAGAAAACCTGTCATGGGGGGGACCTGCAGAGGACAGGTCTTGCAGTCAGCTGTTCACTGTCCCAAGCAGGGTCCATGCCAGCACCCATGGGGTTTGTCAGGCAGTGGGGATGCACATACTTGCTTTGGCTGCGTCTGTGGTGGAGTCCTGCTCTTACCTTCTTGGGGGACATCTGAGCTTGTAAATTGCAGCTGGTACAGCTCTTCCGTAGGTGCTCTTAAAGTAAAAATCCTCTAATCCTGCCTAGCTGAACCGTTGGGTAGTCTAAAACTTTACATATGTGCCAGCAAATGTGAAAAAATTGCTGGGATACAGGGGAGGCCAGGGACAAACTGCAAAAAAGCTGAAGGCAGGCAAAAAAAAACCAAGGCAAATTGCAAATTCAGCTGGTTACATCCTCACTGAGGACAGAGCAGTGTTCCTCCTTGGAGGTTGTTGAAGAGCCACAATTCAACTTCAGGACAGCTGTGGGTTTTGCGATCGCTAGGGCGCTGATTAAGAGGAATGTAAGTTCCTGCTATGGTGAACTTTGCTCTGAAGATGAGAATTTAAACAGAAGTGCCTACTGCTTAATGTACCTGACTTCTTAAAACTGTATGGTTTTAACTGCCTTATTCTTGTCTGTTCCAGGTTGTGTGTCTGGTTGGACTTGATGCATGGCATTTGCATGACACCTAACAGCCTAGCTCTGGATGTGTCACTGAGCAAACATGGCCTACCCAGCAAATACTAACGGCAGTGCTACAGGTAACTAACTGGGAATGCTTTTCCCACTTTGGGAATTTTATTATTTATTAATATTTATTAATTTTTTTTCTTAAATGGTGGAAGTAGCAGAAAAAGGAAGTATAGCAGCAGTTAAAACGAAATACTAAAAGCTGATTTTCCGGTAGATCACAGCCTTGCCTGTCGTGGCCCCCCCCATCCTCTCCTGTCCCCCCACCCAATAATCTCTTAAATATTTAAGTGTGGAAAGTTGTTTGCAAAGATGTGAGGGCTGGCACTCAGTTGTTCAGCATGCAGCACTCCCTACGTTCAAGGACCTGTGCTGGCTCACAGCAGACTCTGAGAGGCCTAGGGGTTTTCTGCAAAAAGTCATGTGGTTGTTATCCAGTGTCTGTAATTAACTTGTGAGATTAACTAGCTCTTACACATCAAATCCCCAGCCCTTCCTGGTCACCCTTACTGGTTCACGCTGATTTTTGTTTCTTGCTTCTCAGCAAAACACAAAAGCGTTTCTCAAGCAACATCAAGAGGAGGTGTTCCGTTCATTTCACTTTTTCGTTATTTTAAGAAGCTTCCAAGATGTCTATTTTCGTGGGTGATACTCTTTGAAATAGATCACTTGGCATGTTCAAAGGTTTGCTGAGGAGGACGGACCGGTCAGGAGGGGGCAGAGATTGCAGAACAATTGATAACAGCACAGCAGCAGCATTCCTCCTGCGGTTGTGTCAATATTTTCCTGTTCTCCTGATCACTGCACAAACATAGCTTTAGCCCACTAAAGCTGAGGCTACTACAGTGGGATTATATGGAAAATTTCAAATGCTTGGTGGGAGCTTCTGGGTGCTCTTTTGAGACCTCCTAATGTAGGTATGATGGGAAAGGGATTTATCAATGAAGGCTGGGGGGGCTGGGAGCACTTTGGGAAGGAACCATAAATGTCTTTGTTGTTGTCCACATAAACAGTAATTTCAGCGCTTTTTTCCTCCTAAGGCTCATGCACTCATGTTCAAACGCTACTCACTAAATCATGACATACACATAGTGAGAATTGGCTGATCTGGTCTATTTTAGCACCAACCTCCTTTGAAAGTATGTTCTGGTATGGAAACAAATCCTAAATTACTCACTGTGCTTACTGTAGAATTGTTCTAATTAGTGTAAAGGATTAAACCATTTTGTGTGCAGGAAATTAGAAATCTGGATTGTCATTATCTGCAATTAATCAAAACACAAAGTCTTTTTTAAGGCTAGTGGAAGTTACGTGAAGACATTGGAGTTACTATTACCTGTTGATTTAAGGTTAAATTTACCAAGGTTGTTAAACTCTGAGATGGCTGAAAAAGGTTATTTTCTCTAGTCCCCCTCTCTCTCCCCCCTCCTCCCCCCCCCCCCCCCCCCCCCCCCCATTTTTATACTATCAGAAGTATATTCTCTAAGAAACACACCATATCCTTTTGTAACCTTCAGTACTCCTTTTGAGAAGGTGGACTTCAAAACCTCTGCTGTGTGACTTAACTGCAGCTGTTTACTGCCTAAAACCTCCCACATAAATTGACTTTTTTTTTAGTAATACGCTTTTAACTTCAGTCATGCAGAACAATTACCTCTGCTTACAAGGAAAGAAAAATTGTGCATGGAGTGTTACTGATTGGTTTACTAATTTTTTTTCCCCCCTGCAGTAGAATTGTTTAATGAAAAAGTTGGTAGGCTGACATATAAGTCTAAAAGAAGCTAAATGTTTGTACTGGGGATGTGTTAATGCAAGATGAAGTTTTAGTTTCAAGATTGTTATGCAAACAAGGCTTCTTGCAGGGTAGCAGTTGTTTGTTCCCTTATTCGTAGAAAGACGCTATAATGAATTGCAAGTATTTAATTCAAAACTAAGTTGGACAACATTTTGCAGAGACTGTCAGGACTTGTTGGCTTTACAAGCCCTTGAGGCTGGTGTTCTAACATGCAGCTATGTATGCCCGTGTCTCCAAATCCTCAGCAGTTCATAATGGACAGAGCATTGGGCTGCAAATACCTGTCATTTGCTATCCTGCCGTGATGCTTGGGAGAGAATGCCTTTGGATGAGCAGGAACTGATTTGGGCGTTGGAGGTATTGAAGCAAGTTTCTTAATTGCACGGAGCTCTGAGAGTGGAAGGGCAAACTTCAGGGGTGGTGTTTTCTGCACCCTCTGAATCAATCAACAACAGGAAAGAAAAAGAACTAGAAAGACTTGT
This sequence comes from Bucorvus abyssinicus, assembly GCA_009769605.1. Classification (NCBI taxonomy): domain Eukaryota; kingdom Metazoa; phylum Chordata; class Aves; order Bucerotiformes; family Bucorvidae; genus Bucorvus; species Bucorvus abyssinicus. Next base: position 28,372,279 of record CM020063.1, read on the forward strand.
TATGGACTACTAAGCTGCGTTTATGTTACTTGAATATTTTGGCAAGTTTGATCACATGTTCAGCTGCATTCAAGAACGAGGTGACTAAGGAGCAGTGGTTTGCCTTGGTTAACTCGAGAATGTGAGTACTTGCACTGTTAAATGATTATGTGCCATTTTGGTAATTTTCTTTTTTCAGTATGCAAGCCTATATGGACTACTGCTGCAGATAAGATCTGTAGAAGAACGCTTGAATTTGGAACTTGTTTCTAAGAAAGGATCAAGCTATTTTGCATTTGTATTGAGGTTTTTTAAAGGATGTTTATGGGAAATATATTTGCTGTAAATATTTTCAGTGAGTGTGGATGTGAGATAAGCCAGAAAGCAAGTGATGACTTTATCATGAAAGCACCTATCATAAATTTCTCTGCCTCTTGCATATCTTGGTAAAGATGTGAACTTTAAATGTGGTGAATAAATAACAAAGACTGTGATTTAGACTTCAGTACCGTTTGTCAATAGTTTTGTTTGCTGCTGACTTAAAGTTTTATCACTCTGTTGCAAGTTTCATTGCACAGAGGTCTTGTGGTGAGTTGTATTTCTGTGAGCTGCAAGCTTATTTGTACATTAGAGACCTGGTACTGATTTTAGAGTAGGCTTTGTCAAAGCTGTGCCAGAGTTGCTCAGAAACTAGCTGAAGTCTATCTAACACTAGTGATAGATAAATCGGTGCTTGCAGAAAAATTTGCTTTATTTTCTTGGTTGGGTAGTCACAACTGTTGGTGTTTTGAGTCTCCTCTGAGCTTACTGCTTAGTCTGGTAAATTCGGTAGAGTTAAGGACTGAAGCTGCAGCAGGAGCTGGGAAATACTGTGGGTCTGTGGGGAGATATTGGGAGGTTGGAGTTGCTTCGGTGCACAGTACAAATTAATTTCTCTTTGCATATTTCAAGAAAAAAAAATGAGGTGATTGTTTCTCTAAATAGTATTAGTGTCTCCATTAACCACTGGGTGAAGCTTCCAGTAATTGTTAGCTTCTGTGCTTGCTAGGACTGATGCATAAATCATCTATTTAATGAGACTCTGCAAACATTTCTGTAGTGGTATCTGCAGTTTGGAAGTACTTCTGGCTGGATTTTCATTCCTTTCACTAATAATTGATTTGCTGAAACTTTCTTTTCAAAACTCATGTTCTGAAAGGTGTGAAGTTCCAGTCCAGCTCCATTTATTTTGATGTAGCAAAGAAGGAAACAGCACAACAAGCATTGAAGAGTGATTAAAAAAGAGGGTTAAAAACCGTATTTGTTTCTAACCATAATGAAATCAGCCGGTTTTTATTTGACTTCCCTAAGTACCTCATGCTCTGTATCCAGAGACCGTAGAATTGTCAGTCGTCTCTGACATTACAAATGTTCTAACAGAAGAAAAGCTTTACCAGTTTTCCTGAGTGGGACAGGCTGCAGGGGTCAGTATAGCAAGGCTGTTGCACGAACACTTTCTTTACTTCGCGTGAAGCAAATGCGTATTGTTTTCTTTGCATGGTGTCTGAGATTTCCCTTACCCTTTCTCTTTTCTCCCTCCTGTCTGCTCCTCCCCCTTGCTCTTGTTTAAGAATTTGTGGTTTTATGCCTTCCCGACCCACTTTCAACATGCTTCTACTTAAAGGATCTCTACATGTTACACAGATTCCTTTGAACTATTTCCCAGTGTGTTTAACTCTGCTATGTGCTTTACCTCCTCCTTCAGATTCCTACACAGTTCTTAGAGCAGTGGTATCGTAGCAACTCACCATCGCTTACACTGTTGGTCTCCTTGCACCTGTAGAGCAAGGACCTGCTGCTGTAATAGCCAGCGTGCAGGCATCGAATGTCTTTGCTCCCAGTTTACTCCTTTCCCTTTCAGCTTCCTGGGGCAGGGAGCTGTCACGCCGGCAGCCTTGGGCATCCACCGCTGCTCTGAAGAGCATCCCAAGGGGCTGCCGGGCCATAGGTGGTTTGGTGGAGTGTACAAACTGTGGTGGAGTGCTGGTTCCCCTGCAGCAGCCTGGTGTCCCTCTGGTTATTTTATAGATGCACAGTTTCTCTGCAGCACCCCGTGGGCCCTCTGGCTGGTTTTTCTTTGTATCTGAGCAGCTTTCTTAACTCTTAAATGAAGTTATAACTATGCATCGGTTAGAGAATGAGGCCATTACAGGAGGCTGGTGCCTGAATTAATGTTGTTTGAGATATTAACGTCAGCATGACTCAAAGACCAAATGTTTAGTAAATGTGTTTTCCATCTGCTGGTATATAAATGCTTAAGCAACTGTTGTAAACCCCTGTTGACTTCTTAACCCTTTTTACTGAAGCCAATAAATAGAAAATACATTTGCTTTCAGGAAATGTTTTTATCATACACGTCCTCTGCATTGATTTGTAACTATTCTTACGAAATGTTTGTAGACATGGTTTCCTTGTAGTTACTTGATTATATGAGTTAGAGTCACTCCTATGATTTTATTTTCCTGATGCATATCAACTAGGCAATACGGATGGAGTTCTGCATGATTTCCAGTCTAATGATCTGAAATGTAGTCTAAGGAGAAAGTGCACAAGAACGTAATCACTATTACTAATTTTGGCAGAATATCCACCAGTTTTCATTACAGACCCTTAGTCCTTAAATGGGAACTTACAGACACAAAGAAGTTAGCAATTGGAAGTGTTTGATTACTAGGTAGTAGTCAGTCCAACAGAGCCTTTACTCCTGAGTATTGAGGGTTCCTGCCACAAGACCCCAGCTGGCAGCTGCTCTCCACAGCTCTCCTGTAGGGTGTCAGTGAGGTATCAATGCAGTGCTAGTGACGTGGCAAGCTCTGAGCTTAGCAGCCTTAAATGCACTGAGTTTGCTTGGCATAGCACATGCAATTGACGAGGGATCAGGTGAGTTTGTGTTTTTATCAAATCAGCTGTGCAAGCAAAGGTAATTTGGTTGAGTCAGGGCTGTGTGTGTGATGAGAAGTTATTTAAGACTGGGCTTGGTCCCATACCGTGCTCCCTGCTCCGAGCCAGCACCCAGTAACCATCAGAGTTAATGGGGACAGGTGTATGCCGAAGGTGTGCTTTGACATCTGGTGGGAGACTGTTGCCATCGGGAGAGCCTGCTGAGTTGCCATTAGTCTTGTGCTTTCTGGATGGGTGGATGGCATGCAGGGCTGTCACTGGGATCCTGCTCCTGTCTCACCCACGAGTGATCTAGTGAGTCAGTCTGGTGATGCCCAGTATTTAAAAACAAGCTAGGGTGGGAGTCTGAAATCTGTGGGGTGAAGGGTGAGTGAGCCTCCAGTGATTTCACATTATAAGACCTATCAAAAATTTCTATCAGTATGTTGTAGTACGTTCACTAATGACGTATCTGCCTTAAGGACCGATGGCTGGAGATGGAGCACACGATCTCACAGCCAATGCCAACTTTCTAATTCAGTTAATACCTCTTTCTGCTGCAATTGGCAGTTGATACCTGTAATCTGAGGATGCATTTGCCACTGCAACGGAAAGCTTGAAAACACATTGACTTGCATTTGCCCAACCTAGAGGCCTTTATCAGACCACAGAGGATCAGGGATCATGCATCTTTTTTTTACACAGGACTTGCTGGCTGAAGAGTGCCCTTCAGGCCTGATTTTGGAATCTGCTAGAAAGGGAAGGGGCAAGAAGTTAGAAAGGATACTGTAAATGCAGTGTCATTAGAAGCTGAGGACATAGAGTCTGTCCCAGATAGCCCAGTCCTTAGAAATGGAAATTTGATGTGGTGGGAAGCAGGTGGCCCAAAAGACAAAGCCACGTAAGGTGCAGATGCTCTGCAAAAGGACAAAGCACAGTGAGAAACAGTTGTAATTGGTCTTTCTTTTGTTCAGAGATTACTGCAGCTGTGTCTTGTTCTGGATTATCTTCTGTAGCTGCCCAAAAGCTTCTTACATCTCACCTAGACAGAGGACTCTCTTCATTCCTCTCTGACACGAGCATGTTCATGGAGTAGTGCATGCTTTCCTTGTCTCAGCTGTTGAGATGCACTTGCACGGGCAGCACCTGAACCTTCTCATGTGGCCTGCTACTGCTCCCTGTGGAAACGCGTGCCCTCTACACCCTCAGAGCCAGCTAAGGGTGCTGATCTTGTATTTTAAAACCGATAATGCTCTAGGAACTAAACAGGCATGCCTTACTCTTTATGGTACCCTGTAATCTCACTGAACTGGTGGTGATTAACAGTCTTAAAATCCCTAAAGACCTGTGATGGAAATCACTGCTTTGCACTGATCTGGTGGAGATCGAGTGAGAGGTGCCTGTGTGAAGGAGCAGCCGGTGGGGCTGGGTAGCACTGGTCACGGGCAGGCATCACAGATAGAACACCAAGAATAAACTTTTTCCAGACTTGAAAAATTATCCTCTCTGCATCTTCTTCCTTCCCACCACTATCAAGATACACAATTCAGCAAATCTTCCTGCAGCCATTTAACCCAAAGAGTATATTTTTCCCCAACTGAGTCCCTTCCCAGATAGTTCTGCAGAAAGCAGTTCATGAATAATGCTTATGAATCTTCTCCCTGTGGGAAGGGAGGGGATTTTGTTGCCTTCAAAAGGATGCAGTCCCCCAGGGAAATGGCTTGGATGGAAATAGCCTGATTACAGCAGGTCGTCTTCTGTTCGTGAACATTGAGTGCCTGCATTTAGACGTGTTCCTGGCCAGAAGGGTTAGTGCTAGAAAGAGAAGTCCTTGGGAAGCTTCTGGTAATGGCGGGGCCACCTCTCTCCTCCTCGCCTTTCATGCCATTTGTCTTTGGATTAGAGGTGACAGAAGGGCAGCTCTTCCCGTATCATGTTTTCACAGCAGTTTTAGGGGCTGAGGGAGCACTTGGGCTGCCTGTGTTGGCATTGCTGCTGTATTTTCGTTTCCTTCCTCTGGAAACATGACTCTCCTTGGTGGCAGAGTACAGATTCCTGCCAGGACATCCTCGTGTGACCAGCTCTGAGCTTTGGGACAGAAGTGTGCTTGTGGCCATCCTCCTCTTTCTTTCTCCCATTCCTTTCTCTGATTTAATCCAGAAATCACAGTTATCATATTGGCTGAAAGCAACGGTTGACCTTTGCTATGGGATGCACACTTGTTGCAGTTTGCAGTGTCTGGGGGGAGTTAGCAGACCAATTGGTTACAAATAGGGCTCGCCCCCTCCCCTGTCTTTAACTCCTTAAAACTCTTGATAGCATATGCTTAGTCTGTGTTAGGTACAGTCTCCTGAGACTCTTTCTTCCCCTAACTCTGCACGTAGACTTTGACAAAACCAAATGCTCAGATGCCCGGAGAGGTAGGTGAATGTGAGATCCCATCATATTTTTTCAGGCTTTTGGTCCATCCTCCCCCACTTGCAAAGCCTTCTTCGCTGGAGATGTAGGTAATGTGACCCTTACCTTCTCTCACACACCATCCCTTTTTTTTTTGCTCAATTTCTTCTCCCTAGTTATCACATGCTGTAATGAGTGTTTTATATAATTGTCTGATCTTTTTAATGAAGATACTCCCGTATGTTTTTTATTCATAACAACATGTTGCTTTGCTTCAACATACAGGACCTGTCTGATATTTCTGTATTGCCCTTCAGTATTTGTTTGAAAGTAGAAGCAGAAGGGATGAAGGCTGGGGATAGAAACTGTTTTTAATAGCTTGGTTTGAAGGTTTGCTCAGATTAGAGTGAGGATCAAATTAACTGATAATTGGGAACAGATTGTTTTCACTATGTAAACCAGATATCCCTGGTCTGGAGTAGTCTCTTATTGCTGAGGGGCATGTTTGTTGATGTACTGCTAGACCCTTCCCTATCCTCTCTTCACACAGCCAACCCCTCTGCCTAGAGCAGTGTTGTGTGGGTTGCAGAGGATCTAATAATAAAAAGAAAACTTGTGCAACTTAGCCACTGTTAATGGAATTTCAGGTCTAATCCTAGCTAATAGGTTAAGTTTTAACACTTCATGTACGCTGCTTGGTAAATCTAAAGTGTGCAGCTTTCAAAAAAGGTACAGGGCAAGAAAATACAATAAAATGCATGATTGTGGTTGAAAAAGTGGACTGACATTTGCATACAATAGAAGCACAAAGACAAGATCAAAGCAGTCATGTTTTAAGGGATTACAAAGATCAACAGTGTTTTTTCACTTGAAGAAGTCCATGGCTAAGCCCTTTCTCCCCCTCTCTCCAGCAGAAGTTGTGATTCTTAAATTTTAGATATGTTTTCCCATATCCTAAATTAAAAGATTAAAAAACGAGTAGTTTAGAATCGGTCTCTTCTGTTCCTGTCCTCTGTATTTCTATGTGGAGACAGATGGTTGTTAGACAGCTTTTAAGCTTGCCAGTACTTGAAAGTGCTCAGAAGGCTGTGCATCCACTGCAATGCCCTTTGGACTTTCACCATTCTCCCTTGTCATCATTAGTTACAATCCTGTTCCCTTCCTGCGTTCTCAGTGTGTCTGCCATCCAGGTCGTCCTTTCCTTTTTTTGTTCCCTGGTGGTGCTTTTGGCCCCTTTCTACAGTGCTTGGTCTTACTCCAGCTCTCCTTGAGGACACGCAGGGACTTTTCCTCTGGGTGCAGTCCCTGGGGAGCACAGCCTGCACCTGCCCCCAATATCCAGCCCTCCTTCATGCCCTGTTCTGCCTTTAACACACAGAGGCTTCCTCACAACTTGTCTTCAGTGCTGTGGAAAATGCACTGTTGATGATTCTGGGAAAACTACTTCCATCTCCCTTTGCAGAGAAAAGCTGTAAGGCTACTACTCTACAAGCATATGCGTGGCTCAGCCAGGCCATCTCAGCCCATATCCCTGTAGGACAGGACACTGGGTAGAGCTAAGACCTCAGCAGCAGGAAAGACATCTCTATGTGAAACTGTGTAGTGTCTCTTGCTTCATTCCATCTTTACTGTCCTTCTCTGATCCCACTGCTGCGTGATGTACTGCGTGCACTGTTCCTCAGTTACTCGGCACGTTAATAGTGGACATGCATAGTCTTGCTCATGAGTTCCATTAGTTATGCATGGCACTGGTTTTTTTCCCCAGTTTGTGTGGCACTTTTCCTTGCCTCAGCCTTTTGCATAAGTATGTTCTTGTGGGTAGAAGTGTGATATTTCTGGATTAGTGATTGTTTCTAGAAAACCATGGTGCTCGGTTGCAGAGCCTTGATTCAAGTGAGAAAGAGATGCCTAAGACTGTAGCCTGTACGGTCTTCCTGTCAAAGCCATGAGTTCCTTCCTGCACCCCCTGCCTCCTACCCTTCCACCACTGGGGAAGTGGAGAGTGATGACTGAAGGGTAAGGGATGCCTCCATGCTGGTCAGGATCTGCCACCTGATCCTGAATGACTTGGTTAGCGTTTTTCAAATGCACCAGGAGCCAGTTGCTGGGCTGACACTTCCACTTGAGTTCTAATCAGGCATGAGTTCACTTTGTGCCCTTGTGTGTTGCATAAGAAGCCCGTACATGTGTTTCCAGATTTGAGAATGTGCATCTTTCTTTTACAGCCATGGATTTTTCCTTTCTTCAGTGTTCAGGTTCAGTGTTATTCACTTTTCATCTCTGTAAAATGTGAGAGCAAAGCTGACCTGTAAAGACCTGCTGGGAGCTGCAAGTTAAGTTGCTAGCTCACTCAATTCTAACACCCAAATAGAAACAAGCAAATGTGCCTGACTGTCTGTACAAAAAAAAAAAAGGGGGGGGGGGGGCGGGGGTGGGAAATCACTAAATTTGAAGGCTTGAATGGTCTACTTGCTCCCACAACAAGGCTTCTTACCATAAGCTTTTCCAAGCAGTCGTGCTGGGAGAAAAGTAGAGTTCATGACTTGCCTCATGACACGCAAATTACCAAGTAGTTGAAGTTCATTCTGTGCGAAGCTAAACTGGATGGACACTTCATGGTGATACAGGGTGCATTTTTCAGTTGCGTCCTTTCTCTGGACAGATGCTAACTAGTGAGAGACCTAACTGTGGCGTGCAAAGTCTCTCACGTGGAGGTTTTGAGTGTTACATAGTCATTGGGTCAGATTAATAATTCATAACTGTAACTCCAAGCACTTGACCAGCAGATCTCTTTACAGTACTAACAGCTGCAGTTGGACATTTTGAACACAGTTATTGAATACCTCCCAGCTACCCTGAAAATGCACACTTGACACTGTGATTTAAAACCCATCCTGGACCACCTCTGGCTCAGGAAGTCTCTGGGTTGCAGGTTTCTGGAAGATGAGATGAGAAATGTTGCTGTATGTTGGCTTTCTTCTTATGCCATTCCAGAGGCATCTGCTAGGGAGGAGAAGGTGGGTAGGCCAGGCCAGCCTTAGGTCTGACCTGAATGGCTAGCAGGTTTTGAATCATTCTGTGGGAAAAAAACTGACAAATGCGGAAAGGCTATAAAGAAAAATAACAAAACCACAGCAAGGACACCCCCTTCTCCCAAAGCAAAATCACCAAAATGCAGCAGCCATGATTTTGGGGGTAGGAACATAAATCGGAGAGTGGTGGTTCAGGCCAAGATCTGTGCTCCCTTGGACCGGATGGTTGTAGGTGGGCAGATTATTTCATTCTTTTCAAGTAGAGCCACTCCAGCACTCAGGAAATGGTCTGTTGAAGGCATGTGTTTTACAGAGCTGTGTTTCATGTAATCGCTTGTCACAGGTCCATTGTTTTCAAAAGGGGTGTGAAATAACCTGCTCTTTAGATAAGGATTTACCAGCTGGATGGCTGCCCATACACCAAATCGTACATTCTCGCTGCTGCAGACCAAATCAGGTTGGTTTTGGTCACTGGGGAGCTGTGCTCTGACCTCAGTTTTGTTTCTGTTGTAAACAGTAGCTGAATGAGTTTATTTGGCACGATGGTCTCAAAGGCCAAGAGAATAAATACATGTGTGCTCTTTGCCTTTGGGTTTTACAGGTGCTGACCCAGACTTGTGCCTCCATATTTGTCTTGCTGAACAAGGAACGAAGTGCTAATGCACGTTATGGGTTATTGCTTGCACTCACGACAGGTCTTTTTCAGCCTGCTGAGCTGACTGAGCTTTGAAGAGAGTCCTCTGAAGGTGCATGACTTGATGCAGGGCTCGTTCAAATGTCAAGCCCTTGAAACCACAGAGTAATGACAAACAGATGGAGCATGTGGAGACAGCTGCTAAAATTTGTTCCTCTCTAAACAGGATATCATGCTGTCTTTTTTTAGAAAAATTAAATCATACAATCTCAGAGAATTTTTTTATTTTTTTGCCTCTGAGCAGAATCCTAACTCTTGAGAAGGATGTTTTGGGCATACCTTCTATTCTCATACTTCGTCCTGAATGTCACAATTTTTTTCACAGCAGAAAACTAGGTGGGTATTTTCATGTTCTCCCCTACCTGGAGTGAAGAACCTGCTGATGAAGCTAGAGATGCCCATCAGTAACACCCAATGCTGCTGAGAACTGCTTGTCCTCACCTGGTGGGTCACTCGCTCTGCAGGTTGAAAGACATGGCTTGAAGGGCAGTGAGTGCAAAGCGACAGCTGGACAGTGTTTCGAGGGCTGAATTTTTGTTTTTGTTTCCCTGAACAGAAGGCATGAATCTGGTCTCAGCTGCCCTAGTATTTCTGCCCAGAGTATTTCTGTCTTCTAGGAGAAACTTCAAAGCATGGTTAGAAGCTATTTCCAAAGCACTTTTTTATGGAGAGCTGCTTTTCTTTATGGATGGGCTGGTTAAAGCAGAGACCAAACTAACCAAGTTCACTTGAAATTCAGAACCTTCATGGTCCATAGATGTAACAAGTTGGCTACGTCTAGAGACCTTCTTCAGGCTTTTTTTGTGAGATCATGTTTTATATGCATCAATGACTTATAATTCAAGGAAATAAATGTAACATTACCTAGAGGGCAGGACCTAGTTTATAGTCCAAAAGCTGATGCATCTAATATTAAATATTGCTTTAGTTCATATTAAAAACCACTAAAGCCACTAGACGTGTTCAGGAAATACTTTTTATTGGAAGTCTGTGCCATTTAGCTGAAGGTTCTGTGGAGGACTTGAACCTCCCTCCTGTCATTTCAGCACAAGATCCCACTTCTGTTTGAAGCACAACTCTTCCAATCTGCAATGATCTTGGAAATTATTTTAACAATTCATGTCTCTTTTTTTCTTTAACTGTTCTTGGTAATCTGCATGGGAGGCATGATAATAAAACTTTTTTCCTTTAGTCCTGTGAAGTCTTAGGATCATTATCCTTGCTAAATTATCCTGCCCCCTTGTCTGTTTACTTTTGGAGTCCTTGTTTGGCAATACTACAGCAACTCTTACTGTAAATAGAGCTGAAGAGAGATGGAGCTGAGGCCTTTGAGGGTCTCTTTACAATGCTGAGAAGTGACCCTTTTTGTATCTGGAATCCCAGTTATCTTTACTTGAGTTAATACTTGGTGTTACGTGGAAAAAAGAAAATCAAATATGTTTATACATAATTTTGAAAGTGCTTATACTAGCTGGAAGAGTATCTTGTATATTTTTGCCATGTTTCAGAAGAAAAGAAAACCTTGTGTCTGTAACTTTATTCTGAAAGTTTTTATTTTTATCCCTCAAATTATAAGCTGTATTTCAGAAGTGTAAACAAAATGAGATTGAATGTAACACAGACAGAATTGCAAGCAGTGGTGGTTACAACAGAGGTGATTGTTCTGCCCAAATTGTATCAATGAACCTTTCTGTGCTCTCAGTCGGCATGTGGGAGTGAGAAATGAAGAGGGGTGGAGGTGACGGACTTGGGGAGTAAGGGAGTGCGGGTGGAAGAGAACTGACCTGAACTTTTAATTTCCTCTTGGGAATTAAATCTGTCTTAATTAGAAAGCAAAAAAAAATTAGATAATTTTTAGTGTGTCATTTGGTATGGTTCCCGTTGTTCTGCTGCCCACTTCATGTATTTTAACCCTTGGGGAGCCGGAGGCATCGCGCAGCATGTGAACTGCTATGAAGGAGACCACTGGCACTGCACTGTGCTGGCTGCCGGGCTGGGACTGTCTCAGGAAATACCAAATGAGTATAAATAAATGCTCTGTAGCAACCTCTGGGCTCCCTGCCTGCTGATGTGTCAGGAATACGCACTCCCTTTAAGGCAAAGGAAAGTGTGCTTCAGACTTAATTTCCTGAAGAATTACACGCAGCAGCATCCAAGGGTTTGCTTCTGGGTGGATTGCTGAGTGGGAGAGACCCTCCAACAGGGCAGAGAAAAAGGTGAGATGCAAGTGGCTGGCTCTGCTAGCTCTGCGGCCATCTGAAAAAAAAAGGAGGGGGTGGGGAAACCCCAGGGTAGCACAGCTGAATCCAGCTCTCGATGTTCTTATAGGATATTAAGTTGGGATGGGTGTTTTGGGTTTTTTTGGTTTTTGTTTTTTAACAGTGTCAGGTTAGCTGGGTTGTCTTGCAAGTGCTGCTGCTTTGAAGGGAGTCTGCACGGGCAGTTTCACACACCTCTGCTAGGCTTTTTGATTTTGTTGTTAAATACAGAGTAGTTTGCTTCCTTCAACAAACACAAGTTTTCTAGTGGGAGATGGGTGTTTTGAACATTCAGCTGTAAGGCATCGTTTCAACAGCAGAAAGGTACTGTTCCCCTTAAAGTTGCTAATTTTGAATATCGTTCATAGACTTTGAGTTATAAGCCACTGGTTTTAGCTATTTAGAATGTGCATAAAGAATTAACTCTAATAATGACCTTTTCAACACTTTCTCTGATTGCCTTTTTTTTAACTTTTTGGAAAAATCAGTTCATCAGTCTGAACTATTTTGAGTACAGACAGAAAGCTTTCAGTGTTTTTGGAAAATGCAAGTTGCTTATTCTTCTGAAGTTTGGAAGGCAACACACGTCTTCTCTCACAGAAGGAATCAGTATTAGATTAATATAAAAAAGAGTAGGAGGGAACAATTCCCAGTATTTGAAATACCATACTTATTATGCAGCATAAACCGTGTTCCATATGGAGGTAAGCATGTGACAAAATAACAGCCTTCCAGGACTCATAAATAAAAATATTTGTAGACCCATTCTTGCAGAAGACAATTCTTCCACTTTTTCCACCCTGTGCACAGCTGTAAGACCAAACTGAAACTATAAATCAGTTTTAATATTCCATGGCAGGTTTATATCCCAGGAGTCCAGGTTCTTTCCTCATGGTTACTCCTGTTACAATAGCCATGTGTATCTGTTCTCCAATTCTCACCTCTGCAGAGATTTATAGGCACAGAAAGGCAATGACATAAATCTAAATATTCTAGTTTTGTGGTTCAGTTGTTCTTAGCTAGAAAGCAAACACAGCCTTCTTTGCTTGGGCTTGAGCAGGTAACACTGATGTGCACAGTTATATTAAAAGACATTTTCAGGCAAACAGCTGGCTTGCATCCATGACTCCTTTGGCCCCCGTGGAGAATGGGGAGGTGATCTGCATGAGTGAGGATGGAAGAGAGATATTTGGAAGTTTGTTCCTCTTCTGCTTTGCCAGCCCTCTGTCAGGGTTTTGTGAAGCCCATCCTGCTATGTAGATGCAAGCCTTGGGCTTTGTAATTATTTTTCCTTTGTCATTCTTCTTCTGACAGTTAACAGTGTAAAGCAACAGGGGATGAATACTGTTGAAAAAGCAGGACAGGTATGCCACGTTTTCAAGGGTTGGCAAGGGAGATGGGGGTGCTTCGGGGCTTCTCCTGTACGGCAAAGGACAGCAAGGTGCCTTACCAACACTGAGACTCAGCCTAGAGTTCCTCAGCCACGCTGGCTGAAACAGCCCAGATCTATTGGGATATATTTTTGGAAAGGAGGGCTGTGATGATCTGAAACTGTTATCAGTATCTACTGTTTGCCATAACTTACATTATTTTGCCAGGCCTGAGTTAGTCTGATTTGGAAAGTACCCTTAAACTGAATGCTCTTAATTTGTCACATTTGTGCCTGGAGCCAATAAGATTGCACACAGTAGAAAGTCAATGAAATAGATGCTTCAGGGAATGATGAAGGGCAGTTCTCAAGTAGACAAGTACTGCAAGATGAACATTAATGCACATGGAATCGGGTGCTGGGAAGGAATAAATTCATACTGGTTTGGACTTGCCTTGTTGGCATCTGGTTTTCAAACGTTAGTAAAGAGAACTGAGATGCGCGCCCCCCTCCCCATTTCAAGCCGAAAAGCAAAGGGTGACTGCTGACACGTCATCACTCTTCCCAGTGATACCTGAGGGAGCGGGAGACTTACTCTACTATGAGGAAATGAGCGTCTTTCAGGGGAGAGCATTTTCTGTGACTGAGACAACTAAGCCCCTGTCACTGTTTCAGTGGTTTGCTTTCGGTGTAAGGCAAGATCTTTCTTTCTCAGTTACGTTTCTTGACATGGCACGTTGGTTAAAGTGCTGTTGGTGGAGGGAAATGCATCAGTGCAATGCAACTAAGATTGCTGCTTGCTTCTGACTTACTTGGTGGTGGACCTGCCGGTCGTGCTCAGAGCCGCAGTGCACCCACGGGCTGACTTGAGACAGCGGTTTGCCAAAGTGGCCACTGTTTTTTTAGAGTTTTCTACCTCAGAGGTGGCAGCACTGTTGGCAACAGCAGCAGGCCCCATGGTGGTTTCTGCTCTGCTCTTCCTTGCTGCTGATAGGGCAGTTAGCCGAGTCAGTTAATAACTATGTCCCTTCCCACCCATGCCATGCTTCCTGCTAGCTGTAGTTTTGTAGTGATTTCCTCTGGGACCTCTGAGTCAGAAGCTGGGATGGAGGCAAAACAGACTAGCTTCTTCGTTTTGAGTTCCCATGGTTATTGGTCTTGAGGTGGTGCACAAATAAGATGTCCCACCACAGAACTGAAAGATCTAGAGCTATTCCCAGAAGGTGAGCGCAGTCGAAAAGGAGATCTATTATCGACCTTAAATAAGGGAGTTGTCAAGAATATAAAGCAGATTTTGTTAATTTTGATAAACAACCATATTGCAGTCACTCTCAGGACAGTTGGTTGTCCTTTTTTATTTTCCCCCAGGAATAGATTTCTTATAAACAAGATTAATCCTTTATTCAGGGTTAATGAGTGACTTTCTTATAGTCTGTATTTTGTGTTTTAAATGGACTTCTGTTCATTTAAGTTTTCAGTTCAGAGATTCTAGAAGTAGAAGTTTTAGACATTAAGAATACTAGAGAGGGTTAGGAGGTGTGTTTTTTGAAAGGTGTTTCTTACTTTCAGCTCACAGAAAGAATATTTAGTTGTGGTTATATGATGTTCAGATATAAACCCTGTAGGTAACTTTTTCTTACCATGTGAAAGAAAACCTTTAATGGTATAAAGGTTAGGTCATCTTGAAGGAACACCTCCTAACACCAAAAAGGCTATTCTCTATATAAATACGTATATAACTTTGGCTAGCTGGCTGGTAAGCATTCTGAGCATTTTCTATGTGATACCAAAATGCTCTGATTTTTTCTTAGCTATGAACAGTAGTCAGCATGTAGTTAGCAAACATGCAGCAGAGAGAGAATAAGAAAAGCCAGATTCTCTTCTACAAGGTTAAGAAATGGTTCTGTGGTTTACGGATTGACCCTTGAGGAGGAGGTGACAGTGGGACATCCAGACTCGTGTAGCCATCTGTTCACCAGTATCAAGGTGAGAGCTGGCTCATTTTTTGCCTATAATGCTAAACAATTAAAATGTTTATGATATTTTTATTATAATGATAATCCTAGTATAATGCTAAGCAACTAAGATTTTTCAGGTTCAGAGGAACATAACTGTTTGAGATACTGTTTTCACTGTGGGTTGATCAAGTCAATGGAAAAACCCAGTTAAGTCAAGACTTCTGATGTTTTTAATGGCATTTGTACTGTGGCAGTGATTGTTTTGAGTTTTTAATGCTGTAATGGTCCTAATTCTTCTAGAAAGTGCATAGTGTTAAGACAGGAGATCCATTCTTAAGATGCCTTCTTTTACCAGTGTTGTGTGGTAAATGTGGCATCGTAGCCCAATCCTCTGTGTTTGCTTACACAGTGCAACCAAAACTCAGCCTGAACCACCTTTCCTCAACGCTGCTGCTGCTTATGTTCATTGACTTAAGAAGGTGTCCTTAATTAACTTCTGTGAGCCTTACTACTACAAATATCTGAGCTGGAGCTTCTACATGTTAAAATAAAAACCTATTTATTACACAGTGTTGTAGCTTCAGCCTTTCTCTGTTGTTGCTGTTGTTATCATCAGGGAAGTTTCTAGCCCCCACTTTTTGATTACAGCCCCCAACATTTTATCATTTTTTCTGCTCCTCACTTTTCTTTGAGATTAAATTTGGAGCAAACATTTTACATTGGAGGTTTATTTCTTCAGTAAAATGTGCAGTAAATGGAATTCCTCTGTGTCAGGAGAATCCTTCTCATCTGTAACTGTGGGTTTGGCAGCAGGGTCTGTCGTCCCTCTCTGGCTGGGGCATTTTGTTTTGGACTGTGGTACCCCATAGCCAACAGCCTCAGGTGCATCAGGAGTTAAATCCCATTTGCTCCAGGCATAGCTGCAGCTGAGTGGTAGCAAAACAGATTAATTTTCTTACAAGGCAGTATTTATTGGTCATTTTTGCATGGCAGAAAAAGAGAGGACGATGTTACCAGCCACGTCCCCGCTACAGGGTAGTGTGCTGGGCAATTTTGCCATTGCTTGTACAAGCTGAGCTGGGTCATCCTGGCACTCCAGCCTGGCACTGCACGAGGGGTGGCTGAGGCCAGCATGGAGGTATTATCATGGGCAGCTTTGTGGCTTCACTGTGCTGTGCTGAGGTGAGTCACCTCCTTTTGGGACATGAGCAGCCAGCTGAGACAGTCTGCACTCCACACCTGTGGCCACCGTGTGCTTTAACTGCAAAAGGAAAAGTAAAACACTGGATGCTCCTGCTGGCAAAGTACAGATAACAGCTTCCTATGTCTGTAACTTTTCCTCTCTCAGTTCTTGGAATAAAGTAAACAAAAATCTGATTGGTTGATTGTTTGGGTTTGGGGCTTTTTCGTCCACCTTTGAAAATACTGAAGAGTGAAGATGAATTGTTGGGGAGCTAGTAATTTCATGGCATCTTCCGTGTACTGCTCATCAGGAGGAAGCTGATCAAATGAGTGTGCTCCAAGGCTAAGGTCTATTTTCCAAGTGGTCTTGTGGTTGTTGTGTTATAGCTTAGATTCAAATCCCATCACATAAAAAGGAGAATGAAAGAAAAATTGTTAATTATTCCATTCTACTTTCTCTTTTTAAACAAGTACTCAGCCTTATGTGTTTTGGTTCTTTTCCTAACATGAGGCTGATACTCATTTCCATATGCTGAAGAATAGAAAAGCACAGAAGTAGTATTGGAGATGGCAGGAGAAGGGGAAAAGCATCACTTTCTCCTCTGTTGCAGTGAAGAATCAAAAATTCAGAACTCTTTTTTTTATCCCCTCTTTTTCTTCCCCAGATAACCTTTCAAACTGAAGTTGAGCATATAAAAATACTGATTCAATTCAATTTATGCCAGCTATTGCCTCTGTATTTTTCTTCCACAGCATTCTTCATGAATTGTCTTATGCTGTAACTCCGGAGGGAGAGTCTGTTATTCATAACGTTATTTCAATGGAAAAGACTTGTTTAATACCAGTCAAATCCAAGATAAAAATGCCTTAGAGAAGATACTATTATCAGATGGGGAGAGAGGCTTTAGATGAGATGTTTGTTTTTCAAGGCACCTTAGACTTCTAGCTTCAGGAATACATCTTCAGTTGCTTCTCTTTGCTCTTCCTGGACCCTCCAAGGCAGTTCTACAGTAAATTTTTCCTAGCTTGCAGAACCAAAACTCTGTTTCTTGCCCACATTTTCACTGATGTTCTTGTGTAGTGCATTGGCTAGGATATAATTTAATAGAAGTCAGCAAGGCTGGAATGTTTGGACAGAGCCAGTCCCAGCAGTGCAGGAGGTGAGAAGTGAAGAGTGCGTTTTTAAAATGCTGCTTGTGTCCTGCCCGTGGTTATCCTGCAGCAGGCAGAGGGAAATGAAGTCTTTGCATACTTCTGTAGAAACGCATTAATAACAACAGTACCACAATGAGGCCTCTGTGCTTCACAGCGTGTTTTACTTAACAGGTACTGGCCTAAAAGCATGATGTGTTTGTGTCTTGTTGATTTAAAGATGTTTCGGAGGAAAACAGGAGCATCAGTAGCATTTTCACAGACAAGAGAGTATGTGTTTGTGCATCTGTATATACTGTTTCAGTGTAACACAGTGATGTGATTAATATTTGCCTGAGCTACTATAGAGAGTGGGGAATAGTTTTTGTAATTTTAGCAGTGTGGATGATCAGCTGGCCAAGGAGAAGACAAGGCGCCTAACAAGAGTGTTTGTACTGCCTGGTATTTGCTGCAATACTTCTGTATGTGTTGGGGTGAATGGGGTAGGAATCTTTTTCTCACTTGAGGTCTCTGGGCACAAAGGCTTGCCTTTCTGGCTGAAGGGCAAATAGATAAAGCTTCCTCCGAGGTTGATCTGAGGTACCTGCTTGTGTAGTACTTGGTACTCACCCACCAAAGCTAGGGACTAAGGGCATCCATGGTTCATCCAGGACTTAAGGGCTGAAAGGAAGACAGGCTGCACTCTTATCAGGTGTTTATTCATTTACTTTTTATCAGAATTTTTTTTTTTCCTTTTGGAACCAATAAAACCATTTTTATTGCTTAAGAACAGCTATCCATTTTGCTTTGTTCCATGCTTAACAGGCACACCCATTTTGGCCCTTTCTCAGAGACAGCAAAATGCACAAAGGCTTGGCACAGTTCCTGAACACTGCATCAGTGTTGTGGTGGTGGTGTAGATTGTATGCCTGTTCCTCATTTTTCTTACTCCATGTCTCCAGACATCGACTTACAACGCTGGGATTGTGTTGGTGGAGTGCTTACTGTTTCTTTTTAAGGAGAAGTTATATGCACTCACCTTCACACAGTCTCATGGTTGTGGAGCAGCAGATATGAATGGTGTTCTGGTAGTGTTGCCAGCTTAAGCTGATGAGCACTGGGATTTCATTGTGAAAATACTGAGATGACTGCAGGTGTTGTGGAGAGGTTAAGTGAGGGACTCAGTGTCAATGTGATTTTAAAAAATTATTTATTTTTGACAGATTTCTGTTGAGCAATCTTAATACTACTCCATAAAGAAGAAAAAAATATCTGAGGTTCCAGCTTGGCTCTCATGACTTAACATGAGATTTGCATGTCTCTTTAGAGGCTTTATGAATATTTTTTCCACAGATGCATTAATTCTTAAGTCCTGGGACTTCCAAAGAGTCTGTTCCTCCCTCCCCCATCCAACACTTAGGTATTGTCCCCAAGGACAGCTTAGAGTTGCTGTGTGACTTCACTGGTGAAGTGATGGGAGAATCGGAGATGTTGCTGGGTAGGAAGACAAGGACCAAGACAAGCAGAGGAAAGGAACTGAGAAAAATAGAACAGGTAAAACTGATGGAGCTTGAATTTACATGGGCTGGGAGAAGTGACTAAAACCAAACCTGGGATGAGGGGCGAGAGTATAATCACATTTTGGGTTTGAAAATTGGAGCAAGCAAATGGATGTAAGTGGAGAAAATGGGTGAGAAATCCAAAGCATGGGAAGAAGGCAGGAAGAGACCAGAAGAATACAGGGGATGAGGGCCAGTGTGAGAGTTGGTGCCGGCAGGAAGGAAGGGTGACCAATCTCAGGTGAGAAGCTGTGAGGTGTGGAAAGGCGAGTTGTCTGTCTGTGGGGAACAGAGCCAGGATAGGAATCTGGGAACAGAGCACTGAATTTGGGAAAGAGGAGTAATTTGAAGAGTATCCTCTGTCTCATTCTCTCCCTGTCTCCAGGGAGTCCTGGAGACTTTTTCCCTGCCTGACACATTGAAGCAGTCCTGCTGGAAGGAACTGCGTGTTGTCCTTATGTGCTTAAAGTATGTATGTATGTATTTTTGCTTCCACTCTGGCATTTAGATGGCTATTTTGGGTGTATATAAAAGTAAATACCACAGCAGACTGAGACTCTGGTCTTTCAGCAGAAACACGTGGTCTGGGGTGGTTGGTTGTGTCTGTCCACGGGGCAGGACGGAGATACCAATGCACTCAGGTCAGCCCCACTTCTGTGGCTCTCACATGAGCCTGCCCGTGACCGTGCTGCACCCCATGCTGTCCCCGTGCTGGGGAAGGTAGGTATTCCCTGAGCAGCATCCTTCCGCCTAGGGGTGTCCTGTGGTAGCCAAAAGCATAAAAGATCGACATGAAAGCAGTCATACTGTCTGTAGACAAAGCTTTTCTTAAGCATGCCAAGGAAACTGGAAAAACAGGAGCGCTTCCCGCCCCCCCCACCCCCCGCCCCAAACCTTTCCAGTACAACATTAAGTCACTTCCTGAAGTTGCAGTAAGTCAGAGTTTCTCTTTTTCTTTTTTTTTTTCCCTCCCCCGCCTCCGAGGATTATATGCCTTTAAGAGGATGCGGCTTCCGCAGCTCCCCTTTTAAAATCGAAACGGAGCTAAATTCGCTTCCACCCACGGTAGCAGCGCGCTGCGCTCCGCGGGCGGGCCGGGGCGGGGTTGGGCGGGGCGGACCGGGCGGCCGGGGGTCGGGAGGGTTGGGGTTGAGCGGGCGGGGGGGGGGAGTGCGCCGGGCGGAACGCGGCAGCGGGGACGCTGTCCGCGGCCGAGCGGGGGTGCGGGCGGCTCTTCCTTATGGGTTGAAGAAGGAGAAAGCCGGGAGGGAGGCAGAGCTTCGGCGTGTGGCACATGAAGCTGGGGGAGCCGTAGGTGGCTGGAAAATTTGCAGAGTGGGGGCAGAGGCATGTGGCTTATTCAGGTAACCGGAAAGCTGGCTTTTGTTATTCCTCCAGCTCATAACTCACAACAGTTGTTTTTTCCCTTTTTTTTTTCCCTTTTTTTTCCCTTTTTTTTTTTTC